>KK118056.1:95911-110839 GCA_000611955.2 Stegodyphus mimosarum | reverse complement strand
TTTGACTCATCTTGATGATGAAACTTTAAAACTGTGCAAAACTGACGAAATGGAAAAGGAAATTTAAAAACAACAAGAATACAAAGATAATATTATTACGTCAAAAATTCGTGCGAATAGAATCCTGAAAACGTGAGAAAGCGAAATGCAAAAAATTGAAAGAACGAATTTCATAAAGACCAAAAGTGAACTACAAAATATAGTAAAACTTCCACTCTTGCAGATACCTAAATACGGTGGCAATATATTAAGGTTTTATGATTTCATTCTCAACCTGAAGTAGCTATTCACAAAAACATGAGTCTTAGTAATGTAGAGAAGTTTAGTTATTTAAAATTGTACTTAACAGACGAATATGAGGTGGCTATACGTGGTTTAGCATTTTTAGCTCTGAAAACTAAGACATTGCCTTGAACATACTAAAAGAAAGATTTATCCGAAAAGATATTATTATAGATGCACATAGTATGTCAAGGCTTTTAAACGTAAGACCAGTACAAAAATCATATGATATTGTATCGATGCGTAAACTTTATTCAGAATGCGAAACACATATTCGAGGATTACAAAATAGCGGAATAAATCCTAACAGTTATAGCTGCCTGTTGTTTCCAGTGTTGTTAAAATCGATACCCAAAGATTTATCATTAGAATGTTCTCGCAGAACACATTCAAAGAATGAAAACTATCAATCTGATTTATTGGAATTTTTGAAGATAGAAATTCAATGTCGCGAACGTAATGAGCAATTAAGTAGAATCAAAACTTAACCCATCTGCTAAAATATCCAATTATTATGCCTGCAAAACATCTCTTCGTAAATTTGTTAGTATGAGATGCACACAGCAAACTGTTTCATGGTGGAATTTCTGAAGCTTTGATAGAAATACGCGAAAGATACTGGATAACTGAAGGAAGACACACTGTAAAAAATATACTAAGAAAACGCATTTTGTGCAAACGATTCAATTCATCTCCTGGTGGGCAAATTACTGCTCCTTTACAACTAAATGGAACAAAAGATATACCTCCTTTTTCTGTATCAGGCATAGATTTCGGTGGACCATTTTATACACAAGACAGTGATGAGAAAAACTGCACCATGTTGTTTACTTTCGGAGCAACGCGAGCTTTTCGTTTAGAATTTGTTAGCAGCATGACCGCAGAAACGTTTCTTCTTGCATTTCGACAATTCATTGCTCGTTGAGGTCTGTGTTCTCAAATTCTGACTGATAACGCAAAACTTTTAAGCGATCGGAACTTAAAACTTGTGGACTGTCATTAATCATCCAACAGTAAAAGACTTTTACGCCTCCCACAAAATCCAATGGTGCTACATAGCTGAAAAGGCTGCATGGTGGAGTGGCTTTTATGAAAGGACTGAGCAGATCTGTGAAACTAGCTTTACGAAAAATTTAAGAAAACCTACTTTATTTAGAAACAAGTTAAACACTATAATTATTTAAATTGAAGGTATGCTTAACTCTCGTCCCTTAACTTATGTTTATTCTGAATTACAGTAACCTGTGCCTCTAACCTCCAGCTCATATGCTATTAGGGCACAGAGTGGATAGTTTACCTCCTGCAGGCTTAATTTTCATTCTAACTTAGTCAATGGGAAAATGTTAATTAAAAGATTTAATTATCGAGAAAGATTGGTTTGGAATAGATGGAAAAAAGAATATCTTTTGATGTTAAGATCTCTTCATTGTGTCAAACCGACAGCTAAAATTACTGAATTTAATGTTAATGATATTGTGTTAATTAATGATGATAAGTTACCTAGACATTTTGAAAATTAGGAAAAGTTGTAACAGTATTTCCTGGCTGAGATGGGAAAGCAAGGTCTTGTGAAATTAAAACAGTTTCATCAGCATACAAATACCTGTGCATCTTTTATATAATCTCGAAATCAATGAATACGTGTATTCGTTGCAGCTAACTTTATAAACTGTTTAAAGGTGAATGATTCCGTATGTAGTTAATACGTGCAGTTCCTTTCATGTGTTTCAATAGTTTGAATTGAACATTGTAAGAATTTCCTTTGTTAAAAATTGTATTAGCGTGAATTTTGAATGAACCCTTGGTCATTCGGGGAGAGGGGGCAGTGTGTAAAAACTATAATTGCAGGAGATGGTAGATAGCGCTGTGCGTCGGATTTCCTTTGAGTTGAATATTTTATTTCCACTGATACTACAAAGAATGTAGAGACATGAAATGGAGTTCGAATTATATATATAATTGGATTTATAAGTGTTTTCTTGTCGTCATGTAATGTCTGTGCTGTCAATAAAATTGGATTATATATCTCGGATTGCATAGATCTCGTCTGACAGGTAAGAAGCTTTGATTATTTTATTTGGCTTGAATACTGAATTAGAAATAGTAAGCGAAAGCGATTTTTAGGTGTAACTGTAAGTTACAATAGGGTCGTTTCAGTTTGCAAATCCAACTTGTGTTCTTTAATTATTTTTCTGAAATGATCTGTGACAAATTTCAAGGCAATTTACAAAGAGTAGTCCGTCACATTTTTTTCACATTTCATAGTTGGCTTTTGCTGAAAAATGAAAACAGCACATCTTTCTCTTTCAGAACCAGGAACGGGATGTCTACATATTAATCTCTCCCTGATTTGATATAGATAGCATAATGGCTTGAATGATATCATCATTTGTTAGAATTTTTAGTGACAGGAAGCCGATGATTTTAGTCATATAAAGCTTCTTCACGATAAAAATGAAGATGACAGTCTTAATGGAAGGTACGGTACTTAAAGAAGATGTATTCTATTAAGTATTATAGAGTATTACAGACATTGTATTTTGGTTATTTATTTAATTTTTTTAATTATTTGCTTAAAATTTTTCAATAATTATAATGAATTATATTTTAATTAATTTGAAGTTATATATTAAATATCATTTTATTTTTAATTCATTCCTTTACCGTATTATTGTACAGATTTATAACGCTAATCTTGTAAGTTCTTCTTTGGATATTAGAGTATACAGAAAAAAGCCCTCGAGGAGCTCAAAAAGGGTTCGAATAGAAGCTTCTGAATTCCTAGAAGCATTAACGGAAGTAACTATGCTCTATCACTTTAAAATAGACGCTTCAGTGTCGTGTTTACTGTCATTTGAGATCGTAACGTAATGTCCTAGTTTTCCCCAAGTGTAATGCGTATGCCAGCTTCCCTTAGAATGTCCTCCAAGAAGGCAAGCCCCCTTTTAGGCGTATAGCCTTAGTGTGCTTTGTCATAATCGAGCTAACCAAACCAACTGTACCGTACGTCGCCATCACCGCACACAAAAGGCCGCCGGAGGGCTGTTACCAAATTACAGGACTGCCACAGCAATTATTACCATGATTATGAGGCAACTTAGAAGGGAAAATATCCTTAAACTGCTAGTCTAGAGTAACAGACTATAGCAGAAAACTTTTCTGTTTCGTTCCGCTTAAGGACTCGCTTATTTCAAGTATCTTGAAGCGACTAAATAACGATCTTTGACTGTGTTTGACTAGTTTTAAGTTTTATACTTAACTGACCTACCAACGGCCTGTAAAGTTGTTGAAAACTGGTGGTTCGACTTGGGCTCGAAGGACTGGCTACATTGTTGATTTTCGTGGTGTTCTTCGTGTGTATCGCGGATGCGAGACAGTCTTCCTTAAAACATCTTAACATATTCTCAACAAAAGAATCGAATAAATTTTTTGCATCGAAAAATACTTGAGAAAGTGTCTTAACAAGTACTTTTAATGATCTCAAAAAATAAATGCAAAATGCATTTATTTCGACAAAATTAAGAGAATTTTTTTTATCAGCCTCTACACAGAATCCATTTCTTTTCCAATCAGTCATTAAAACAAGATAAAGAAATTAACTTTTTTTTCGTAACCCCTAAAAATTTAACAAACAAATGCAAAGTTGTGAAACAGTATATAATTACTTTAACATAATTGATAATAAGACAGTTATTTGTCGAAAATTGCAGTCCCAGTCATGCACATTCATCTCAATTAATTCCACAACTTAGATATTCTTTGTTGCATTATCTTTTCACATGACTGAAGGATATTAAATTAGTTTAATTTGATGCGTTCGATGGGTTCGTGGATTTGGAGCAACTGACGATACACTTGATGAAGAATAAAAACCCAATTTATTCGCCATTAAGCACTATTACACAGAACAGTTTCAAAGACACGTTTACACTTGTCGAAAAACTACGACAAACACGCTGAAACAATCAGGAACTCAGCCGTTAGGCTATAACGGGGAAGAAAGCTTCCCGGCAGAGTACTAAAGTACAGTTTCCAATTCTGTTGACCGCTCTGAAGCTAATCTCTGAACTCAAGATACTACTTTCGCTCCCTACAGACAGGCCATATATAGCTTTAACCTACCTTCGAGAATATTCCCGCTAAAAATGCGTTTTAGAATGCTATAGCTCCGTCTACGACATGTCGCCAAATATCACCGATTGCGGATTTCACAGATAATCTGGCAAGCCTGACTTTTCCGGCCACTTTCTGGCAACCCTAAATCCGCCATTGCCTAAATCCGCAAACCCTAAATCCACCTGCTCAGCTGACAGACTTCCTTCTCTGCGCCGCTGGAGGAGCTTCGTTTTCGACCTGCTTAGCTCAAACTAAAATGTAAATTATTAAAAACGATAGTTTCTATTTAAGTCCCTCATATAATTTAATAATCATATACTAATCAAAACTGAGAGATAAATTGAAGCTCTTATATTTTGTCGAATAGCAGCGGAGACTAACTATTTGTGAGGGCCGTGTAACCGATAATTCAAATATTTTGAGTTTGCATGATGCTTGTTATCGCGGATGTTAAATGGTATGATAACGGAACACAATTTAATATAATAGATAAAACGTTTTGGAAAACCATCCCTGAAAACTTTCCTCACGTCAACGAAATAAAGATTTCCAACAAAGAATTACATAGAGTGCTTTGAAGTCGCACTCTTTGTTAGAAAATAATTTGAAAGACAAATGTCTTCAAGTTCCACTGAATGTATTTGTTGCGCCATGCGGGAGAAAAATTAAAGATGTGTGCAATGGCAACAGTTGCAAGATCGCGTGGGTTATAAATTCAGTGGTAGTGTAAGGGCCCAACATTTTAAGAAAACTACTCAAAAGACTTTTTTATGGCAAAACACGTCAATAAATTAACAATAAGATTAATCCTGCTTATCTTAGAAATACACGCACTGGACATTGAAAGATCAATACTTTATTGGACAGCCTTTTGCACGAATAACTGCTCTTATTCGTTTGAGCATCGAGTATACATGCTTCTGGAGTGCATTTACGTTCAAAGAATACCATGCATTGGCTAAGCAGATTTTTAGACCTAGTAAATTAGATGCAAGAGGAGAATGCTGTCGGATACGTCTTTCTACCATATCCCACACGTTTTCTGTTTTCTATGAAGTTACGTTCCGGGCTATACGGTGGCCAGGGAAGGTGTTGGAAGTCAGGCTGATATTCAGTGAACCAATTTTGAACACTTCTGGCGCGATGTATAGTTGCATTATCGTCCATGAAGTATCATTGCCATCAGAGCAAAAATGCAACATTGCAGGTTGCACTTAATCTGCCAGTATATCTTGATATGTCATGGCTGTTTTTTTACCCTCTAGAAACATCAGAGCACTACTTCTATGCCAGGGGAACATGCCCATATCATAATACTCCCACCAAACTCTTATACAGTGCGAGTAAGGTCTCATGGCTTCATGGGGTTATCTCCAAATTCGACGTCTTCCATCAAGGCAAAAATAGGTGTATCGTGTTTCATCCGACCACATTACCCGTTTCCAATCCTCAGGTATCCAGTGTCTTCTTTCCCGACACAACTGCGAATGAATTCTTGCATGTCGGACAAAAATAAGTTTTTTTTTCCTCACAGACACTCGACTTTGCAATCCTATCCTATACAGATCTCTACGCATGGTTTGAGCTGAAATCTGTTGGGAAAAGGCTTGGTTGACGATCTGTGTCAGTTGAAGCACAATAGAGTCCTTGTTCTGCCGTAAAATTCGTCGGAGACGACGCCGATCTATCTCTTGGAAAACTGTGCTCGAACAGCAGTTACGTCTTCTAGAGAAGGACTGTAGACTCTGATTCCAACTTTTAAAGACCTGCTTTTGAGAACCCAATGAGATTTGCTGCCTTCGAAATCGAGGCCCCTGCTAAACGGGCACCAACAATAAGCCCTTTCTACTTCCTTGTACGACGTAAAGGAAATATTATAATCACGAAAAATTCAGGGTACTATATTTCAACGAAAATATCCATTTTGACCACTATCGAATGCAATTTACCGATGTTTTTGCTTGACATCTGTACATAAGGACAGAATAAAAGATTCGTTTTCTCCAAACGAATTATTAAACTGATTTTGTATATATCCCACATAACTCAAAAACGAGTAGTGTCAGAATATTGAAATTTTGTATATAGGACTGCTATAATATGTAGTTGTGCACCTTCCTTTTTGGTTGCAATCGGTCGCACCAAAAGTATATATATATCTATATACCCACTCTGTTACTCGCCTCGGTTAGCTCAGTTTTTTATTCTTATATGTTCGGAATTTGCGCATTTTTTGCTTTAAAAATGATTGAGTTATGTTTTTTTCCGGTTAAGGATTTTATACCTTTAGTTAACCTACATGCAATAATTGTAGAATTATCAACAATATAAAAGTTGTTTAACTCAACTTTTGTTTACCATAGCAGCCGTATTTGTTTACATTTGAAACTTAGCAGAATAGTGGATTTCTTGCCAATCTAGAGAAACTAAGCTTCGGAACAACAAAGATAACGTCTTTTTTTATTATTGCGAATTAAGTCATGCTTAATCTATTCTGGAATCAATATTTAAGTTATTAAATTATCCCATATATTGATTCAGCATAGCGTCCAGAACAAATTCAGTCAGTTTCTGCGCCTTCAGTGTCTTTTTGCCGAGTGAGACCAAAGGTAAACTTTAAGTATTGTGCACCGAAAAATCTGCCTTCTTGCCCCGGGCCGAATTCCTTGTTTTTGAGTAGAAACTCTAATTTTAATTGTAAAAGTTGTTCTTTAAATTGTTTTAACTTTATTTATATTTTTCTACATTTTTCAATTTTTAATAAAAATACTTTTAGGTTTTAAGCATTTTTGCCTTGTTGTAAAGTGAGATCTGAAATAATTGAATGAGAAATATATCTGTAATGAAATTCGTAGAAATAAGTTTAAACGAAATGCAGGAAAAATGTGTATAATTTAATATTACGTAAAAGGAAATCATATGGTGTATATATCAGATTTTTCAAATGGTGAAAGATCTGTCGTTTTTTCTCTTTTACTTCAATGATCGTGAAAAACACTCTTACACCTTACTTATGCTAGCATTTTAACCACGTGTAACCCAAGTCATAAAAAAAATTTGCATAATTCTTCCCTAGCACGCATTCAAATGAAAATCTCAAAGGTTTGTAATTCATTGGCCTGTGTGTGTAGCAATAAACGATCTGGTAACTGAAGTTTCAGGTAGCCGAAGTCCGAGTGATTGGAGTATCATTTTTTTCTGCTTTGAAAAGTTAGAAATAGCTTTAGTAGAAGGTTTCTAATTTTTTTGGACGTTTGCGTTACTCTAATGTACCATGCAATTAATATCCTTGCTCCTAGCAGTGTTAGAGACTTTAATCGAGACATTAGTACATTAACGAATCGGGGAATAGGCAAATTGTTGTCATTTCACGTGATGCGTTAACTTTAATTAACGTTCTTCCAAACTAATATAACTGGTTGAAAAGCTGATAATTTAAAATGAATAAATTCACAAGGTAATAATTTCAATCCCTATTTCATTACTATTATAATTTAAAATTCATTTAAATTATTTAATATATCTAATTAATAATTGTTAGAATTTTCAGTATCGTTTTAATTAATAAATGATGTTTCTTATGCCCTGTATGATGTGCTTTGGTACAAAATTATTTGGTTTTTAAACTTTAGATTTCAGGATACATAATTCATAGCTCATAGCCTTCCCAGAGCTAGAAATCAAACCTTTCCTTGTCTCGCAAGTTGTCGCTCCCGTAATCTCAATCAAACTAATTCTTCAAAAGCCTATTCCGAATTATACAGTAATCCCAAGATCTCTGAATACTGTGCTCGCTGGAAGTGAGAAAGACGTACAAACTTCATTTACTGCAAACTTAACTCCCTCCGAGAAAATTAAATTCAAACAGAGATCGATTAAGATTTGATGAGAGGTAACAAGTAATAAAATTAAAACATCACCAGGTGCCAGTTTAAAGAAAGATCCAAGGATTAACGGATCTTTGATGACTTCGGAACGAAGCGCTTCGCCGTTCTGGGAGTAGAAGTTCAATGTTTGAAAGATATTTAGGGTATTCATCATCGTGAAAGATCAAGTGAGTCACAATCAGTAGGCGTGGATGTGTTCAGGACACTCATTCCCACTGAGCGTCGGTTCTCGTGTTGCAACTAGTAGTAGTTTTACCTTTGAAATTTGTTTAAAATTCGAAACATATTGTTGCGTGCGTACGGTTTCGTAATAGATTGAATGCACAAGTGCAATAAATTAAAATTTATTCTTAACACAAGAAGTATAACATAGCGCTGGATTTTTCCTCAAAGATATTAGTACAATATCGCAGTATCACGCAATATAATCAGTAGCTCTATTTTAAACTACTAAGGCATTAAATAGAACGCAATCCAAAGCGCAGAGAAAGCTGATCCGATCTCACCGCGAATTCTCTGCAATCAGCAACAACAATTATCTAAACAACTGACTTGAGATGTTTCTTTCCGGCTGTTATAGCTTATTAAATCGACAGTTCAATTTCTGGAAAGCAAAAAGAGTAGAATTACGGTTATAACTAATATAGTAGTCAATTACATTTATTCAAATGAAATATTAATTACGGAGATAAACTGTTATTTCAATGTTAAATGCACATGCTCTTGTATTTTTACTTTTCCGGCGTAGCTTTCTCTTAAAATTCGTCACGCGCTGCATTTTACAGGGAGATAAAACAATTTTAATTATAATTCTATTAAAAATATCTAACTAAGTACAAAATTCATAACAATATGAAGCTAACAGAACTTCCTTTGAAGCAAATAGTAATTCACTTGAAATTTAATTTACTTGAAAGATAATTCGCTTGAAAGATTTGTCAATCAGAAGTTAATTTTTGATATAAGATACATATTTCCCAGATATGCTAAAGTTTTTAACAATTATTTTATGTTACAGTACCATATATTTATAATCTACATGTCTTCGCAAGTATTACTATTGGGTAAAATATAATATTTTATATTCAGTTTCTACATGATTTCGCCTAAAATCTTTTCTCAAAGTGTTGTCATTTCGCAAAGCGAAAACTCTTTCCATTATCGTTCGAATTTAATCAGTCCGTTATTGATTAATAATGGATTTTTAGAACTGATGTTGCTATTGTGACACCAGAAATGGTGACACGATGATTTAATGATACTGGAATCTTACTCTGGCTATAAATTACTTTTTACGGAATGATGAAGCAACTCGTAAAGATTTAGAATACATCAGCTATTTGCTACATGCCTTTTCGATCTTAAGCTGCGTAGATAACACATTTTATGCATTTTTCTTTGTAATGAAATTCCTTCATCTCCATCATCCACTGGAAAAGAAAAATTACATGAATATGCATTTCTCATCTTCCAAATTTCGTCACTTATATAACTTTTCAATACAAATAGAAAAAATATTCCAATTTATGCAAGTTGACTTGTAAGAAAACCATAGCTTCAAAACGACTAAAAAGTAATAATTGCTTGTTTTGATTTTATAAACACCACTTCTACGTTTTTTGAAATTTTTGAAGCACTAAGTTTGATGCATTATTTTCCGTTATGCTGCACTGTCGTTCGTATATAATCTGCCTTAACAAATATTTCCGCTGCGCTAAACATAAGAACTTTAATTTATCTTTCAGACAAACTCGCATATTGCCAGCAGAGTGTTGCCATTCGTCTAAACATAAGATATTTAATTTATCTTTAATGCCTGAAATTTTCCCCAAAACTGAATTTTTTAAAAGCAATAAATACACTTCTTAATGATTCGAATCTATATTTTGCTTTTCAATAAAGTATATAAGTGGCATAAATTGAAACACATTTTAAATATAATGTACCAGCAATAATTTTTGTAACTATATTCCTATTTATGAAAGATGTTTCTAATGGCGTACTTAAGTACAGAATCGTTTGATTTTATATCTGAAAACTGCATTTTATCGAAGAATTGTGTGCAACTAATATTGCATTATTTAAACAAAATATACATCACATACTAGCGGAAAGAATAATTTACGATAGATTAACTCCAAGCAGAAATTTTCTGAACTATAACTACTCTGTGGTTATGTTTAATTGTATAACACTCAAGTTAAATTTTCCGACTATTATTGTGGCGATGAAACAAATTCTGAGAATATTTTAACCAATTTGTATTCCTGAAAACATCCATCCTATTGGTATTAACCGCTGAAACATCGTATCAGTAAACTATATATAAGAAGTTAAAATAAACTGTAATTGTAAGTTGAAATAATACTCTAAATAAAACTGTCATAAAAATTTTGAGTCTTTATAAATTTATAATATTCTTCAAATTTTTGGCTCAGCAAAAGGTTTTCCTGCGAGTAACACTGCGTTTTCTATTAAACAGAGTAAACGTTAATTTCTTTTCTTCTATTTAAAATGAAATATTTAGTTTATACTATTTAGAGAAAGTCTAAAATACTCATACATACTTAAAGCCATTTTGGATCACAAATTCCTTCCGATTTCTTAGTTGAGCAATATTCTTTGACCTTTCCAGTTTCGCATCGTTTTACATTATGCTACTGCAACATTAATGAGCCAAGCATATACTGATAGCTGCTTCCAGTCTTGGGCAGATCGTTTGGCTTTCAAATTAAATCTGTACGTTGCATTACCAAATAATTTGAAAGATTTGAGTGAATTAGAGACAACTATGTATCAATAGCTCGAAGTGACACGTGAAAATATAACTCCGCAAATAAATCCAAATAAAAAACACATGCCGAAAGCACACTATTTGCTGTTCGAAACACGCTTTGTTAATAAGTAATGCTGCAAATGCACATAAAAATCTTTAGTTCAGCTAATTAAATCTATATATATAAAGAAGAAAGTCTGTGTTGTGTGTTTGTTCGCTAATAACTCAGTCACTACTATAGCTATCATCACCTAACTTTCTTCATTTCTTTTCTGGGTCCTCAAAAAGGTCGACGTCCGCTTTTTTTTTCAAAAACAGATTGTTAAAATTAGAGACATTAATTAAAATCTCTGAAAAACGATAATTTCCGTTCTCATTTTTCCGAGTGTCAACAGTCTAGCAAAGCTGGAAATGAAAATCTGCTTTATTTCGAAAGTTGTTGCCACTGCCTGCTTATAAGTGGTAGAGTTTGTTAATAAAAAAATTCCTAAGTTTTACAATGAAATAAAAATAACATTGCCAAACATTAAATATATTGTTCCGTTTTCCAAAAATTCTTGGGAAGCATTTCGACTGCGTATGACTTTAATCAGCCTAGATATTAATTAAAATCTCTGAAAACATTAATTTTCTCACTCATTTTTCTGAGTTGCATCAGTCTCGCGCGATGGAGATAGAAATGCTGTATTTCGAAAAGTGTTGCTGCTGCTAGCTTTCAAATTGTAGAGTTAGTTAACCAAAAATTTGTTAAGTTTCACAAAATCTATATACATTCTTTTGCAAAAAAATCGAAGCACCATGAAGGAAGTGGTTGTTTTTGATGAAACTGAATACGTGTACAGCTCATACACACATAATAAAGTGATTAAAAAATCAAGGTCATAGTACCTGTTCACTGCTCACAATCACTTATTGAGTGTTCAATTAGCAGTTGATCGAACCGTCCCTGGCGGCAATGCATGCTTAAATTCGTCGAGGCGAGGAGTGGTAGAGATTCCTAATGTCATCCTACGACACATTCTGCCAGGCACTCATCACTCCAGATCTGCGATATTTTGTGGTGCTCAAATTTGGCGGCCTACCATGTCCCAGACATACTCGATTGGTGAAAGGTCTGGTGATCTTGCTGGCCAAGAAAGAGTATCAACCGTACGAAGACAGTCCAAAGATATGCGAGCGGTATGTGGCCTGCCATTGTCATGTTGGAAAATGGCCCCAGGATGACGTGCCATGAAGAGCAATGCAACCGGCCGCAGGATAGTATCAACATATCGTTGAGCTGTTAAAGATGTACGGAGGATGACTAAAGATGACCTGCTGTCATAAGAAATAACGCCCCACACCATCACACCAGAGGTTATGGCTGTATGCCTTTGGAAAACAAAGGCTGATTGGGACCTCTGGCCCCGTCCGCTCCAAACACGAACATAGTGGTCATCTGCTTCAAGAGTGAAGAGGGATTCATCGCTGAACACTGTACGATGCCAATCTGATGGCAGCCATTATGATCGGCTGCGACACCACTCAGACGACTCCGCTGATATTATGGGGTCAAAGACAAACATCTTAAAGGCCACTGTGAGCGTAACCCTGCCTCAGACAAGCGCCATGAGATGATGGACGGTACCACGGAAGGAGGTGGCGGCCTATTGCTCGGTATGACCACCCAGCTTCACGCATCCCTACAATACGACCACGTTTAAAGTCGTTTAGTAAGGTCTTCGATATCATCGTAATGGCATCTTCAGTTGCTTCTTGACGGAATTACAATGGCAGTAACAAAAAAAAAGATAAATTTTCCGCCTCTGTTACTGGTTTCATACTTTGCGAATTTCGCACTAGAAATGCTCGTTATGATCGCAATTCCTGTTCATTTGCCTTGAAACTCTGATCATTTGCATGTTTTATCAAGATGTTTTCGCATACCAAATTTCGTCACGATCGCAAAAGTCCTTCTTGGTGCTTCGAATTTTTTGTAAAAGAGTGTATATAGATAAGGAAGAATGCGTGTTTGTTTGTTCGCGTTATTGATTTGTGATTAATTATGATCAATGTTTTGCTACATTGAATCGACTAAAATTGAATAGTGAAATATTGGATGGAACTTGAGCTTTTACGACCATTTGATAAGAAAGACGAAAATCATTAAAACTTGCGTGCCATTGTTGCTGAGATAATGAGAAAGAATTAGTTTATTTATCTATCGAAATTTTTTATGTGGGTTCCATATCGCATCAGGCTGAAAAATATATGGCTATAAATTGTATTTTTTGCATCGTTATTAGAGAAAGATTACAGCGGTATCGTTCTATCTCTTGTTAGATTCATTACTCTCAATTTAACCTCTACTGGTGACGTCTTTGGTTACGCCCTTGATGTGATGTCATCGATGACGTTGCACGTTGCACCTATGCCGTCATTGGCCACGCCCTCTATATGACGTCACTGGCCCCCTGTCGCAGAACTCTCATTCTTATACTACTGTTGACATATCTTGTTCATCGGTTTTGTAGAACTCAAGGAGATACCCATTAAAATCTATGTTTTACTTACATCAAATGTGCTCCTTTAGTAAGTAGGTAACGACGTTTTACAGTAGGCAAATACTTCCCACATCACCAAAACAGTAACACCCAATGTAAAGTAATATATTTTACATTAGAGTTGTAAATAATAATATAATTATTAAAGATAAAAGAGTGGTTGATTATTCATCATTGAAAACATTTTTAAGTGAATAATTTGATTGAAAATGTGTAAATGAGAATAAAAAATAGAAAATTAAAACAGGGAAGAAAGTTTTCATAAATTAAGCTTTTAATTTAGATAGATAAATAACTATGAACTAAAAATTGAGCTAAATTGATCTAGGCTTTTTTATCACAAATAATAAAAAGGTAAGCTCCTAAATAACGAAATCTATTAATTTAATTGCGTTGTCAAATATATAATCTTTATAATTTTGATGCAAATTCCACACTTCTTCGGGGTTCGAAAAATGTGCCTGTAGAATTTTCTCCCTTAAAACAGAATCCCAGAAAGCATCTACTCCAAAGTAACATTTACGTTTTGTGTAATTTTTAATTTTGCGTCGGCAAGTTCTCCTTCAACAAAAAGTGCCCTCCGTGTATTAAGATTACGGGTACAGCATCGATCAAATAATTTTCAGAAAAGTAATGAACTTTTACATTAAAAAACATTATGAGCAGCTCATAAACAAACTTTTGCATTTTGATAGTCCCTTATTAAAATGTTATTAAAGTGCCTATTTGTATGTTTCCAGATATATTTATATTAAATAGTTAAATTCCATTATTAATTTGAAAGATATTTTTTCTCGTCATTTGATGTTAATAGTTGGTTAATGTTACCAAACTATTCGAGAACAAACGTAGTCATACTAAGCGGTGCTTACTATATTAATCACAATAATGCTGCAGACGTTCACGAAGGCCATCGTGTAAACGAATCATTAAATTGCAAGGGCTCACATTTGTTCTTGTGCATTTGTGTTTTTATAATTTATTTGAAAAACGTATGTACTGAGTATTAAAGAATTTACTTCAATTTTTTGTCTCTAAATCGTTCGTCTACTTCAAAACTTGCTTGTTGTATAAAAGTATGTTCAAAACGTCTCTGAAAATAAAACAGTACTCAAAAAGTGCCGTAAAATATGTTGCTCGAAAAGTGTGGAAGATAAACACGTATAAATATCCGGACACTTTGATAATACAGTTAATATATAATAAAAGTTGCAAATAACAGAATATTCAATATTTCGTCAGCTAAAAGTGCACATTTTATGTGCTTTGGCATGGATTCAACTAGAGTTCTGTGTTTATCATTGTTACCCTGATACTTAACTGC
>KK118056.1:76194-95880 GCA_000611955.2 Stegodyphus mimosarum | reverse complement strand
AGGTTGTCCTCGTAATCATATAGCACTTTCTATAAAAATTAAATTTTCTAAAAAAACTATGGATACAGTTAGGCATTTCTCCAAATCTTTATGTCTCCACTTTCGTGTTAACAACAAATAACGGAATTTCGGACTCAAATCATTCTTGGACTTTGACCGCAGATTCGACTTACAGGTCCAAGGTCCAAATCTATTAAATTTTGATTAGAGTGTAAGTATTACAAGAATCTAGTATACGAAATCTTTATCTACCGTGGATTGTGTAAGTTCTTTCTTCATCACGAAGAATTTCCTTTAACCATCTGCCATTGTATTTAAATGTCTCGATATCTTTTCTGGTAGTTTTAGAACTAACTTTTATTGGACACTATTTTTTTAATTCAGCTTGTAAGGTTTATTATACGTTTACTAACAGTTATTTTAAGTTTTGTATCTTTCCTTTCTTATTCTAATTTCAGCTTACGATTTCCTGCCAGAATGTAAATTCAGAAATGCAGATAATGCAAATGAGAAAGAGTACTATTTAAGTCGTGATTTAACCGACTTCAGGAGAGAGGGTCTGATTTCCTGACTAGCGCGCGTTTGCCTTCTGACTACATCTCTCTTAGCTATTATTACGCTCGGCCATATCTTACGCACTTGCTAGGCTTCGCCGATTTAATTAATACTTAGAGGCCAACTAGTTAGATTCTGATAGCTTCAGCTATATCCTTTAAGAGCTTAAGTAAGCTAATTTTAGTTCAAATTATTAGTATTTTAAGTTCAAACCCGAGTGATGGCTTTATGTAAAGTTCCAAGTCGGAATTGACTTGTAAATATACTGAATAATAAAGGGTTTTAAACCCTTCTCAAGTCTCACGTGTTCTGTTCACAAGCTATAAATTATACACCATTAAACCTTGTATTATGCTTGCTTTTTTTGCAAATAAACCTACAATTCATTAATATCAGGTAGAAATGCGATCTTTATTTTAATGCCGTTTGAACTCTTACACTATATCCATCGTTTCGTAACATCAAAGACAATTCAATGTTTTTTATTAATAGTTTTTATAATATTTTCTGATGTATTTTAATTGTCTTTAAAATAATGTATAATCAAATTTCGAATAGAATTCGTAATCTCTTTCTATCTTTCGATATGATCACTTCAAATTTGAAATGTTTGAAGTACACTGGTGGACAAAATTAAGAGATGGAACACATAGAGAGAATATATATAAATAATCCCCGATAATCAGGTTTACACTGAGCCTGGTTTCATCTGTGAAAAGAGCATTGAACATGTGTCCAGTGCTGGTATTGTATGCATCATTGGAAACGCTATCTTTTGTGGGAGGTAATGAGTGGGTTGCAAATAGCGGGCTTTCTGGAATACAGTCCTGTCTCATAGAGCCTTCTAGCAACTGTCTTTCTTGAAACTGATGGTCTTGTGAAGGTAGAGAGGTCACGAGACAGTTGTGTGGTTATAGACGTCTTATGGTGCTTGGCTGAAAGTACCAAATAAATTGAGTCGTCACTGTTCATTGTGGCTCTCCGGCAACTTTGTCTTGGTCTTCTGGACACTGTTCCGCTTTTTTTAAACTAATTCCACAAATTGAGATGACACTTGGTCTTACACCCAGCTATCTTGAAACCTGAGCTCAGAACTGCTCTGCCTTAATCCTACCCACGGTTCTTCATCATATACCTTCGTCTAAATGACGATGTGTACTCATTTCACCTAAACAACAAGATTAATCAAGAAAGACGATAAAAATTACTTCTGTGTTGCACAGAGGAATGAGTTGAGTTCCAGGTTCCGCTTTTGCCGTGATTATCAAGCATAATGCCTTGATTTGTTCCGGCTGTTGTCAGATGATTGCGCGATGGGCGCTGAAGGTAGGTTGTGTCCGAACCATAAGTCCAAGAGGTGAGGAGCTGATGACAAGAATGAGTTGAGTTACAAGCTCCAATTTATTGCAGAGATTAACATGTGGTATGCATGCTTTGTTCCGGCTGTTTTTCTTTATATTGCTTCTATGAGACCTTCAGGTATTCAGTGCTTCAAAGTCGGTCTTCTGAGGTAGCCCCAGGACATAAAACAGGGGTCCTGGGCCGGAACCCTATTCCAAGTTAACAAGATATGTGAAGACATCGTGTTGGTTGAGAGGTTGCAAGGCGATGGTCTACAAAAATACTGTGATAAGTCAATAAAGTAGCATTCTAATAATAATAGTAAAACATGTCATCGAATCTGTAAACTTGGTCTCACTACAGAAATTTCTGTATGGTACGTAAGATAAATCTGGAAATGAGCAGGCACGTGAAAGTGACGTCCACTGTCCGTGCAGTACAAAAGGTACAAGTATAATAAAATGCGAATAAATGAGGAATGATGCACTTGAACAGATAATATAAGAAGGACATAAACAACGCATATTAGCAGAGGAACTATATACATATGCACAGTATCAGTTAAAGCAGCGTATTTGAGAATTGCCAATAAGACCTGGGTCACGTTGGGTGGTCACCCACTGAAGTTCTGACACAGCTGAATGCTGCTTGAGTTTATAGTAAACATAATATGATGTAATAGAAACTTCATAGATATTAATAAACGTAATGAGTTGAACAGTTGGACGCAGACTTTTGTACTCTTGCTGGCGTAGGAACGCCCACAGGAATACGTAAACGTATCTCAGTGACACCAGCGTCACAGTGACATTATATGACAACCAACTGTTCAGCTTTTGGGTGATAATTTAGGAGAAATGTGGGAAAATGTTCTCCATCTCTTAGTTTTGTCCACCAGTATATTTTGCTGAAGAATTAATAATTTGAATCCATAGACGATAATTCAGTGACGCATAGATTCAAAATCATAATAAAAGTTGTAAAGACGGTGGGTTATTTAGAAGCAGTAGAGATGAAAATTAGCAATGCCCTCGCCGGGATTCGAACCATGGACCTCTCGAATATGCGCCAAGCGTGCTGACCACTACACCACGAAGGCATGCTAAGAAGGTGGGAGAAATACCTTATATACTCACCCTTTTAAAGGTCGACTGGGGATTAGGGGACCCAATCGCCAAACTTGGAGGTGAAGAATCATCATCCACCACCTTTTTAGTTCGGGCGCCACTGTAGAGACATTAGGTTATTTCGAAGCAGCAGAGAGGAAAAATAAGCAGTGCCCTCGCTAGGACTCGAACCACGGACCTCTAGAATATGCGCCAAGCGTGCTGACCACTACACCACGAAGGCATGCTAAAAAGGATATACATCGTTTGTGATTATATGAATGTGTAACTGAATTAATGGCTAAAGACAATAGTTTCGCTTAAGGTTTGTGATCAGATACATCAAAGAATATCGGAATTTTTCTGTACGAGCAGTTTGTAAATTATTAGCCTTTAAGCGAAAATATTTGGAAAGAATTATTTTGCGCTATGGTAATATTCTTCAAATATTTCATGTGTAACTTTTTCTTAAGGTGAGCATTTCTTGTATACTTAAGCAGTTCATGAATTTTCCTAAAAATTTCATTTCCTTTGTTGGAAAAGAGGAACTTTGATTTATGTAATAGAATTAGGACGTTATTCTTCAACGAATCGTAGCACTAGAGGAGAAACACATACATATATTAAGTCGAAATAAAAGTCTCCAAAGCAATCAAAACAATAGAAAAGAAACAGTACTTACTCCCATACTTCTTCCCCCCTAATTTTTCGAGCATATGATTTAAATTCTGATCTAAAATGTATGCTCAAACAGAAAAGCATTTTGTGCAAGTAGAAAGAATATTACTGAAACTGATTAAATCTTTGAAATACATAATCTAATAATATTGGTGTGCGTTTATGCGTAATTTTAATATGCCATGTTTAGCATATAAACCGTCTCTTCAGAAATAGTATACATGGCTATTTTTCTCCTCCTGGTTTACATATATTAAGTCGAGACAAAAGTCTCGAGATTATTTTCTTAATATCTTGGTTTTTATTAAAACTGGCAGAGAAAGTAAAAGCTTATAAATTATGAAATGTAATAGAAGATAAAAATTTAACCAAACGATGGTTCCACACTGAAAAATGTAATATTATAAGCATCTTTTGTTAAATGTTATGACCCTGAAAACGTGTTCTCCATTAGGATGGCTATTAAGTATTTAAAAACCAACTGTTTCTGATCGAAAACTCTTAATATCCAGTATCCAGTATTAGCTTATTATAATACCCTGCAATTCTTGATAAAAAATCAGTTGAATGTATTATAAATTATTTTATTTTAAATTACACCTATTTGATAGAATATTAAAAAAAATAAAAAAAGAATTACAATTTTTTAGAAATACGTTTATTGCTTTTATACCTCTCAGATTTTTATTGTAGTCAGATGCATATTCATTAAATTTCATTTATAGAGATATACTGCAAAAAGCCAAAATTCAAAGAACTGACTGTTGGCTAAGTTATTAGAAGATAAATTTAGGATCTTAAATTTCATATAAAATTCTCTGCAGATGATTCTAAAGTCAGTAAAATAAATTTTTAAATTATTAAGAAGCGAATCTGAGTATAAGTAACACGCCTGATATTTTTAAATTATTAAGAAGCGAACCTGAGTTTAAGTAACACGCCTGATAACAATTATTGGAAGTACTAAGGCAAAAGGGAATCAGCATAATATTCATAAATTTGCAAAAATAGTTTCGAAGGTTAAATATAGAATTTTCTTCTTCAGCTGCAATGATGATGATTTGGTGATAAAAAGAGATTTGATTTGGCCATAAAATGACAGAAATGAAGTCATTTAATGATGAAAAATGAAAACAATTATGAAATACTTTACTTAAAATCTGAGGATAAAAGTCGATTTGAATTGGAATTTGAACTAGAACTGATTTTTAATAAGAACAGGATTTTTACTAGAAGTGAAAGATTTTTATGAACGTGAAACGCTTTGGAAAACCTAATCTGCCAACGGAAGATGTGTTTTGAATAAATCTGGCTGGCGAAAACTGTAAAATGTGATTTTCTGACCAATAGTGTTGGGCAAAAGAGGATTTATATGTTTCTTTTTTTTTCCTAACATATGCCTCATATTCCTTAGAGCTAAGTTTTAAGGCTATTTAGTCTGATTAGCGTAAATTAAATCACATTGGCAAGAAACCTAGCAAATTCATATTCGGAATGGGTAAGACATGGCCAAACTGCGGCTCTCCGACACCTTAACTTCGGCTCAGCTACTTGCCATCCTTTGCCATCTCAAATGCGATCTGTTTTGAATAAACATAGTTTAATATTTTAATACAAGTGGAATCTGAAATAGAAATCGTACAGGGCCACGTTTCTTTATTAATTGGTGAATTAATTTTTAATATTATGCATGTAAAAATTTGATAGATTTCCAAAACTGTACACTGCTGGCTTAGATACGTAAAATTACAAATAATTCCGTTTCTAGTAATTACTATTTCGGTTATGTTACTTCTTGAACAGGTAATGGCCATCGGGGTACACTAATACGAAGTTAATCTAAAACTCATTGTTAGTATTTTTATTTATTTATTCTCCCTAACATTTTTTCTCTCAAGTTAATTTTACTTCAAGCAGTATCTGCTTACGTTTCTGGAATGATCCTATTGTAGACAATAGTTGTGATCCACCTGGAAGATTTGCTGTTCGTTGTAGGGTACAACTTTTATTCAGCCCTTGAATGGCGTGAGTAATCGCTGAAGAAAGATGCTTCTAGATTGATTAGCAATAGACAATGTTTGTCCAGAATAATCGCAACGATTCAAGAGATGGTTTCGAGAATTTTCAATGACGCGCATGAACTTCGTTATCTCTGTCCAAAATTATCATGACGACTGGAGAGATAGTTTCGAGAATTTTCAATGATGCGCAGTGTACTGATGACTAAAAAATTCTAGTAGATTCCGTTGGATGCTACGCTGAAATACTGCATCAATCACGGCCGTCATGAGAGATACTGATTATTCAAATACCAGTGAAATTGCAATTATATATTTTTTGGTGAATCATTCCATACTGGACATTAGTAAAAATACACTCTTAGACAAAAAAAAAAGCGACGCACCAAGAAGGAGTTATCCGAATGGGACTAAAATCTGTAGAAGTGATGTACATGTACAGAAAAACAAATTATTACAGTTTGAAAAAAATTGGATGATTTATTGAAGTGACGGGCATTATCTTGCTGAAATGTAAACCCACGGTGGCGTAACATGAAAGGGCAACACAACGGGCCTTACAACTTCGTCGACGTACCACTGTGCTGTAAGGTTGCGACGGATGACAACCAAATGGTCCTACTATGAAATGAAATGCCCCCCAGACCATAACTCCTGGTTGTCGGCCTGTCTGCCGGAAAACAGTCAGGTTGGTATCACACCGCTGTCCGGGGCGTCTCCATACTCGCCTTCGTTGGTCATCGGGGCTCAGTTCAAAGCGGGACTCATCACTGAAGAATATTCTACTCCAGTCAGTGACATTCCACTGCGAATGCGCCCGGCACCGCTGCAAACGGGCTTGACGTTGTACACAGGTCAATGGTAGTCGGCGCAAGGGGCGTCGTGACCTCAGCCCCCTTTCTGTGAGCCGTCTACGAATGGTCCTTGCGGTAACTGAAGCACTGTGCAATCGATGATAATGATGCATCTGAGGCTGTGAATGCCGCTCTGACGATTTCTCGGTCTTCACGTTCTGTCGTTTCTCTAGGCCTACCGCTTCCTTCTTGACGCTGTGTGCGGCCATGGTTACCCATTCCTGCCATCATCGTCTAATAGTGACATCGCTCCTTGCTAAAATGTCGAGCTATTCGCCGATGAGGCCAACCAGCTTCTGAGCCCAACCACACGACCTCTCTCAAATTCTGACATCTAAGCATATCGTTCGCGCACCTGTATGCGAGGTATAGTTACTGTCTACCAGAGTACACGAAATGAAATTCGTGAAGAATTTATGACCTGGAATCGTAATTTCTCCTCTTAAATATCCTGCCAGTTGCGCAGATCAGATGCGCTGTAGTGACAAACGTTCATTGATTGGCAGCCAAAACGTAAAATTTTGCATTTTCCGTCGAAACCTGTATGCATAGATTCGAATGATCTCAGTATGTTGATCCTTATGTTAATTGCGTGGAGAAACAAAATTACTAATTACTTTTTAAGCAAAAGCCTAAATAAGTTAATACCTTATTTTTAAATTAATATTCTTTTTCGAATAATTGTGTTTCTGTAGTGCGCATTGACATGTATCATTTAATTTACCCTTTCTAAAAGACTGAAAACACTCAATTTTCTTTTAAATAATGATTTGTAATTTACTCAAATAACATTTTTATATAATTGTAGATCAATGAATATGCTTCCGATTCATTTTACTTCTACGAAAATAAAACAACAATAATTATAAACGGAGAGGTATAATTTGGTTTCTCTACATGAAGAAAAAAAAACGCTCAGCTGTGCAGTACAACAGTTGCAAATTTTTTTTCCTAGGACTTCACTTTTCTGAACACAAAACAGTAGATATAAGATTTATTTATTCATATTTATGTGTAATCATGTTAACCACATATTCATTAATTTATTTCAAAAGTTTCTTTATATTCAAAATCTATCTCATTATTTTTGAGACGATATAAATTTGGACTTCTGGCTCTCGAACGTTCATAAAATCTATCATGCGGCTCCCATCGTCTTAAAGTTTGAGCATCCTTGGAACAGGTCTTTAAGTATAGGACTGCTATCCTAAAGTTCAACTTCTGTAAACTGTGTGAAATTTTATAGTTAATCGATGGAAAGAAAGAAGTGACAACAGAATTCTTGTAATCTTTTAAAAAATGAGAGTGCTTTTTGATGTGTTAAGATTAGAATGTTTTAACCGCTAGGTCAATAATGTTAGGTGAAGCCTTTGTCAATAAAATACTTATAATTAGTTTCGGTCTTGATCAAGAGCTGACTCGTAGAAACAAGCTTGAAATGTTCTAAAAGTGAAGAAGTAAAATGAAGCTAACTCCTGTTTAATCGAATGATATGATTTGAAGTCTGATGGAAGACAAACAGATGAAGGTTTACGGTATACAGTATTGCTGAAGTTGTATATGTTGTGTGTTACCAAGATGTCGAGGAACGAAAGCGAACACGATTGAAGTTCGGAAGTGAACTGTGTATCAGGATCAATAGAACTCATTCTTGATAGAACTGTACTTAAATCATCTTTATTACTGTCAAATAGAATAAAGGTAGTCTCGGCGTAGTACAACCACACGGGAAAGTTTAAAATTTCAAATAATTCGGATTCATAATAATGCATATAGATACCAGCAAGAATAGGAGGACTTCAATCCCTCAGTGTTGTTGTAATGTTTAATTTGAAAACCAAAATATGTTTTTTGCTTCAGTGTAAGCTGAGAAAGGAAAATTAACTCATCGATTTGGATTTGGATACATGAGAAATAAAATTCTCTTCGAAATCTTAAGTCTAGACATTAGAGCGCACCTTCCACTGGAGCATTGGTGAATAATGATTTTTTTCAAAAGAAATAATAGTGAAATTTCTAAGAGAAATATTTTTAAATTTTTTTCAAATTCTATTCTTATTTTAAGGTATAAGTGTTATAACCTAACAAAGCAAAGAATCTAGACGCTAAATATTCAGCAAGCCCGTAAAAAGCAGTGACTTAATTTGATTACTCTGGGCAGAATGGAATCCCACAGTTAAGAATTTTCGGTAGAGCATATAATCTGGAACATTTTGCAACAGATAGGATAAACGCTTTTATCCTATCTTTGCGAATATTTTGTGTCGCTTTATTTTCTACAACGATCTTTTATATTACGATGTTTTAAAACTACGTGTTTTCTTCTCCAATATCCACGATGTTTGCCAGATACCAGATTTTTAGCAGGCATTAGATGGGATTCTTAAATCAAACAGAAGTTAATAACCTGAATATAAATTTACACCATTCGACAACCTGAAGAAAACTTGAATAAAGGACTATGACACATACTTCATTGCAAGTGTGATTAGAAAGAATAATTTTTGTACGTTCAAAGGCAGTGATTTCATTCCTTGTTATTTCACATTTTGGGCATGAAATCTAGAAAATGAAATTCCTAAAAAAACGCTTTTAAACTACACGTTTTTATTTAAAACTAACCTTTCAGTTACCATAATATGCTTGATCATATATGATTAATAATAAAAAAAATGGGGCGCCCTTATGTGAATTATATAAGAAATATGAAGGAAATATCAAAACAAAAGCGTAATATAAAAATCTCATGTGTGCACCACATGACTTCCTTGTACGGAATATTAAATTATACGCATTTTTCCTGCCTTCCATTTAAACTTATTTCCTCGAATTTCATTAGAGATATATTTCTCATTGAATTAATTCAATTTAAACTTCGCGATAAGGCAAAAATACAAGAAGCCTCGAAATATCTTTATTAAAAAATTTAAATATATAGAAAAATACAAAACATAGATAAAGTTAAACAATTTAAAAATTAGTTTTTACAATTAAAATTAGAGTTTCTATGCAAAAACAAGCAATTCTGTCAGATGGCAAGAAGGCAGATTTTTCGGTGAACAAAACTGAAAGTTTACTTTTGGTCTCGCTCGGCAAAAAGACACTGAAGGCATAGAAACAGACTTAATTTGTTATGGACGCTATATTGAGTCAATATGTGGGATAATTTAATAACTTAAATGATAACTCCAGAATGGATTAAGCATAATTTATTTCGCAATAATAAAAGAAGACGTTACTTTGTTGTTGCGAAAATTAATTTCTCTAGATTGGCAACAGATCCACTATTCTGCTAAGTTTCAAATGTAAACAAATAGCGTTGCTATAGCAAAAAAAAAGAAATTTAAGCTTAGCCACACTTAAACAACTTTTAAATTGTTGATGATTCTACAACTATAACACGCAGGTTAACTTAAAGCATGAAAACCTTATCCGGAAGATAAGAACAACATAATTCAATCATTTTTAAAGCAAAAAATGCGCAATTTATCAACAGAATGAGAATAAAGAAACTGAGCTCACTGAGCTGAACAGCAGAGTGAATATATATATATATATATATATATACGTTTATATACGTTTATTATTTATATTATTTATATACGTTTCGGGCTACCGATTGCAACTAAAATAGGAGGTGCACATTTAAGTGTTATAACAGTCCTATATACAAAATTACAAGGCTCTGAAGCTACTCGTTTTTGAGTTATGCCAGTTACTTACATACATATATATGTACGTACGTTATGATATACGTACAGACGTTTATGATATACATACAGAAGCTATGACCGTTATGATATACGTACAGACGCCACCGCTTCTCTCTTCAGAATCTTCTCCCAGAATCTCTTCAGAATCCATTTTAAATCAGTTTTATAGTTTTTTTGTGGAAAAAGAGTTCTTTATTCTGATACAGAACAATTAAAATCCTCTTTTATGACCAGCCGAACGATTTATTTAGTCTCATAGGATCCAGTTTATTGTGGTAACTGCTACGTTTTAGTGCATTTAAGAAAAATTGAATAATTCCCATTTTTAAATGTATTATTATACATTTTATTATATGTTTGAAATTTGTGCTGAAAATTTCAGCATTTAGTAATCACTTCTAATGATTTTTCAGAAAGAATCTCAAAGAAATTTACCCATTTTTTGCTTCGATTCTTACTTGGACACCAACTGGCACGAAATATTTCGATATCATTGTCATGCCATCTGCAGTTTCATGTCGTTCGTTACAGAAAAAGGTATTTGCGGTCATCCCTTTGTGGTTATTGTCCATGGAACACAATCACACCGTAATTTCATAGTGACTGCCCACGAAGAATCCCGTGGACAATCCTTTTACATCCATGAAAAGTGCTGAAACGTTTCCAAAGATGAAATACAATTCAGTAAATGTCCAGACTTCTTAACAATATGGAGAAATGTGCCTGAAGTTATCCAGTGTGAACTTAGAAATTCCATTTGAAATTATCAATAATATATTATAAATTAATGCATTTTAAATTTTCATAAGGTAGACGCATTGCTTAAAATATTTCTTTACTTATTATGGTTTTAAATATAACTTTATTAATAACAATGATGGTTTAGATATATATAAAAATTATCAACAGTACATGCAATAAATTAAATGTATTTTAAATCATATTAGTTAGGCAGACTGTTGAAAAATAAAACAAAGGTTTAAATTATTAAGAATATCGCCCACTATTCTTAAATTATGCAGTTAATTAAGGAATTATATTTTAAACGATACCTTGAAGATCTTATATATATTATTTGGTGGAATACAGAAATAAATTAAAAACTTATATCTTCAGGAGAGATAAGATCATGCCAAGACATCCCAGCTGGAGTGGGTGATAGGAAGGCTAATCAAAAAATCTATTGAGAATAGATTTATTTTTAATACGCTCGGCAATGTAAGGTAGGCAAGTAAATCTTCCAGTATTCTGGCAAAAGTCGTGAACAACAATGCGTTTCCCTAGCACAAATCATAAATCTACGATAAGTTCTTTTTCGTTAGCGAAATATGGAAACCTATCGTAATGAGAAGGAGCATGAATCCTTGAAGTTTCCGGTTACGTTTGCAGAAATCGCTACAGAAGCACACAAAATGTTGCGATAAGAATATTGCTAAAATATTCTTTTACAATTATCAATATTCCAATGTTTTATACCATTTAAGGAAAGTCGTGGTTTCGTCTTCAAAGCAAATTATTTTCGGGTCATGGTGCAGCATACTTTAACTGTAGCAGAATGGTGGCTATTTCACTACATTTTTAAAAGCAAATAGGTGCGCGTAGTTTAGAAATGACCAAATTATTGTGCTTCAAAGAAGATAAAGTTTCAAAGTCAGCTTAAAAGTAATGCTATTTCTTTTAATGTCTTCTCATGGTTTATCAAGATGCAATGCCTAGCATACAACTCTTACTGACAATTTTGAGGACTCTGGCAGAACACATGAGCGAAAATAACCTGAGTTACATGTATTAGATTGGCGCTTAGATCAGGGCAATTCCCGTTCTTTGTTTCCAGTACTGTTCATTAATATTAGCCTCGAAACAAGGTTAAGTGTTATAATGTTCCAAAGTACTTGGTTTATGTTGAATGTAGAGGAACCTATTCAACTGTGTTGCGACTTATCGCTGAGTTCAAGTGTAACGACAAGTGTTAAATTAGCCTTTTATTCATTCAAAGAAATTATACTGTTGTCCCCTTCTTGGCCGTACAAGGAAGCCTCCACTCGAGCTTCAAATCAAGATAAAAAATAAGAAACTAATCTAATGCTAAACTTAATTGACTTACTTTACTTTAAAACTTTATCTGTATCTAGCCGAAGCTAGACACAGATACCTAACGTAGTTAGCACTTAATTAAATTAGGCAGCGATTATCAACAAGCACGCACAACACGGCTGAGCATAGTAGGATTAATAAGGAAGTGGCCTGACGGCAGACACGCGCCACTAAGGACTCCTAGGCTCTCCTACTGAAGTAAGCCGAACCTTTCTTAAAATACTCCTTCTACCTCATTTACATTCAACGCGATTCTGGTATGGAAGTTGTAAGTGGGAAATAAGAATTGAGAGGAAAGGGTTTCAAATTTAAAAATAACTTTTATAAAATTAAAATACACCTTACAGTGTGTAGCCATGTATGTAACCCAGAATTAGTTTCGCGTGACCATATTTTGTTCCTGTATCTACAATCAAAGGTTCCAAGTCTTCATTTGCATCCGTCAAATAGCCATTTTAGAAAAAGTAGCGGTGGCTTTTAAAAAAAAATGGTAAAAAGGATTTCTATCACATGTTCAAGGAGCGACAGACACTTGGGTTAAATGTACAGGAATCAATGGTGGGTATTTCGAAAAAAGATGGTATTCAGGTAGACCCTATCTAATACGTTTCAAAATTCATTCTCATTCTTTTCGATCAAACCCTCGTATATAGCTTGATAGCTTAACATAACGTAACGGTCTAAAAATTTGGAAAGACATCGCTGAAGAAATACGTAACATGGAAATGGCATTATTTATAAAACAAATTATACTTTTTAAATGTTTGTGGGGTTTTACTCATTTAATTCAATATTCAACCTTAGAACCCCACAAACACTAACAAGCGAATAATCGCTTCAGTGTGTGAACAAACACGTAAGAACATTGCGAACTATCAATGTTCAGAGAATTAACCGATTTTAAAAGAATATGAAGTGTTGGAAGAGATGAAGTAATAGAAGCAATTCTCGCTTTACCGAGTGAAGAGATCAGCCCAGAAAAGGAATTAGATAACACATTTCAAAATGAATTCACTAACGCCTCGTCAAATTATGAGCCTGAAAAAAATTTTCAATTTCAGTTAAATCATAGGATTTATAAGGCAATAGGGGTAAAATTCTAATACAGTATAAGATGAAAAAATATATGTATTAAGTAAATTTTAATTATTTTATTAATCTGTGGGGTTTTATTTATTTAATTCAACGTTCAATTCTTGAACCACACAAACACTAACAAGCGAATAATCGTGTTAGTGTGTGAACAAATTCTTAAGACTTAAAAAGGGTTAACTACCCTTTATTTCTCAGAATAAATACAATCAGTTCCCAACTCGGAATGTACACAAAGCCTCCACTTGGGCTTGAACTTAAATGATTATGAAATTAAACTAAACTAAGCTTAACTGAAGCTGTCTGAAAGATATAGCCGAAGTTATCAGGATTCTAAGTAGTTGGCCCCTAAATATTAATTAAATCGACGAAGCCAAGCAAGTACCTAAAGTATGGCCGAGCGTAGTATCTAAGACAGAACATAGCCAAAAGGCAAACGCGCGCTAGTCAGGGAATCAGACTCTCTCTCTCTTGAAGTCGGTGAAACATCGACTTAAATAGTACTCTTACTCATTTGCATTAACATTACATTCTGGTAGGAAATTGTAAGCTGAACATAGAAAGATAGGAAAGAAGCACAACTTAAAATAACTTTTAATAAACTTTGGATAAACCTTACATGTTTATCATCGCCATAGTGTAATTAATTGCCCACATTCCTCGGAAATTCTGAGAATGTAAAGTATTTCCGATTCGTTTATTCCCTAAATGCTATATATGACGGTAACATTTGAGTTCCGCCTACCAAAAATGGAATGTAGAAAAAAGAGTAATTTGAGTGCCGTTCGAAAACAATTCAACCTACTAAACATAACTCACAAAGGAAGCAATTTTCCTCGGCTAATCGAGCGAAATTAATTAAATTTATCCATGAGAAGCATTAGAGTTAACTAAACTCTGCCTAGAAGAGCAATTAATTGCCAACAATTGTTCCTAAAGCAGTTCCTACCAACTTACTGCTTAGCCATAGCGGGAGTAAACATTTGACCAAATACAAGAAAGACAAGAGCAGATTTTGGATTAAATTTTATGATACGCTTTGCAATTCTGTAAGATGATCACTGCTGTGAATAAGGTTGTTTATTAATCCAAAGGGAAATTTGCCTTAAAGGATTATTAATTTCGTTTTGGCATTTTGCGTTGGTTCACTATAAATGTCGGTTCACTTTTCAAACTGTTGCTACCAAATATCAGAGCCCTGTATTATATTTTAAAAAATTAAATAATGACAAATCTGCATAAATGTATATATGTTTCTCGCTTTATAATAAAACAACGGCACTTAGAGCCATCCAATTTTAAATAGAGTATATTTCCATCCGAATGTCAGCATCTGGAAGCCCAAATTTGGAATTTGGAATTTGTTTATTATCTATTTCATATTTTGTGAAACTTTAACGAATTTTTGATGAACAAACTCGAACGATTTAAAAGCGGCAATGGCAATTCTGTACGGCGAAAAAAACCTTTTTATCTAAAGCGCGTGGAACTGTGTATCGGAAATTTTAAAGATAGACTCATTTTAAAATTATTTTGCGATATTGCTGTTAAACTGAATTTTATGGTTTAAGTGCGAAGAACATGATATTTAATAAATAAAGGTAACACACAAAACTCTAAAAAAAAAACGGTCCTCTGGGTGTAATGTAAAATCTGACTAAATACTTTCAGATTTTTTTTCTTGTAATTTCAATAAAATCTTTATATTTTCAATTTTTTATGGTTCTTACGTTTGAAAGTTGAACCGACGTTTACACCAGCTTTACAATTTTGGATTTACTGATACCTGTGGAAAATAAGAGTTCTTTAAAAATAAACAATTAAAAATTTTACACTTTCTGATTTACCGATGACTGATGAAGATGTTACATCTTTCTTCCAAGGAAGGGACATCTTATCGCGCATTCGAATATCCGAAAATGACTATGAAATGAAACTATATGTATAACTTTATGGAGGGGCAACATAGCAAGCTGCAAGAATACGAAAAGGCATACGCTTCCGAGAACTATATTGAGTATAGAAAGTATAAAGTAGACCATTACATTTCAGTGACATATTTTTTGGTGTAACGTAACTTTTATGATCTAAAAATGTCTCGTTGATAAAAACTATGAACTTAAATTTCACAATACGTAATTGAATATCTATAATGAAATATAGTTTAATATTTCTATGTGAAATTTACAGGAAAATAAATGAATGCATTAATGAGACACTTACGAAACAAAAGCAAACCATAATTTTGTGGTGTAGAAAGTATTCATACATTATATAAAATGTTGAATATTTTCATAAATATATTTAAATTAATAATCTTGTAGGACATGCTTTAGCATGAATGATAGCTTCGAGTCTGTTCGACGTTGATTCAATCAAATTTGCTGTTACTGAGCTAGATATGGACTCCCATTCTTGTTTACGAGCAGTTCTTAAGTCATTTTTATTAGAAATGTTTCTGGATCTAACATTTTTATTTAGAGTTTTCATTAAATTCTCAATGGGATTGATGTCGAATCACTGAGAGGTAAATTTCATAAACTTTGGGGTGCTATGTAATATCCAGAGTAATGTATTTAGGGCTGTATATTTGGGATCATTATCATGCATGAAAACATATTCACTACCCAAACCCACTTTTGCCGCACTAAACCTTAAATTGTTTTGCAGAATATCAGTGTATAGCAAATAGTCCATAATGCCTTAATGATGACTAACCGTACCTACCTCAGATGCACTCATACGACGCCAAACCTCATCTCCGTGTTTCTCTGTTAGTAGTAAATCCTTGGATGCATTTCTGTATTTTGTTTCCTCCACAGTATTCGCTTTCCTTCCGATCCAAAAATATTGAATTTATATTCATCCAAAAAAATAATGTTCTTCCAGAACTCTTGGGCTTTCAGTGACGTATTTTTTGGTGAAGGATATTCGTAACTTCCGATTATTCTCAATCACAAAGAAGGTTGATCTCGCATCACGGCCATGGAAACCTAGTTTTCTGCAGGTATTTCAAATTGTACTTAATAAATACTGCTCTTTCAATTTTTTGTGTTTTCCAGTTCTGCTGTAAACTTAGGAACCCTTGCATTAGAATCTTTCTTCCATGAACGTGCCAGAAATCGTCTGTCAACGAATGTAAGTAGATGTGGTCGTTCGGAATGAACAGGATTTTGCCGTGTTCTAAAGGTAGTAAACGTTTAAATAATAGAGCGCACAGCTGAGCGTGGTCTGCGGATTAAACTCAAATTTCATTGCACAATTTATTGCCTTTACGAAGCTTTAAGATAAATTCTCTTTCGGAAACACACCTTTCTTTACCTTTAAAACCTATGTTAAAATTGTACGTTTCTTATCACATTTAAAGTTACATTCGGTCACTTTGCATAGCCCGCACGATAAATAATCTCAGTTGTCAAGGGAAAATTGACTAAACCAATTAGAAAAGGCTACCAAAATTTTGCATTTGTTTGAATGTATGAATACTTTTTTGTTGTTGTAGTTTCCTTATCTCTGGATGTCACAACTGAAGCTTGAGATTATTTGATGTGGTTTGCTTGTCATTGAAGATAAAATAAATTGTTTTGTCAGCACAAAATCATGCAAATCCTACGGTAATCGAAGCGACAGGATGCGCGCCAAGCAGAGCAAGAGCTCAGCGAACAGCTTGCTGGTGAAAGCAGAATGGATTCGAACACATTTTTAAGAGCCAATAAATCCTCAACTTTAGTTTCCCGTATGTTTAAAAACTAATTCAATAACTTTTTTTTTCACTCGTATTTTGTAAACTTTTTTTTATCAGTTATTCTCTTTTGAAAAAGCTTCGATATAAATAGTACGCCCAAATAACAGTTTCTTTCGGGAAGCCACTCTTGTACAAATAGGTTCTAGACTCACTGTATCAGTAGCCTTCAGAAAATATCGTTTGTAAAAGCACTACTACTGTTGGACATAGGAATGGATGTCGATTCATAAGGTATTTATTTCTCCCACCTTCTTACCATGCCTTCGTGGTGTAATGGCCAGCCCATTCGGCACATATTCGAGAGGTCCGAGGTTCGACGAGAGCATTGCACATTTCAGTTTCCTGGTATTCAAAACTACCTAATAAATCTGCAGTGGCGCCCGAACTACAAACGGTTGTGGATGATGATTCTTCACCACCAGGATTTGGCGACTGGGTCCCCTAATCCCCAATCGCCCTTTAAAAGGGGGAGTATATAAGGTATTTCTCAAGCCTTCTTAGCATACCTTCATGGTGTAATGGTCAGCACAATCGGCGCGTATTCGAGGGGTCCGAGGTTTGAGTCCCGGCAAGGGCATTGCTCATTTTTGAGTGTTCCAGCTTCAAAATAACCTAATATCTCTGCAGATTCAGATTAAGTGCAGTGATAACCAACTCAGACTTTCCACGAAGTATGACTCAGGAAAATAATAGCAGACAGTGCACACCTTTTCAATTTTGTTTACTGTTAACAATTTATTTACTGATGACTGTCGGAGATGCTATCTCATTCTTCCAAGAAAGAAGCATTTCATCTCGTTTTAGACGAACTTGAGATAATTTTGGATCCGTGGAACTGGAAAAGTATACTAAAACCTCGAATCATAACAGTTGTATTATTAGGCCAAAGGAGCGTTAGCTCAGAAGGACTATTAATTTCGTTTTGACATTTTGCGTCGGTTCACTATAAATGTCGTTTCACTTATCAGATTATTACCACCAGATATTAGAGCCCTATATTATATTTAAAGAAACTAAATAATGAAGATGTATGTTTCTCCATTGTGATAAAGCAAGAGTACCTAGAGCCCTCCAATTTTAAATAACGTACGTTTCCACCTGAATATGGTCATCTGGAAAACCACATTTGAAATTTGGAATTTGTTTTACTATCTAGTTCATATTTTGTAAAACTTTAACGAATTTTTTATTATCAAACTCAACGATTTCAAAGCGAACAATAGCAACACTGTACAGGAAAAAAAAGACATTTTTGTCTCCAGCGCGTGAGACTGCGTATCGGAAATTCTAAAGATATACTCATTTTAAAATTATTTTGCAATATTGTTGTTGAACTGAATTTTATGGTTAAGAACATAATATTTAATAAATAAAGGTAACGCACAAAAAAAACGCTTCTTTGGGCGCGATGTAAAATCTGAAAGAGCTCAGATTTTGTTTCCTTATATTTATATTTGTCGTCTAACATTCTAATGGACTATAAGATTTTAAAACCTAATGATGACAACATTCATTTTGAAAGGTTTAAATGCAATTTCACAACCTATAGGATAATTTACTATAAAATATGTAGCATCAGCTGTTGCCAAATATTCAAAATATACCTTGCTTGTAACATAAACTAAATTAAAAAAACTGATGTCGCCTATATACCCCCTACAACGAAAATCTACACCGTTGTTCCAATAAATTAAAGAGTCCGCAATACGAAGTTTTGAATTATATTCTCTTCTGCATAACTGAGCATGTGTAAAAATTGGCTTCTCTAAATTTATACCAATCGATTCAAATGTTTACCTGATTATTTTTATTAAAAATTGTATTTTATTGGACAGTTGAATAATATTCACTTTAATTCATTTTTATTTAAAGCAAATTAAATGTTTAGAATATACATTAATAAGCACTTTGAAACGAATGCCATAATTTAATTCTCTTTTATGCTTTTTCTATGGCATTAGCAATTCTAAATTCTTTTTGGTCTGCTCATATATCCCCGCAATATTTAAGTATCAGCAAAAATTGCTCGTTTATTTGCGACCATTTCTTATGATTTATGTATTCAAAAATGCGTTGCTTTGATTTTTGCAAAACTGTTGTAGACATCAAATAAAGTTCCACTTCCTCTTGTCCGTTAAAATTGTTACAGGCGGGAGATAAAGCACCACTTTCAGTTATCCAATTTTACTTGAAATAAAATCAACACTTTATGTGAATGCATATAGCTTAAATATGTAAAATAGAAATTATTGGAAGTTTCATCTAATACTTATTGTGAATTTACAACATCACACACATACAGGCATACATTGTAAAAATAGTAAAAACCTGTTGTAGGGACTCTAACTCGTGTATATTCACTGAAAACTCATTATCGAATTTTGGGACAGAAAGCATTGCCTCCTTCACCTAGGTATATAGGTAAGAGAAATATTTAAAAATCCTCTTCTGAATGTTCTGGCTGTTTTTCGCGCTATTTTTACGGAGAAA
>KK118056.1:3599-70506 GCA_000611955.2 Stegodyphus mimosarum | reverse complement strand
GCATTCTTCACCATGAATTGCTACCAAAAATTGGAATGATCAATGTTGCTGTGTATACTAAACAACTAGGACGACTCGCTGTTATTACTGAAAAAAACACCTGGTAAACCTGTGCTGTTACTCCACGATGATGCACGTCCGCATACGACTAGAGTGACCAAAGATGTGATTGCTGACCTGGTTGCGAAGCACTTCTTCACGCTCCATATTCACCAAACATCGCCCTTTCTGATTACCATCTATTCCGGTGTCTCTTTAACAGCATTATAAGACAAGAGTTTCATGGTGAAGTTTCTTTTAGTAAGTGGCTAACTTCAACCAGAAACCACAAAATATCTACAGGAGAGGCATTGAACTCATACCTGAATACTGGCAGGATGTCATTGACGAAGATGGTGATTACATCATTGAGTTAATTTGTGAGAGATTATTGAATTATGACATAGCGTATCATAATGTCTTTTTACTGTATATTGTATTGTTTTGTAGTGTACAATATAGTAGTAAGAGTATATTTTCTACTAATAAAATCATAGCTTGGTAAAAACGATTATGTACAAACAAATAAAGCTTTTAATATTACGATATTTCATAATTTATACTATATAACGCATTTTCTTCCTCCTTCTGGCATGCCTTCGTAGTGTAACGGTAGTACACTCGGCGCGTATTCGAGAGGTCCAGGTTCGAGTCCCGATGAGGGCATTGCACAATTTTCACCTCTCCTGCTTCAAAATAATGTAATGACTCTACAACTATTTTATGCAACAAAATAAATACAGAAACCAAAACCGGAACTTATAAAATTGTAATTATGTTTGAATTATGCTTAAATTTTATTCATCGCAAAACGTTTAGTTTTATGAGTCAGGAGCATTACACATTATTTTTTAAAGTATAATAGATGTAAATATGTAATTGTGTAATTAAGCTTTTAATATTTTCATATTTTTATAATTAAAAAATAATACAGTACTGAAGCTTACGAAATTTTATGAATGTCGGATAAAATTTCAGGCGCTAAATTAATTTCTTTTTTTAATGTTCATCTAGATTATTAGTTCATTTCATTTTTAATGTTTATTCTTGTGTCTGATAACAGAATCGTCAGCTATAACAGGAATATGAAGAAAGTTCTAAATATTTCAGAAGTTATAAATCTAATATTTTCCCATAGAAAGAAAAATATTGAACTTAACATTTAAGAAACCGCTTATTACGAAACTTTTGATACATCGCTCCTAACGCTGAAAAAATTCCCACTTGTTTGGCTTTCCTGATTCCATTGTTTAGGAACAAGTGTCAGCGTCACTCGAAATCGAAAGCATTCGCATTCCTAAGAAAAATCGGTATTTGCAAGCAATTAGTGAATGTGAACGTGTTCTTTAACATTCTTTAAAAAAGCAAAATAAAATAAACTGTCTTTTCAAACCATGTTTTACTTCTTTACAAGCGAGGGAAGCATGAAAGCCATGCTTTGGCAATAAAGATTTCTTGAAATTTCTTTTTTTTTATTTAGTTAGTATGTAAAGTTTCACTCTGGTTTTATTATTTCAACTGCAACAGCATTTAAGAAACGATTTTATCCTTAACTGAGTTCTTTGGAGATTTGATTTGTGCACTGTAACTAGTTTCAGAAATGTTCTTCAGACACTGTGTATTCGAATCCAGACCTCTGCCATAGAGCGAATTACGTGAATTGTTGGATTTAGTCAGTAAAAATTAAGCCTCCTCTACAATGCAGCGAATCAATACTTAAACAAGAAGAATGACGCAGAATAACTATGTTTGAAAACTAGATATTTGATATTTTTCTTAATACAATGAATTAATTTATCACTGTTTTATTCATAGTAAGATAAAAAATTTTATGAACAGAGAAAGGGAAACATACATAAATTTCCATATCTTTTCATAGCTCTGAATATATTATTTTACCGAATTATTAATCTGAGACTAGGAATAGTTTTGTTCCATTTCTTGCTAATTTTATAATGGTAAGATTTATTTTTCTATCAGATATGGAGTATTGACTAGGTAGCTTTCGAACACAAGCTCGATGTTATTCAAGTTCTTTGTATGAAACTCAGATGCTAAAGCACATTTAGAGATGTTATGATCTGCGTCTCCTGTTTTCCCCACTTGGACAGATTTCTGTAGAGGATCGCGTGAAAATACGTTGGAAACGAGTCGTGACCAGCCATATACTGGAAAAGGCGACAGTTAGTGTTGGTATATTTTTCATTCACTTTTAGAAGAAATCTGGGAGTTCTCCTTACTTCTAGTGCATTATCCCATTCATTTTTTAGAGTAATAAGTTTCTGTTTCAGTCAGAATTTTGAACAGGATCGAGGCCACTGGATTTCTATCAAATCATCTACTCTCATTAATTGTTGCTGTTTTTGCCAGTTCATCGGCTTTTCGCTTCCATATATTTAAATTCGTATCTTGCGATGAGTTTCAGAACATGTTGATTTCGTCTACAGTGCTCGATGCACTCTTCGAATTTCTAACTTGCCAACAGAGCAGCTTGGTAATGTGCAATTTTCTCAGGTGGTATTCTAGTGGCATTATTGCAGTGCCATTTAAACGGCAACTAGTTCCCACCTAGAATATGCTATTTGTGAGATCCATGTGTCACAATCAGCTGACTGAAGGATACTTCGTTAACTTAAGGCACACAGCACAACAATCTTAGCGACATGAAAACTCTTAAAATACTAGTGCACCAAAATTCCTTTCTAGAGTTTGGTGTTAGAGAAAGAGGGTAGGAAGACGATTCTTGGATCCTCCCGCAGGCGCATTTTCTTTCAAAAATGAGACGAAACTTGGCAAATTTGTGCTGTCACTTGTGAGGTGCCCGAGATTTAAGCCAATGACAGGAGCAATCCTCGCTTCTTGGACACGATAAAATTCTTAGACTTGATTTGATTTTACTGTCAGATAATTGAGAGATACTGTCAGATAAAGTAAGATAAATGGCAAGAACAACAGTTTCCTAATTTTATCATACCTACTGAACATTACAAGAAAGGAGCTTAATGATAATATCATGATGTTAAGTGGATTATATTAAAAAGTCTGCAGACTTTCCCTGTGAATCATCCGTGCGGGTTCAGATAATTTATTACTATTTTCTTATTACATTACTGTGGTTTAGGAATCTGCATTCTATAAGCTTTGCATTTCAGAACAACTGTGCATAAATATGGATCGCCATAAATCGAAACTATATGCATGTATTTCGCTAGGATAGAATTTTTGAGAAACATTGATCTCGAACAAAAGTCACACTTTCGATTAAGCTAAAAAAAAATTTCGTTACGCCTGAATTTGAACGTTTTTATAGCATTCAGAGTGAAAATTTATCCCTCAACGCCAGAGAAACGCTGGAACAGATAGAAACGATACAATTTACAAAAAGAAAAATCAATGGTTTCTACGTGATGCCCATTTGAAATGCATTATTTTGATATTCTCTTGTGTTATACATCCGGTTTTAAATCGTGAAAGAAAGATAAACCTATTGTCTTGGGTAAACGTTTTCCACGTTCGCAGGTGTTCGAAAGTAAAAAAATTGAACCATAGTTTAATTTCTAGAAGTAGCAAACACGCAACTGATACAGGTACTACTATGAGGTTCAAACGCAGTAGAATTTTTTGTCATTTTATGAAACAAAAAGTGACTAATTTATCTTCCATACGGCCTCGTAAATATTATTTTTCAGAATGTTGCCATTTCCAGATTGTTGTTGAATTACACAACAGAGTGAGCAATTTAAAAGCAATAAGCACACTTTTTAATAAGATAAATTTTTATCTTTTATAAATATATAATTGATTACAATTTAAAACACGTTTTACTTATATCTAACATAAAAAATGAATATTTACAATATTGTTTAACTAATGACATATTTCAAACACCAAATATACTTTATATAACATAATAAGCGATACGCAAGAAAAAATTATCGAAATGGACGAAAATCGGTAGATGCAATGTGCATATATTGAAAAAGGAATGCTAACAATAAAATGGGGTTTGAATATTTTATTCAGGAAATACAGCTACAAATGAAAAAAACGCAGTAATGTGTTGACTCACATCTAGCTCTGTTGCAAGTTGTTTTTCTGCTGGGCATTGACTCGTAGAGTTGGCGGATGCTCTTCTGCGAGGCTACTTGCCATACATGTTCCAACTGCTGAGTCAGATCAACGCAATCCAAGGGCGGTCGGAGACGCCTGCTTATCAGAGCCCAATCGTTCTCTATTGGCGTTCTCTATAATCGTTCTCAATCGTTCTCTATATCAGAGCCCAATCGTACTCTACTCATGTATTGGGGAGAGACCTGGCGCTCACGCTGGCCGAGGAAGTGTTGTAACAACATGAAGACTAGCAGCAGAAAGGTTGTCGGACGTAATCATATTGAAATGTAAACCCATAAGTCCGTCCTCATAGTGTTGCCCATAAGACAGGGCAATACTATGACGCATAAAATGATTGACAATCAAAAGGGTCCGGCTGTCAAGTGAAATTGCATATTATAACTGCTGGTGGTCGGGCTTGTGGTGGACGGCAATCAAATGAGTATCCCACAGCTGTCCTACTCGTCTCCAGATACGTCTTCGCCAATCATTGGGGCTCAGTTCGAAATGGAACCCATCGCTGAAACCAATGCTACTTTAGTCCTTGAGATCTCAGGGTGATTGTGCCTGGACCACTTACAAACGTTTCTCACAGTGGACAATGGATAGAAGCCATCAACACAATGGCTTCCGTGACTCAACCTCCTATAACTGAATCGCCTGTCAATGGTCACTGTAGTCACAGGTGTCTCAGTTAGCCATCGGATCGTTGAAAAAAGACGTTTCAGGGGTTGTGAGCGCCGATCGGTCCTTCATTCTATCCTCGTATTCTGGCTTTGCTTTCGGTCAACTGCTACATTCTTGATGCATTCTTGATGGCCATGGTTCAGCCATTCTTGCCAACATCGTTAAATGGTAGAACAAACATCGCTCTGACCGAAATGTCTAGCGAAGTTATTATTTGATCTCCCTACTTTCTTTAATCCAACTGCAACGTCCTGTCTGAAATGTTGGCATCTGCTCATACTGCTCGCGAACCCTTCTGGGAGAATTTGGTATAGTTCATGTGCGTCGACGGAACCCGATTCAAATGGAAGTTACGCTACCTTAGCAATGGAATATCTTCTGTTTTCAGAAAACATGTAATAACCATGAGAAATTCCCATCATACTATATCCGCTTCTTGAGAAAGAATGTGAATTGTGCACCAGAGGAAAAGCTAACTCCCTTCACTGTACTATCACAGGACTTCAGAACTACGAAGCAAACACCTTCCACCCAACTACTGTAATCTTTTCTTACAGCGTTCTTCACAGATTAGTGTAATGTCATGAGAATCAGAGCCATCATAGCTAAAGTAAAGAGTGAAAACTTCATCCCAGAAGTATAATGTAATAGGCGACATCCTGGCAAATAGTGAGTAGGCTACCACCTAACATACGTATATAATTTATAAATGGCTACTACTAATTGTTGTAAGTTTTACTATCATTTTATCTTACTGATAGAGATGATTCGATTTTAATCTGCGCCTCTAGAATTGGGGTCATCGGGCAAAGCTATTAGCTAAACTGAATTATGCTGCATTCCCGCGGAGCTTTGTAAGCCCGGGAATGCTACTTAATAATAGAGAGTGTATAAAGGACGAGCCATGTAGTGCAACCCTAGAAGACACGCAGACCACGTGTACATATCGTTACGAATTTTGTATACATGTAAATAATTTTACTGAAATTATGTGTAAATTGTAATACCGCTAATATAACATTAAAAGGCTTCAGAATGAGAAGCATGGTTGAGAAAAAAAGTTACAGAGGTAAGTTAAGATTGAAGTAAATGGTTATCTCGTCAAACTGAAGAGGCAGCGCCAATCTGGCGATGGTTTTGGTAACTAATTCCTGTCGCCAAATTTGGAGAGGAATCACCAAAAGTCGTTAAGCTTGGATATTATTTGGCGGCATTTTTCTCCAATCCCTGCGTAACTGTAACTAGTTTGAATGGTATTATTTTTGTAACTAGTTTTAAATGGTATTATTTTTAATTTTATGCACAGAGTGACATGTAATACATGAGTAGTATATATGAATTGATGAAATGGGAAGAAACTTATGTACGTTTGGTTAATCTAAATATCTGGAAAGTCTTCTAGGCATATTACTCACACTGAGGCCACAAGGCGTCAAGTAATTGCATGACGCAAGAAATGTGACGCAGATGATTAACTGTCTTGTACTACTAGAAGCTTTCATTTAAAACAACCAGGTATTTTTATGTTAATTCTTTTTAATCCTTTCTATTTTTCTATCAGCTTGCATCAGAATGTAAATTAGATAGAGTTCAAAAGCACAAATAGATATATCAAATTACTTTGCTCCAACAAAACATAAAGAGTATGCCATCAAAAAGAAAATGCTCGAAAAACGTTTTTTCTTAACTGAAGAAAATGTCTAGGACATACTTGAATTATCACGTTTGACAAATTGGACTCCAAGCTGCGTAATGTGGATGCGCATTAGCAACTTGACGCACAATCTGAATCTTTACAATAGCATTATGCGATGACACTTGCAGCGACTTGGGTGTTTTAAAACATGACCATTTTTCCTTTTGTATCCTAAAGTAAGTACTTAAAAGTTTGAAGTAAAAGTAATCAATTTGAGAAGAATTTTCCTCACCCCCAGACAACTCTTTTACTCTGTGTTTTCGAAAAACTTTGCAAATGGCATTAGCGGTAACAAATGTCTTCTAATGTGGGTTGTTTGTTGAGCTTTCCGCACGAAGGAAAAATCTTTCTTTCAACTCGTACTTCGTTCACTAATTCGTTTATTTTGCTTCTCCTTACTGCCGTGATTGAATTTTCTCAAAACGAAAATCTCGTCTCATGATGTCTCAAAATGCTATTCGAAATGGAATCGCTTCACCTGAGCGTGGGTGGTACTTTCTCCCCTGATATTTTGATGTTGTAGGCGTCATTAACAGATTCTAACAAATTCTTTTATAGTTATGAAATTTGTGTTGATCTATTGTAAATTTATTATCGATGCAGTCTGGCAAGCCATGCTACTAGCGGAGTCTAATATATTATTTAATTTATGTCCTTTTATGTGAAGTGAAATCTTTTTATTTTAAGTTGTAATTACCTAACAAACTGAAGGACATAAAATCGGCAAATTCAAATCTTAATTATTTAAACTTTGTTTTAAGAATTAGTGATCCATCTAATCTGTATAAATTAAAATGCATTTATTGTATTATATTTTCTGCTAATAATTTTAAGAACGCATTCGGTACTATTATAATTAATAAAGATGATAGATCTCGCTATAAAACTATTGTTACGGATTTTGTATTCAATTTGCTATTTTTAGTAGAATTGTAATTAAAATTGTTTTATTTTCTCGTGCAATGAACGTGACGAAATTTAAGAGAAAGCTACGCCTGAAAAGTAAAAATACAAGAGCGCGAGCATTTAACATTTAATAGATAGATGTCTCGTAATTGTACTCTGTTGCTATACAGAAAAATCGAGAAAATACCAGATTGATCTCGTGCTTGATTAAAAAGCTTATAAAAGCTGGAGGAAAACATCTCAATTCAGTAGTTGTTTTAAACGAACTGTTGTTGTTTACTTAGTACTGTTATTGACTGTAGCGAATTCGCTGTGAGATCGAATTAGCTTCTTTGTTTTGAATTGAGTTCTGTTTAACATTTTATAGTAGTTCAAAATATAACTACTGTGATTTACTGTGAGATAGTGATATTGTACAAATGTCTCTGATTAAATATTTCAGAATTTTGTTTCTTGTGAGAAGAATAAATTGTATTAACTTTTTAACGTCTTGTGCATTCAATCTATTACGAAACGGTACGCACGCAACATTATTTAACCTTTTTAACTCTTCGTAGATGGGTGTACGCACACATATTTTCTTTAAAAAATTTCATGAACAACATTGGTCATTTTTTCGAGCCACAAACTAAGGAATAAGCGCGCTGTTATTTAACACCCCACCTTGATTACACAGATGAATTTAAGTTTATTGATTGTAAATTTATATATATATAAAACAGCAAGAAAAAATTTAACAGTTGAAGAGATTGGAGAAGTCAAACAACAAGAATCAGCGCAATATTTGTAAATTTTGCAGAATCAGTTTAAGACACGGTGATAAGATAAGATAAAAATGGCTGGATAGAAGTTAAGCTACTGGCGCCATCAGTTGATGAAACAAGAAAACCAAAATATAGTTTTCTTAAAGGCTGAAGGTAAAGATGAATTAGAATTAGGGTCGTTAACTAGAACAGGAAGATTTTTTTGAATGTGAAACGCCTCTAGAAAATCTAATTCACCAATGGAGGATGTTTTTTGAATAATTTTGGCTGCAGGAAAGTGGAAAGTGTGATTTTCGTACCAACAGTATTGGGAAATTGAGGATTTCTGTGTGTCCTTTTTCCTAACATTGTCTCATGTTCTTTAGCACGAAATTTTAAGGCTTGCTTAGTTTGGCCAATGTAAATTAATGAGGTTAAAAACACGACGAATAAGGATTATTAATAGATTAGTCAAAGACATATTCTATTGAAGGGAAGTTGCAAACGAAATAACTCACTTCTTTAGATTCAGCGAATTGCTTTATTACTGGAAGCAAAATCTTTGGGTGTTTTCACACAAAAGGAGGCTGCAAATAACAAATATATACAAGGTAATATTCAGCCAGTTTCAATTAAAAAAATAATGGTAACTAGGAACAAGTTGGCGATTTAAACGACTCTCCGCTGGCTTAAAGCAGTATTTTTATTTTTGCTGTGTGGGAATAAAAAAAATATTTGGGAGGCAGTACGGAATCCTGCATAAAAAGACTTTAATATTTATTACGGTTATTAATATAATAAGCCACCAATAACTGACAAAGCTAATTTTAAAAAAGCATTACCTCCTGCGTTTCTATTTAGAAGTATTTTGAAGACATATTATAGGGAAGTGAAATTACGCAAACAAATAACAAATACGTATATTTTTAACGAAAAACTTTCTGTATTTAGAAAAAGCTGTCGTGTCTTCCAGTTTACACAAAATAAGTAAATTAGAAATGTCTCAATAAATAGCATAATTTCAGTAAAAGTATTTCAAATGATGTTAAATGGAATGAAAATTAGATATCTTATAAAATTTTCAAATTTGTTGTGATTATACACAATACTTAATGGATGTACTCAAAATTTTATACTATGTTATGTAAAATTTCATACTAGAAAAATATTATTATGAAAATTCAAAACCTTAATTATGATAATTTTGCTTTCAAATTTGAATCTTTCTCTTAATCTCTCTTCTTTTTTATGTAATTTTTTTATTATTGTAGGATAGTGTAAAATTATGTTTACTAAATTTCGAAGACGTTACTTGATTATTAGTCCAAAGGGGCTTTGTCCCTGAAGGACTATTGTTTTCGTTTTGCGATTTTGCGTCGGAAATATTAAAAGTCTGTATCACTTTTCAAACTGTTGCCACAAAATATTGCAGCCCTGTATTATATTTAAAGAAATTAAATAATGAAGAATGTGCATAAATGTATGTATGTTTCTCGCATTGTGATAAAACGACGGTACCTAAAACCATCCAATTTTGAATGCCGTAATCTTGCTGCGAATATAGGCATCTGGAAGCCCAAATTTGAAGTTTGGAATTTGTTTTATTAATGATTTCCTATTTTGTAAAATAACGAATTTTTGATTAACAAGCTCAAGGATTTCAAAGCGGGCGATGGCAACGTTGTACAGAAAAAAACATTTTTATCTGCAGCGCGTGAGACTCTGTATAGAAAATTCTAAAGATATGCTCAGTTTAAAATTATTTTGCGATATTGTTCTTTAACTGAATTTTATAGTTTAAATGCGAAGAACATGATATTCAATAAATAAAAGTAACATACAAAATGTTTTAAAAACGCCCCTTTGGTAATTTAAAATTAACTTGAATTATAATTTTTTAATATATATTTTTATTATAAATATGTACTAAAATTCTTCTTAATTTTATGGCCATAAATGGCAAATAAGAACTTTTTTTTTCTTTTTTTTTTTTTTTCATAAAATGCTAAAAGCCAGTTTACCTTATATAAGGATCGGAGTTTTTAATGATAATTTCATTTGAGATCCTACAGCGATCAGCAAATCGTTACGCTTTAGAGGACCTGACATTTTTTCCATTTAAGTTTATTGGTATTTAAAATTTCTCAGTTTTTATATTAATTATTACATAGCTCTACGATTGGAATATATAATTTTGCTTCATTAATGCGTAAATAATTATTAATTTTAACAGAATTTCACAATTATGTATTAGAAATATTTTGATTTTATGCTTGATTTGCCCAGAACGATTATTAATTTCGTTTAGGAATTTTGCTTGATTCACTAAAACCTTTTTACACGTTTCAAATTGTTGCCACCAAATATTATCGTCCTGCATTATATTTAAAGAAATTAAATAATGAAGAATCTGCATAAGTGTATGTATGTTTCTCGCATTGTGATAAAACAACGGTATCTAGAGCCATCAAATTTTGAAAAACGTAATTTTTCACCGAATATGGGCATCTGGTAGCCCTAATTTGGAATTTCTTTTATTATCGATTTCATATTTTGTAAAACGTAACGAATTTTTGATTAACAAATTCAAGGATTTCAAAGCGAACAATGGCAACATTGTACAGAAAAAACATTTTTATCTGCAGTGCACGAGACTGTGTACTAGAAATTCTAAAGATATGCTCAGTTTAAAAGTATTTTGCGATACTGCTGTTGAACTGAATTTTATGGTTTAAGTGCGAAGAACATGATATTCAATAAATAAAGGTAAGACACAAAACGTTAAAGAAACCGCCCCTTTGTACGCAATTTAAAATTTGAAACCTTTCAGATTTTCTTATTTTTTATTTTTTTTATTTATTTATTTTTATTTTATTCAGACAATAATACACTATAGCCCACTATTTTAATATTTAATATTTTCTGTTGGTACCATTCTATGCTACAAAAAGAAGTAGAGAAAGAAATTCTAGAGCTTTTAAAACTTAAATTATTTTTGAGAGGAATTTTAATCTTGTTCAATAATAAAGATTTCATTTATGGATTACTTATTATAAGAACGCATTATTTTTACTTAAAAGGGAAAAAGGCATTTTTGTATGGTTTTTCATATTTTTTATATTTTAGAAATTTTTAATGCTAAACTCTTTTTTGAGATGTTGGAGTTGCAAAGATGTAAAATGTCATATGAGTGGTTCCAACCCTATCTGCTTCTGGTAGAAATATCTTCACCGAAAGTTTTCCAAAATTGTTCGACAGTTACATTATGTAAATTATACTGCATTATTACGTATTAAATTATATCATTCAGATATATTATTTAAACTATATTTTTGATTTAGTATTTTTTGGTCTAGTATAAATCATTAGAGTTATGATTTGAAAAAAAGTTATTGATAGCATGTCACATTGAAGACAAAAAGCTCTTAGAACTGGCCGCTCGCCTGATTATGTGACAGTTAAAGGTCTTCCAAATAAATGTTTAAATGTCCAAAATTCAAAACTAATTTCATATTCTCGTTGATCTGATAAAAAAGGTATTGGAATTATGATTTCTATTAGTGCAAAAGTGATCGTTCTCGTCGTTAAAAACATTTTAGGATGGTCCCGTTAGGAGTTAGGTTCCTAATGAATACTTAATTATGTCAGAAAGAAAGAAAACTGCAATATCATTATTTACCTGTGCAAAAGTAAATCAATTTATGAATTATGAAAGAATTTCGAAATTTTGCAGATTTGTAAACATTATTTATTGGATGAAAAGATTCATATCCAAATGTAGAGATAGAAATTATTTTTTGCCATCTGAGCTCTCGATCGAAGAAAAGAAAGAGGCAGAGAAATTTCTTTGATCGAGAATTCAGTTAGAAACTTTTGGTGATGTCTCAGGTACTGTCAAAGGTCTCGTTGTTGTGAAAGATCAAAATAACATAACACGAGTGAAAACCATGTTGCTAGAACGTGATGACCAATTCATATATCCAATTTTGTTGCCATCAAAACATCACGTAATAAATTATTTAATACGAGACTGACATTTAAAGAACTGTCATGTTGGTCTCCAGACTGTTGGTTCCATCCTGCGAGAAAAATTATCGGATTATTTCTGCTAAGCGTAACATCTGAAGTGAATTATCAAAATGCATGAAATGCAAAATGTTTACTTCAAAACCGTTTGTCACTCCGCCCATTCATCTTCCATTTGACCGAGTCAAAGACTCAAAAGTTTTTGAAGTCGTGGGCATCGATTTATGTGGTCCTCTCTTTCTAAAGAGCAAATCCAAGGTATGGATTGTCATTTTCACATGCGCTGTGTATCAAGCCGTACACTTGGAATTAGAGACTAATTTGTCAACAGAAGGTTTCATCTATGCCCTCAGGAGATTTATAGCGAGAAAGGGAAGAATTTCAACAATCTACAGCGACAACGGAACTAACTTCAGGGGTACCAACAACCTTTTTAAATCTTTAAATTGTAGTCAAATAGAAAATTCTGAAGATCAAGCTCCCCTTAAATGGAAGTTCACTCCAACAGCTCAGCTATGTGGTGGGGTGGAGGTGAGAGCGGCTCATTCGCAGTGGAAAAAATCTTTTTCTAAGAACACTTGGTAGATCATCACTCAGTTTTAAAGACCTTTCACGGTATTATGTGAAGTTGAAGCTGAAAGGAATAATCGACCTCTTACATATATTTCAGAAGAATCTGATAAATTTATTCCTTTAACTCCATTGTTTTATATTCAAGATATCCAAGAAATTTGTATACCTGATCTAGAGATAATTAACTCCCAGAAACTTCGAAAAAGATATCGTAAATGCCAAAATATAAAAGATTAATTGAGAAATAGATTTCGAAAGGAATATTTGGTAAATCTCGTTCAAAAATCAAGAGAAAAGACTCAAGTTACCCAGACGGGTGATGTAGAACTAATTGAACTAGACAACCGAAAAAGACTTAACTAGCGAACAGGCAAAGTCACAAAATTGTTTCCTAGTAGAGATGGTTGTATACGTGTGGCAGAGGTTCCTCTTCAGGAACTTTTGTACGACCGATTCGTAAACTTTGCCATTTGGAGATATCTGAGAATGATGATCCAGTAATACAGCTGATGAACTGTATGAACATTTTCACAACTCAATTTTAGAGCTTTAATTTTTATTGCTTGAAATTTTCATAGATATTAGTTTTATTTCATTATATTAATTTAGAGTAATGATGTAAATTTAATTTTAATGTTTAATTTCTGGCTTCCATAACTTAAAGGTGGGAGTATGTTATATGTTCATTTAAAGCGTCTTTCCCTCACTAGAGGGCAACAGGGGTTCCACTAGTAAGAGAAATTAAAGCCTTGTTTTTTTTTATTCTTTTCGTAAACAGTAGACACTTCGGTTTTCGAATCCGCGTGATGGACGGATAAATTGATTCATACAGCCATGAGATAAAAAGAGAGACTATACAAGAAAATGTATTTAAATATTAATTTTTCCTTTTGAATGTTGTATGTGAATAAAATGTGATGTCAAGAAAAAGAATCATAGTTTTTCCTGTAAAGAAGATTGCCAACTGAAACATCACGGCTAATTTCACCGACACATCAGAAAAGGTAAATGAACTTTGTTCTTGTTTTTAAATCAGTTAAATGAAATTGAATCTGCATACGTTGTCAGTGGATACTGACAACTTCAATTAACAATAGTTGATTAATTATGTAATTTAATAAATGCGCTTTGGTGTATTTCCTGCAATGGCAATAATATCCATTGCCGAAAAAACACAGTCAAGTTGCAACGTTGCAGATTACAGTAGTATCTATGAATCCTCACAAATGGCCTACGTCGTTCTCAGGTATGCTTTGATTTAATTTTATATTAATAATTTGTCTCAATTGAATTTGCATTGCAATCCTATAATCATTGTTGGTGTATATTACACTAGTAACCAAAGGTTCTAACAGACACCTACAGTTTAATATTTAATTAATTATAAATTTAATTTATATAATTTCAAATACGTTTAATTTATAACATTCCTACTGATAGTTTTAGGAACATCTGTTAGCATTATGATCATCAATAAAAATTGTTTCTAACCCCATATATTATGTATCTCGTACAAAACCGTCAAAATCCACCTCCCCCAAAACAAATTGCTCAAATTACATTGATTTTTTAAATAGTTTTTTATCATTTGCTCTGAAGTCTATCTTTTGGCATTTATGTGCTTTATGCTAACAAAAAGCAGCTCAGTTTTCAACAGTTTCAGCTCTTACAAAATCCGTCTTCTTGATCTTGCACTCAAGATATAGTCAATATAATTAAAAACAGAAAAAAAATGCGCTGTAAATGGGGAAGGAAAAAAGAGACATAGGTAGGGGAGACATACAAAGTTCTTGAGAGCGCAGAAAGAAGCTATTCATAAGAGCGTGAATAAAAATGTTTGAACCGCTTGGAGGTAATATCTGAAACGCTATTGAGCTTCCACAATTTTTGAGAGACTCGATTTTGTGAAAGAAACATATTTCTGGGCCTTCAAAGAATTCATAAAAGGCTTGAAAGCGGTCTACTTGGTCAAAGAGGCTTTAAAGAATAGCCTCTAAAAGGCTTATGAATTTTATTTCTTTGCAAAATTGTCTCTTTATTAGAGTGTTTCTGTCTCGCTAAAAGTAATAACGCTTTAACGGAGGCCATGTTTTAGTATTTTCCTGCTTGTGTTTTTGTGTATATTCAGAACTTGCTTGCTAAACTATTTTTAATTCAGTAAAAAAGTAGAGCGAAATTAAGTCACATTAACTTCGGCAACTAATGCCAGGAGTAAAATTGCAATTTAGATTAATTGTGATCACAACTCAGCCGGATAATCTGAAAATCGATATTTACATTAACGGAACTATCACACGTTTGACTTGCTCAATTCATTACTGACGATTATATATTACTAGTTTATTTGCTTTGAACCACTTTTGATTTCGTCATCATCATTCATCTATGTTTGAGACACTAAAAATGAGCATTCTAAAGCAGCTAATTAGCGAACTTTTGCTATAAGAATTTAAGCTGGATTATAGCAGTATGGAAGGAAAAACAAACAGCAGTCGTGCGAAAGAAAAAGATTCTTTGGACTATAGCAACGTAATCAGATGGTTGAAAAAATATAGCCTAGGTGACAGGAACATTGACAATCAGCTAAGATTTAATAGGCAAAGAACCATAAATATTAACGCCGATAAGCATAGAGTAAATCCAAGAATTACCACTTAAAAATTATTAGACGAGCAAGGGATATCACAGTGTACCGGGTTCATACTTTCACGACAGCGGCAAAGTCCGTAGGAGCTACAGCTTTTTGCCTCATGAAATCATCCCAGATTATTGAAAACATGCAGAAATTGCTAACTGTGATAAGATTTGGATCCGTTTACCTGATTCTCACCAGTAATTGAACCGGGATCAGCTTATTCAACCTGTTCTCAAATGCTCCGAGCACAAGGTTGTGTTTTGTATCAAGGGGAACTTAGAAGGTTTTGAATATGGTCATATTGTTAACACCGCCGTCTGCTGGGAACAGCTGGAGGGGATGTATGCCGTTTCCAAGTAGAACTCGTAAATAGAAATTAAACTTTCTAACAACAAGATAACGCTAAACCTCATATAGCTCGCACAAAAACAACAAAAAAAAACTTAAAAGTTGACAGAATCGAAGTGATATGTCCAGTATGTAACCTAGACCTTATACCAACGGATTATTATCTGTACTGGTGCATTGTCCACTTCCTTGGCGGGTGGCACTTTAACAGTCTGAAGAACATCAATGTTGGAAAGAAGGAGTTCTTCGCCTGCAAGGACAAGAATTGGTGTCCTCGCGGCATTCCCAAAAAGATGTTTTACGGCAATATAAAACAATGGCTTATACTTGCACAATGAAATAAAATGACTAAAATATTTTGCAAAACATTTCTTCCACATCAATTACATATATAATTCCATACAGCATATATAGTTTTCTTTTAAGCCAAATATGCGTTACTGTAACATTAGAATATAATTGCAATGCAAATTAGAATATCTTAGTTTTGACATTAGAAAAGTCTTTCCATAACTTTGGAGTGTTAAATTCTGTTCCTTATGTTATCATTCATTTATCATCCCTGTGGTGGCAATACTTGCAAAGTGTTTCTTTCGCGTAATCTTCAAGGCATTTCTTAATAATTTATTCAACTTTCCAAGTAAACGTTAACAATCTGAGCACTATGTGGACGAGCATTGTCTTCCGTTAACAGGGATCTAGGTTAAATTCGCCCTTTAAAAGTATAACAAAGGGTTCTAAGATCTCCTCTCTATATCTCATAGCAGTCAGAAACCTTTGACATTTTGGTGGATGACGTCATTGGTTGGCATCCATCTTGGTTGGAGTTTTGATGGTTCCGGAATAATACGCTTATATCGTGGTTATTAAGTAGAATTGAAGGGTGTAAGTGCTTTATTTGTATTCTGTGTTTGTTCCGGTTTGAGAAGATGTGCTCGTTTCTGATGTGGAACTGATATTTTTCAAGATTCGAGGATTCTTAGGTTTGAAGATCGTGCGGAGGTTCATTTGCATGCGATAAATACTTTTTTTGTCTATAACTTTTTACATTTTGCATGCGTTTTGATTCTGTTAATTGATTTAGATTCTATATAACTTGTTTTAATTAGATTTAGCAAAAGCATGGTTTTTATACTTTGATGTACTTTGATATTTGTACTTTAATTTCTGAACATTGTTAAGCCTAGCGGGGCGGATGTTTGTTGTCAATTGAACCTTTAAGTGTAAAAGTGATATGTCTTTAGGTGCACCAGTGGTCAGTGTTTTTCTGCCCGCAGAGAACTAAAGTCTGAAAGTTTTTAGTGCATCAAAATTGATGTTTTTCTGCACGTTGGACAATTTGCTTAATTTTCCTGTTAAAATTCTGAAATACATTTTAAAAACTATTTCGAGCACTAGATGACCAACTAGATGGTTTATTTTGAGATAACACCTTTATTGAATGCTTTATGAATTTCCTGGGATTTTGATGATTGCATTTTGGTTTCTCTTATTGTATACTGCACAGCGCTCTTGTAAATATTGTATAATTTAATTGTTTGTTTTTATTGTTGGATAAAGTGTGTATATATATGTTTTGTGATATGTGTACTTAATGTGTTTGTTCGAAAACAGACCGCAAGTTATACATTTTAGTGTCTAAATGTGTAGGTGTATTACAGTTTTTTATTAATATTGGTGGACATTTTGATTCTGAGATAGGAATTTTGTCATTTTGTACTATTTAAAGATGCATGAAACAGACTCTGTACCGAGTTCAGCGAGAAAAGAGGAAGTATCTGAGATTATAATTGAGGGTGCTAATGACATCATGTCTATAGTACGAGAGTTGCATGGGGTCGTCGATAAAATTCGAAATCAAAGAAAGATAGCGACTACTCTTCCGGACAAGTTAACTGCCGGACTTGATAGAATCCTTCTTTTGGCGTCTGCACAGGCAGTACGACTGGTTGAAGCTGACATACTTCGCAACAATAAGCACGAATTAAAATGCGTTAGAGATGATATTGCCGAGCTGAAACAAATGATTGGGGGAAATACTTGTTGTGGAGTGAGTGGCACTGTACCAAATATTGGCAGTTCTGTGGTTAAGCAGTCGAGTGGCTTAGATGAAATAGTTTTGAGACCTGTAGATGAGCATGTTGACGCGTTCGATGAGATAAGTAGCATGCTTAGGCCAGAGGACCTTAAGATCAAGATAAAAAAATCCATTAGAAGAGAGAATGGCGATTTCTTGTTAAGACTGGGAAGTCGTGAGGAAGTACAGAGACTGGAATCAGCGATTGAAGAGAAAGATAATCTTAGAAAATATATTAGACCGAGACGGAGACGATTTATCAGACCACGTATCATCATATATGGTGTTGGTTCTTCTATAGATAATGCAAACGTTATTGATGCACTTAAACGTGACTGTAGTTGTAATGGTGAATGTGTCAAATTTATTTTTGATATTCCAGCCAAGGGATCTAGGTCCTTTACACATAGAATTTTTTCGGTTAATTCAACTTGCCAGAATGCTTTCTTGGAAGATCAAAGACTTGTACTAGGGTGGAGAGCGTATACGGTTAAACTTTTTATGCGACCTAGGCAATGCCTCATTGTCTCGGACACTCCAAAAAGTTTTGTAAGTCTAAGGTTTGTTGCGCATCTTGTTCCGGTGAGCATTTGTCGACCTCATGCAATAATAATAGCCAGGGTTTTAGATGTACCAACTGTTCTTTTTGCAATGAAAAATACGGACTGAATCTCAATACTCAACATCACGCTATGGATAAAAACTGTCCTACTTATGTTAGAGAAATGGATTTTATTAGAAATCATTTAGATATAGATGAAAAATATTTACGATTGTAATATATTTTAATTGATATTGTATATATATTTGCTTTTTAACACTTGGTTTTTAACTTATGAATTTTAAATTTTGTCCTACATGTGTGCTTTTAATTTGTAGTTTCTTATAAAATTGTTAATGTATTTTTTATTCTATTGCGGTTCTGTTTTCGTGTTTGTATTTGTGTCATATTGGTGTTATATTCATTGTTTTTATGCGATATCTTTATTTTATTGTAATTCTTGCTCTAATGCATTTTATAAGTGTTAATTTAAATCACTGTGCTATTGCTGCTGCCCAGCTCTCTGTTGTCCAGGAAGTGGTAGGGGTCTCGCCTGATATTATCCTACTGCAGGAGCCGTATTTAATAAAGGGTAAAGTTGCCTATACAGATAAGAATTGGAGAATAGTTTCTTGTTGTGGTGGAAGAACAGCTATTATTGTCACTAATCAGAATATTGATTTTGTCGTGGACGTTGAGATGGATGTTGTTGCGAATATTACTATAGTTATTGACGGTCAGAATTATGGGTTGGTGTCGGTTTATTTCTCTCCCGCTGAGGATCTGGTGGCTAACTTGTATAGACTGGAGGGGGTGCTGGATATGTATGATAGGTTTTTAGTATTCGGTGATTTTAATTGTAAACATTTTAGCTGGGGGGCTGGTTTTAACGATGCTCGTGGGGTTTTATTATTTGATTTTATCTCATCTAAGAATTTGATTCTTTTTAACATTCAAGATTTTACTCCAACATTTTGCTCATCAGTCGGCCAGGGATGGACCGACATTGTTTTGGGCTCGAGCTCTTTGGACTTTAATGGATTTAAATATAAAGTTAGTGATGCTGAGTCTCTCAGTGATCACCGGTATATTCTTTTTAGCACTGAGGCCTCTTGTCTCCAGCATGGGAGTTCGTACTATATAAGTAGAAGTATTCCAAAGATCTATAAAGCATGTAAGAAAATTAGAGCTGCTATGGAGAATTATACCGAGAGATTGAAGAATACTAATTGTAAAGAAGATATAGAATGTATTGTCAGTGAGATTGAGACGTATTTGGTCAATAGGGTTGTGTCTAAGCTGAAGGTTAAAAGGAAGATTGACAGGAAGATTATTTGGTGGAGTGTTGATTTGGAACGGCAGAAGAGAAGAGTGAGAGCTCTGAGAAAAAGTTCACAAGTCCCAAATATTAGTGATGATGTTAGAACTAAGAGGAAGATTAGATACAAGAGAGAACTTGCCGTTTACAAGTGTTCTATCAGGAAAGCCAAAAGTAATAGTAAGACCAAATATTTTTTGGAGCTAAAGGATCATTTTGATGGCTTTTATAGATTTGCCGCTGGGAAGAGTAGACGAAGAGCATTGGTTAAGAGACCGGAAGGTGTTGTTGGAGGATTTGAGGAAGTTAACAGGGCTCATGCTAAGATTTACTTCGATCTTGATGAAGACTTGTTATTGGATACTATAGATATCGATGACTCAAGGTTGGGAGATGATGATCCAGGCTTTACTCATGATGAGATTAAGGGTGTTATCCACCGACTTCGGAATAGATCTGCTCCTGGGATGGATGGTATACACAATGTGATTATTAAAATGTTGTTTGATTTTCATCCTGAATTTTTTAATGTTCTTTACAATTTATGCTTGAAGTTTGCCATCTTCCCTGTGACCTGGAAAACTAGTAAGATCATTCTCATTCCAAAGACGGATGAAAAGTCTAGGCCCATTGCATTGTTGAAAACTTTTGGAAAGGTGCTCGATAAACTTATTACTAACAGGATGATGCACCACATTTTCAAGAATAATCCTTTTCACCACGATCAATTTGGTTTTGTGCCCGGTAGGTGCACAGATGATGCTCTTTTCCAGGCGGTTACCTATATTAGGAAATATAGGACAGAACAGCATGTCCTCCTGGTGTCGTTTGATATTGCCTCCGCATTTGATAATGTGCACTGGAAATCTTTGTTGAAAGATTTACAAGATCTTCACACTCCCAGAAATATTTTCAGTTTGATCCTAGATTATTTTAAGAACAGAAGAGTGTACTTTAACTGTTTTTCTGAGGATTGTTATGGTACCACCTTCAAAATTGGTAAAGGCTGCCCACAAGGTTCCTGCAGTGCTCCCCTGTTCTGGAATATTATTATGAATAAACTGTTGCAACGTAATTTCCCTGATGGTGTTAGACTTATTGCATATGCTGATGATGTCATCGCTCTTCTTAGAGAGAATTCTTTAGAAAAACTTGAAAAGTTATTTGACGAGGTTTGCTTAATATTAGATGATTGGAGCGAACAGGAAGGACTGAGATTTAACATGGAGAAAACTCGTGCTATGTTTTTCCCAAGGGGAGGAAGGACCGTTCGGCCTCCACAGATACGACACTGCAATAAAAGGATTAAGTTTGCAGATAACATTAAGTATCTAGGAGTTATTCTGGACTCTAAACTTACCTTCATAGAACACTTTAAATATATTCAACGTAAGACTGATCAGCTGTTATTAATTTATAGGAATAATTTTAGAGGGGATGCTCGGGTCAGAAGGTCTGGTATTCTCTTGGTTATGTATAAGGCTGTCGTTCTTCCCATGGTATTATATGGAATTGGTGCCTGGGGCTCCAGAGCGGGGGAGCTGGTGAGGCTCCGGATGAAGTTGGACTCGATACAGAGAGCTTGGGGGTTGGCCATTACCCGTTGTTTCAGAACAGTTTCCACGGAGGTGGTTTGTGTGTTGGCCGGACTGCCGCCCCTCTCAATTTACTATGATTTCTATTTTAAGAAATTTCTGTTGCGTTCAGGCAACACTGATTTATTATGCTTTGAGTCAGATATTGTCACTAAATATGCTTTTGAAAAATTCAATATTCATCTTGTGCATCCCATCGAAAGAACGAGCTATACTTTTGACAAATGTATACCCAAAGTCAATTTATATGATATTTATACTGATGGATCTGGGCTTGGGGGCTGTACTGGAGCGGCGTTTGTTGTATATTTTTATGGTACCGAAATAGATTATGGTGTTTATAAATTGAACCAATATAATTCTGTTTATCAGGCCGAGTGTGTGGCTGTTTTGAAAGCTTTATGCTGGATTAAATGTAACTTAAATACTCATGTTACTGTTAACCTATATACTGATTGTTTGTCACTGCTCCAGTCTCTCTCTTGCCCTGATAATAATAACTGTCTTATTATGGATATTAAGCTCTTGTTACAAACAATTAACGTTAAACTTGTGTTTCACTGGGTTAAGGCTCATGTGGGATTTATTGGTAATGAGAGGGCCGACAGTCTGGCCAAAATGGCATGCACCGTTGCTGATATACCTACGGTTGAAATTTCCGGCTCTAGGCGTATGGCTATTACTAGAATGAAAAAATTTTACATAGATAAATGGAGAGAGATGTGGGAATCCTCATCTAGAAAGAAAAATTTATTGATTAACGTAGATATTGAGGAGAAGGTTATTATCTACGACGATATAGATTTAAATCAGATTATCACTGGCCATGGCCGTTTTCCGTTTTATCTAAATAGATTTTGTTTGCAGGAAAATTCTTTGTGTTTGATTTGTAATGTATTAGGTGATGCCAAGCACTTTGTGTTGGACTGCCCAGCTATTGATTGTATTAGACAAAATTATGGTGGTATACGTTTTAATTTATTAAATTTGGATTTTAAAAATTTAAGAATTTTTGCAAAAAAGGTAATGGCATATATAAATGACAATAGACATGTAATTGGAATTTTGAATTGATTTGGATTGTATATATATATTTTGTGATTTGCGTTCAAGGGCTTGTGTTGTATTGTGCGTTAGAGCTTTGTATTCTAAGTTTGTTTTTACGATATGAATTTCACCAATGTTTTAAGACTTTGCGGCGTGGTGTTGTGCCCTTTCGTTTGTATGGTGTGATTGTTTGTTGTGTCTGTGTTGTGTTGTTGATATGTGTTTTCTTCCTTATTTTAATTTGTTTTTAATAACACAGTTTTTTTTATTCAGTTATATTTAGTTTTTTACTTTCCTGTTGTGCCGTCTATCCAACTTTTTTAATATAAGATAAAAGAAAGGAAAGTGAGAAAGAGATTGGGAGAGAGGGGTTAAATTGATACTGATTTGTAGTGGCAATCATGCTGGATGTGATTATGCTGTTTGTGATGTGAATGAAACACCCCTTTTTGATCATAAGATCACTTCGTGATCAGGCGGGTTGGGGTGTTTTCAGCAAACGTACCTTTGACAAACACATGCAAGGGTGTGCAACCGTCCAACATAATGCCTGCCCAACCATTACGCCTTCATCACCATAATGATCCTTTTGCTGAAAAGCGAGGGATAGTATCGTGTTCCAGGCTCTCTCCATATACTGACATGCTAAGAAACAGTGTCTGGTTGAATCTCGATTCATCTGTTAATAGCACGGTGCTCCGCTGAACTCTGGTCGGAGGCGCATGATGTCTGTACTATGCTAATCACGTTGACTTGTGTGCTGCAGTGAGAGAGGCGCCAGAACGTCTTCAGGCATACAACCCTACCTCATGAAGTCTTCGGGCAACTGTAGACAGCAAAACTCATTTTTCAGTGGCAGCATACAGCTCAGGCGTGAGCTGTAGCAGTCGTGTGTCGCGGCGCTGAAAGCGCCAAATAACGATCCTTGTTCTTCGTTGGGGACATTGGTCGACCTTGTCAGATCTTTTCGACATGGCTCCAGTGTCCTGAAACTGTTTCCAGAAACTGCAGACTATGCTGGGCATTTATATTGAGCTCTGTATCCACCTACGCTTGTAGTTGGCCAAACTCCAGTCTAACGGCAATTCTCCATCTCATTCCGTCATTCATATGTTCGTGGCTACTCATTTCACCTGATACCTTAAAAGATTTATCCAATTCTTTCAAGAAACAGGGCGAATGAAGAAGTCTGAACACACAAATCGGCGAAAACACCTCGTGCGCTTAATGTCCCCCGAAGAGACACTCACGTGTACGCTTATGTTTTCAACTCTGAATATTTGCATAATTCTTTGGCAGCATAGTTAGCACCTTTGGTTCAATATTTTTCGAAAAATAGATATCATTTGCGAATGATCTTAATTTTGCACACACGTGTACTTTCTAAAAGGCTCCAACGATTTAACCGCCATGGGCCTCCAACTAGCTTAACCCGCCTCTGTCCGGGAAAATGATTTCCGTTTATACGCTTGGCCTGATCGACCACTCGCAAAAAATGAGAATATAATAAATTTCTTGCAAACTGTTGCTTTAATTAGCATAAGATATTTATCAGCATAATCCTTGCAACTTGCTGCTTCGAATTGTTTGAAATTTATCTTCATACTATAGGAACCTTCACTGTTATTAGGCACTTTTAGTATCGTACTGAAAATCACAATAGTACAACTTGGAAAAACTGTTACTTGGAACAACTGTTAACTAGTAATTAATTAACTAATGATTGTGCAGACTTGTCAGAAGTATTGAAATGCTTGCGTTTAAGCGATCAACCCAATGATATAAATTTTATCCATGTACCCAGCGATTTACTGCATACACATATTAAGAATTCGAGAGTATAAAAATGCGCGTCGAAAGACAAGATTTTTTTTTTCTTCCTCAAAGTTATTTGTTCCTAGAATTATTAGAGAATTATCCACGGCATTTGTCCCTAGAATAATGCAATCCTTTATTTTAAGCTTAATGTTTTAATTTTATTCTTGATGAAGCCTTTTTATACTTTTTTGCCTGTTATACTGAGTTTATTATGTTTTCTATGTATACTAAATATTAAATTTTGTAAAATTTGGTCCGAAATTTACGGAGAAATTCAAAAATTTAACTTAGAGCATTTTTTTTTCAGTTTGAGCCAAGCATAATTCACTTGGAGAACTTTTTAATACATGGCAACCTATTTTCCTTTCTCTTCCATTGTGCAGGAGCGGAAAAAAATGGCATCGTTTCTACTTTCAAATAATTTCAACAAAGTGCGTAAACTACATTTTCGTTATTATCGCTTTCAACAAATAATCCAAATTTCAAAATGGGCCGATATATAAATTCACGTATATCTTGGGAAATTTTGCATAAAAAGCTCTATTTTTTGCAGGTATGCTTAGAAATACATCTCCTTTAAGATGATTATAAAAATTTTATAGGTTATAATTCAAAATGTTTTCGAAAAATTTATAAAAATAATTTAAAAATTCAAATTTTAAAAATAAACCATAGAAAGTATGCGAATTGTATTTGGATTAAGCCCAAATTTCGAATTTTGGAAGAAGGAATCAAGTAAGTTTAATAAAAAAGAGAGATTAATAAATATGTATCAAATTGAATTAACATTGAGGAGCTAAAATTTTGAGAGCTAATTTTTTAAAAGCTACCCGTGCGATTTTTACAAAGCTCGAGAGTTTGGCATAATTTGAGTCGTCGAATCGAAATATGAGAAAAAAAATTGACATATCATTTCAGAAAACGCCCGATTTCGTGTCAAAATACCTATATTTGAACAATGTTATATGTAAATGTAATACATCCTAAGTCGCGCTTTCGAGACATGAAAAACGCAATTTGAATTTCATCAATCGACCCAGTAGAACGAGAGCTGTAAAACTGTCGGGTTTTTAATCGCAGTGTACAGTAACTAGAAATGTAAAATCTCTCCTCGAGAAGTAACTGATATAACAACACCAAGTCTGTTTAATCTATTTTTAAAAATAAGTACTTCTCAAGACTAAGCTGCAAACATGGATAGGAAAAAACAAAAAGTAGAAGATCTGTGCATAGTATGCAAGTGCTTTCTATTGAACTGCACATTTCTTAAAACTACAATAGAACCAATTTATATTCAAGGAAATTCATTTAATAGTTTCTTTAAAAACTACATACTGTATTTTCTTTAGACGTCAGAAACGTCTTCAGATGTCTAAAAAGGTCATTCCGAATCTCTTGAGCCATTACGTTAAGTTAGGCTATCATAACATTTATTATCCATGCGATCCAGTAAATGTTACCATTGCACAAAGATATAAGATATTTAATTCACCCTGCACCTTATCTATCATGACAATCTGAAAATAGCAAATTTTCAGAGTCTTGCCATAATTCAAGTAGAAGTAATGAAGTGGCTGTCAACACCCATCGATGTAAAATCGGTGGAAGCCATTTTGGCCAATAAGCTTTCCTGCTTCGCTTGTTTTTACCATCTCACTCAAACTGCTACAGTTCGTTTGTTACTTTAAAATAGGTACTTCAAAGCCATTGCTATTCCTTCCCATTTGCGGTCGTAACAAGTGTCATGATCCTCTCACAGCATTTATTTTTTTCACCTCATTTAAGACTGCAGTTCACGTCACCCTCCATTCGTATGCTTTTTATAAAGCGAAATACGCTGAACGGAAATGAAGTGGGGGAAAAATTAAGCGAGTGCGCATTTTTCCCTCAGCTTATTTTTACCTATTTACGAGTAAGAGCGGGACTGAAGGAAAATAACTTTAAGTTCCTATTTTAATGTAGCAGAATGTGATTACACGTTCCCGCGTTTCGCAGTTTTTTAAGCATACAAATTAAAACACCGCGTTGTAATTAGACTAAAAAAATTCTGTCACACTATTGAAATGCTTTTTTAAATTATCACAGTTCAATTTTAAAAGCATTTGCAACAAGCATAAAATTAATACTATTAAAATCCGTGCACGTCTGTACATTTGTTTGTAACATCATCTCCTCCGGAACGGTGGGAAGTTGAGTTTCGAAAGAGGTATCCCCGAATTCCAAAAAAGTTGTGGAAAGCTATTTTTAACATTCTCATCTTCCTGCAGCTTTACTCAGCCGAAATATTAATTAAAAACTCTGAAAATGCTAATTTTCGAACCCTGCAAGTTGCTTTTTTCGCTAAACTTTATTGCTGTTCGGCGTGCTGCATTGATGCGGATACGATGTGGAATTTTAAAATTGCGATCTTTCTTTTCCTAAACATAGGTAGAGTCAAATTTTTTATGGAACAGAGCTTATAAATTTTGCTTTGGCCACAGACCACTCATCTGGCGGACTTGCCCGCTAGTAACATATTAAATATTTTTAAATAGCATGAGGATGTAATATCAAAGCAATAAGTTCTTCTGCGCTACTTAAATATAGGCGTGATTGTAGTAAAATCGAAACTGTATGTGGATGTAATATTAATAAGTAATACTTTCATAATGAAAAATGATAGTAAGCCTAATATAGTTTTTTCTTTCCGAAATCCTTTACCTAGTAAATGACCAGAATGAAAAATTGAAGGAAATAATAGATTGACTTTTGTATGAAATAATAAAACTTCCAAAATTATTTTCTGTATTTAAGAGGAAAAAAAAGTAATAAATTATCCCATCAATCGAGAATAGTACTGTTCATAACGGAAATATGAATTTGGTTTTATTTTTCTAAGAAAATATTAATTTCAGTTCATTTTGGCTGAAGTAAATTTAATATTACTTAAATAAAATTGCACACATTTTTACTTTCAAACAGTTCTTTAATAATTGTAATCAACAGTCATAATTCTACCATGCTATAAAATATTATTTTACGTATATTATCTATTGAAAAGTTAAGAAACAATGTTTAAATAATATCATGTTCGTTACATCCAACAGTACCTTATTTCTAACGCAAACTGTAAACCGACATTTTCAGTACGAAAACGGCCAAAATTGGGAATTTCTAAAACAAAATACGGCAGAAACAATGCGGAATGGAAAGGAAAATTTAAATTAATAATAGCACAGCAGCAAATCACTTTTAGCTTAAGGGGCTTGTCCCTGAAGGACTATTGTTTTCGCTTTGCGATTTTGCGTCGGAAACATTAAATGTCGGTTCACTTTTCAAACTGTTGCCACTATATACTGCAACCCTGTATTATATCTAAAGCAATTAAATAATGAAGAATGTGCATAAGTGTATGTATGTTTTTCGCATTGTGATAAACGACGGTACCTAAAGCCATCCAATTTTGAATGACGTAATCCTGCTGCGAATATGGACATCTGGAAGGACAAATCTGAAATTTAGAATTTGTTTTATTATCGATTTCATATTTTGTAAAGCTTTAACGAATTTTTGATTAACAAACTCAAGTATTTCAAAGCGAGCAATGGCAACGTTGTACGGAAAAAACATTTTTATCTCCAGCACGTGAGACTCTTCATCGGAAATTCTACAATTTGAAATTATTTTGCGATGTTTCTTTTGAACAGAATTTTATGGTTTAAGGGGGAAGAACATGATATTTAATAAATAAAGGTAACACACAGAATGTTAAAAAAAACGCCCCTTTGAACATAATTTAAAATCTGAAAACTTTCAGTCCCCTCCCCGCCGAACAGACTGAACTTCCGAAATTCCGTGAAGAAAAATTACAATTATTATTTGCATTATTTAACTCAACAACACAAAGGAAAAATAATTAAATTATATAGCTGCATTAATAAACTTTCCTTGGTCAAGAAAGAGGATCGAGTGATCTGTGTAATTTGAGTATCGGATGTATGAAGTCTGGATGACTGAAATTCTACTGCACATATTTGTAACATTTTATATAAGCGTTCTAACTGTCACAATACTGATACAAAACATGAATTCCTAAATGCAGTTAATTAATGGTTCCTTTGCCCGAGGCTACAAACTATAAACACCTGCGTCCTCTTCTGAAGCAATATGTTGTTACAAAATTTGAAATCACTTTTCTGATTCTTATTCCATATTATTCTTACACATAATAGTCGCGAATTAAATGCGCAGTTCACACAATAGAATCTGCACCTCGTTTCAGAGGTGTGAAAAGAGGCAAATTTCATACGGACGAATGGCAATGCAAAGCAAGTTCACAGCGAAGCCATTTTTGGTCAAGATGGGGATACAGCAGTTTGCAGACACAGTTTCGAATTCACGTTAGTAAAGATAATGATCCATTTTGAAGAATTCTGTTCTTTTAGATAAGTTTTGTCTTGACAATGGAACATTTTGACAACTTCAGTGATTGTATTTAACGGTTAAATAAATTCGCAAACTAAACTTTTATCAATTCAAAATAGTCTCAAATACAAGAAAATTCGTTTCCGACGCATAAAAGATTATGTCTTTTGTCCATTATCATGCAGAAAAATACAGATGATGGTGAAGATAATGATGATGATGACGTAACATAAATGAACGTGCCTAATCAATAATAATAGAACATACACGTATCTCGTTTGTGTTAGCAACACAGTAGAAAGCATCTAATTCATGTTAATAGCAATATGCATGCGACAAATTAATGTTTTAAATAATATACAAATAACTTTTATGTTTTCAACATCTCGGAGGACTGTTAATGTTTTAAATTACTGATTTCATACATTGATGCTGTTGCCAATTATCTTTTTTATTAGATAGCCCTCACATGCTCTGTCATAACTGATTAAAAATAGCTTTCAGATTATAAAAAGGTGTTACTCTTCACAACAACAAAGTGATTCATTTAAAATCATTTTGTTCAGTCTTCTTCATAACATATTGCAGCAAATTTTCATATCACAATTGCGATCAATAAAAGCACATTGAAGCATCTCAAGAACAAATGAAAGGAGAAATTACCTGCATAATAGAAAACAAATTTGACGTTATGGATGGAAGGCAGAATAGACGCGGCTGAAAATAAAGTTGAACAAACTGAAGAAAAAGTTTCTTCTGTTAAAAAACAAACAGAAGAGAGAGTTTCGGCCGTGGAACAAAAGATCGATTGCAGAGTCTCCTCTGTCAAAGAACGAATAGAAGACAGAGTTTCTGTTGTGGAACAACGAATCAGAGGAAGAGTTTCTGCCGTCCAACAACAAATTGATAACAGGGTTTCTGCAGTTGCGAAAGAAGTTGATACCTTAACCCTTAAGGCCCCAATGGGACGTATATGTCCCGGTGGGTGTTGAAACTGGTGTTGAAAGAGTTAAAGAAATTCATAACGACGGCAGGGAGCAATTATGATGGTTTTAAATTTTTACCCGTAACTACTCGTCCCTTTCTGAAGCTATCCACGTATAATGAGAAAACCTCCTGGCAAGTATATAACACACAATTTTGTAGAGTGGCGGAGGTGAACGGATGGGATTCCCAAGCTAAGGCCTGTCATCTCGCCTCTTCTCTGACAGCAAATGCAGCGAACATCCTTCAGACACTTCCCGAAACCAGAGGCTAGATTTCGAAACATTATCCGGGGCGTTGGAGCTGCACTTTCGTGAGAAATGCTTAAAAAGTTACAGCAGGCTTCAATTAAAATCCCGAGAACAGAAGCCCACGAAAACATTGTAGAAGCTCGCCATGAATGTTGAAAGGCTGTTCTGTCTCGCCTTTTCAAAGTGCCCGACAGAAACAAGAGAAATCCTGTGCCTACAATACTTTATCGACGGCATCCGGGATCCTGAAATACAGAAAGCTCTAAGAATGACGGATGTCAAGGACTTTAAAAAGCGCTGTAGTGTACGCCATGAAATTTGAGGCAGCCCAGCAAGCAACTCGTAGAGATCACCACCCAGTCAGAGCTGTGTCTACGAGCCAGTGGATCAAGTGCTGGCTCGTTTAGATAATTTATCCAGACAATTCAAGGCTTTGATACTTGTAGGAGTAAGAACAAACTGGCTCCAAAGTGTTGGAAATGTGGTACTGAAGGCCACATTCGACGGAATTGCAGAACACCCCAGCGCACGGAAAATAAAACAGATGATTTTACCAGATAAGTCAGTGACTTGAGACAGAATAGGAGTGAAAAGAAACCAATCTTAAAGTGCCGGAAATGCGGTGCTGATGGCCACATACGAAGGAACTGCAGGACATCTCAGAGCACGGAAAATAAAACAGACGATTTAAACAGACAATTACATGCCATGAGACGAAAAGGAGTAACAAGAAACCAAAGTGCTGGAACTGCGGAGCTGAAGGCCACGTACGAAGGAACTGCAGAGCACACCAGAGCACGGACAATAAGACCATTTCCCAACAACGACGCAGAAAACAAATCAATGACCATATCGCGAAGCGGAGTCAGAACAATAGTGAAAAACCCTGTTGTAAAGCACTGGATATTTTTGCAGTGAGTGGCAACAGTAATGGACTATCCATCAATGGACATATAGGTGGACTTTATTGCAATACAATCATTGACACAGAAGCTAATGTTACCATCATTCGGAAAGATTTAGCTCAACAATTTAAAGATAAACTTATTTGGACGCCATCCTGCGTTACCCTCCAGACTGAGTCTGCTGATAAAATCGCCACAGATGGGAAGTTAAACGTGAACATCACGTTTGGAAGTGCCGCCTACTGTCCCACGGCATACGTGGCAGATATTACAGATCCTTGCATACGCGGATGGGATTTTTTAAGAGAATACAAATTTTTCTTTGACTTAAAAAACAACAAACTGCTTTCAGCATCAGAGGACTATCTACCTATCATCAGAAGGGATCCTCACCTAGGAACGCCGACACCTTGTCTGAAAGACCTTGCTCAGAAAGCTGCCGAAATCGTACTAGGGTCGAAGAGACTACCAGCTGTTGTCCATCAGGGATGCTCGTCGGTCGTGATTTTCTTCTACCTACTGATCTCTTGTCTGGTTGCCCTCCCGATGCGCCTTCATCACCTGAGAAATACGTCCAAGATCTCCTGGCCCGGTTTGAAATGATGCACAATTTTCCACGAGAGCGAGTCAACTTGGTGACGGAGATGAAGACCCAATACGAACTAGAACTACTGGATATCGATTCAACGAAGAAGACAAAATGTGGTTGTGGAATTCGACTCGACGGAAAGGATTCTGTCCTAAACTACAGTCACCTTGGGATGGTCCATAACAGTTCTAAACAGGCTGAACGACGTCGCGGTTCCCTAAGTCATCGAACTCTAAGCCTAAAGATCATTAGGACAGGTTAGATCCTTACTATGGCCTTCGTACGTAGTATGTAAATTGTAACTAGTATAAGAGCATAATCCTTTTTGTTTTCAAATTTGTAAACTTTTGCACTCATTTAATGATTTATATTTGATTTGATTTGTTTTAAGTTACTTATTGCAATTGTTATTTATGTTGTTTGTTATTGTAATGTGATGTGTATTATTGAATTGATGCTTTAGTTGTAAATATGGCTTCTTGTGCAGGGATTGTATTGCCCGGGACGTGCAGTCCTTGGAAAGGGGCCAGTGTTACGAATTTTGCATTTAGTTAGATATTTTTAACAGAATTATAATTAAATTTGTTTTATTTCCTAGTTTTATTTCCTAGTTTATTTATTTCCTAGTTTTATTTCCTAGTTTATTTCCTAGCAATTCAGACCGTGACATATTTTAAGAGAAAGCTACGCCGGAAAAGTAAAAAATACAAGAGCACGTGCATTTATCATTGAATAAAAGTTTATTTCGGTAATTGATATTTAATTTTAATAGATGTAACCGAGTAGTGTGTTAACTGTAACTGTAATTTTACTCTTTTTTTTAACTGTAACTGTAATTTTACTCTTTTTCGCGCGGCTGATTTAAAAAGCTAGAAAAAGCCAGAGAGAAACATGTCAGCTCAGTTGTTTTAAATGAACTTTTTTTGTTTACTTCGCTGCTGTAATTTTGTTGCTCGGATTAGTTTTCTCCGCGCTTTGGATTGCGTTCTATTTAACGTTTTAGTAGTTTAAAATATAGCTACTGATTGTATTGCGTAATATTGTGATATTAAATGAATATCTCTGAGGAAAAATTTCAGCATTTTGTTTTATTTCTTGTAATAAGAATAAATTTTATTAACATTTTATCAGATTTGTGCATCCAATCTATTACGAACCCGTACGCACGCAACAATAATCATATATTCAAAATCGCTATTAGTCTCGAAAGGCCATTTTATGCTGTTTCACATTTCAATCAGTTCTACTGCCATTCCGCAAAGTGTAAGATATTTATCTTTCATATTTAATTCGTCTGCTATTGATGAACAAACTAGGTTATTTAAAAGCAATATATGCAGTTCTTAATAACATATTTTTTTTAACTTTTGAATCTGATTCAGTTAAATAAAAATGCATTTGATTCATAATATATCTTTACAGAATTACGTTATATATTTTCTCAATTTTCAAACATACAAAAAAGATATATAACGTTCCTATGTTAGTCTAAACGTATATTCATATAGTATCCTATAAAAGGTTTCGCTATTCCACTTAGGCCACCTCTATTGATGATCTCTGCTGATATATCATATTATCAGGTTCTAACGAAAAGTTTCCCGCCGCCGCAAATATCGTCTGTGCAAACAGTTCGTGTTGGCGTGTTAAATCATACTTTGTAAAACGATTTTTGGCATTTGAAAGAAAGAGACTTGCTCCAGAACACTGTGTAGTGAAATTTGTAAAACAATATCGTTATCATTAAATGCAAGGTGTCTGAAATAAAACTATCACGTTACCAGATTAGTACCATCCTTCCAGTTTTGTTGCAAAACGTCAGAATGTCACTAAATCAGCTTTAGGTACTAATGTTTATGTATATGACACTGTGAACGTTTGGTACCGAGAGTTCAAAAACAAGGACTATGACATTCAAGAAGCAAAGCGCCCTGACCGCCCTACTGATGTTGATGAGACCAGCCTGCGAAAATGGAAGAAGATCAATATGCAACAACTGGAGAGCTTGCTAAGGAGTTAATGTCGTATCCATTAGTCGCGCTATGTGCATCGCAAAAACTTGACGTAAAAGTTCAATCGCTAGGTGCCGCATGAGGTGACTAAAGCAGATGACGACAGACGTGTTTGGGCTTGCACTGATCTGCTCGAATATCAAAGCAAAGACAAAATTCTGGACCGGATGGTCCCCTGTGATGAAAAGTGGATTTACTTCAACAACACAGGTCGAAAAGGGGGTTGGTCTGCGCAAATCGAGCCCGTCGACAGCATCGAAAAGCGCAATTTGACTAACAAAAAGATCATGCTTTGTATATGATGGGATTGCTGTGATATTATCTACAAAGAGTATCTGGAAAAAAGGTAAAACCCTCGACAGTAAGGTGTACAGCGAGACGATAGTCAGTGTTGACATTGCTATCAAGAAAAACGTCGAACTTATTAATGTTGCTATTTATCACTGAATACCCAAATAACATAAAAGCTACAGAAACGTCCTAAGAAATATTTAATTTTAAAAGCCATCCCATTTCAATAATGCCAAATGAGTTCCCGCGAAAAAAAGTAATGTTCCATCAAGATAATGCAAGACCACATGTGTCTGCCTTCACTAACTATATACGGACTCGAATGGGATCTTTTGCCAGACCCACCATATACCCGTGACATCCTTCCTTCGGACTTCTACATTTTTTCACACTTGCAGCTACATCTTGCTGGTGCTATCTTCCATCCTGCACAGGACGTCCGAAATGAGGTTGATCTCGCGGCCGCCAAGTTTCTGGGTCGAAAGCTTTGAAAAACTACCAAAACGTTGAAAGAAAACCAGATTTGTATGGTCATTACTTTCGCTGCGAAATCACTTATGCCACCTAAATGAAAATCGATTGCTCGATCTATACCTTAAGCACAAAAGAAAGAGGCATCAAGAATTTCAGAAACAAAGGAACAACGGGAAAAAGACTGGAAGACGTTCAATACGCACTGCTCCTCCCCAAGCCTTTCACCTGAAACAAATCAGCAATGGAGAAACATGACTGGAAAACGTTCGAGTACGGACTGCTCGATCCAGACGAAGACTGCATGCTGATATCTAAAAACTCTTCAATAAACAGAATTAAATCATAGACACTTTCTTTTCAAGAAGCACTGAAATGCTTGTCGGTTAACAGTTAGTTATATATAAATGAAGGAATTAACTATCTGTTTAAAGCGGATGAGAAAACGCCTTTTATTTAATATTTTTATAATTGTTAAAATTAAGCTTTAAAATAAATACAGGGCGGTCATAAAGAAACTTTGCCAACATCTGAACTTCTAGCGTCCGTTCCGGCAAATCGATCGAGATGAGATTGCAATTATAGTTATTCGGAGGTATGCGCTCGAGATTCGGTGAATGGTAACACAGGGGTGCTTACGGTTACGGTTATAGTTACAGAAACTCGAAAATGCCGAAAGGCAACGACTTTCGTACCATTCCAACTTTTTCCGGTCTCAAAATGTTCAGCGCATGCGAAAACAGAAAATAAAAAGCATTGGAACGGTAAATATGCCCAAAAACTGGCATGTTATGCATACATAAAAAAGAATTTTGAAAACCGGCCAACGAAACACGATCTGGGCGCACGTAGAAAATTTGCATATGACAGAGACAAGACACCGATCACTGGATGACAACACATATCGGACAAAAGAATATCTTTATTTAGATCAAACATTTTCCTCATGGGCGCCATCACAGGCAAGTATGCATTGCATCGGGAGACGGTGGATATTACCGCTGAACGCAACATGGCATGAAGGAAGTTTGCAATCTCAAGCCGCATAGAATCCTATAAATCCGACAAAGTTTGCGGATTACACAGGTAAACTCTGGATCTGAGATATCCCCAAAACCAGAAATCATAAGCGTCAGATCGGGGGATCGCGGAGGCCACGGAAAGGATAATGGTGCGAGAGGATGCGATCACCAAAATGCGGATGTCACCATCAGGACCCTTTAACAAACCTCGCTATATGTGGAGGTGCAACATCTTGCATCCAAACGATGTCATTGAGTGCATTCCGCCTACCACAATTCCGGTAATAACTTTCCTCCCATTTTGATAATACAATTTTTTCAATTCACCACGAACTTTCCCAAGAGTTATTTCGTCGCCATGTGAGAGTTCCCGAATGACGACTTCATGTACCCGCCTGGCATTTTATCGATTTCTTACGCTGAATATCTGGCGATCAACGTTCTGTGATTGGTATCTTGCCTCTGTTATATGCAAATTTTCCGCGTGCTCCCAGATCGTGTTTCATTGCCCGGTTTTTCAGAACTCTTTTTTGTGTATGCATAACACGCCCGTTTTTGGACATATCGGTACCGTCCCAGCGCTATTTAGGGTTTTCGCATACGCTGAACGTTTTGCGACCGGAAAAAGTTGGAGTTGCCATTCAATATTTTCGAGTTTCTGTAACTATAACTGTAACCGTGAGGGCCCCTGTGTTACCATTCACAGAATCTCGAGCGCATACCTTCGAATAACTATATTTGCAATCTCATCTCGATCGGTTAACCGGAGCGGACGCTAGACGTGCAGATGTTGGCAAAGTTTCTTTATGACCACCCTTTATATTAATATCATTTGAAGAGAAACAAGGTAAAAAAGATTAATAAATCAGATTACGAAAAGTCAGTAATGAAACAACACATTTTTCATGAAAGCTTTATTTTTTCATGAGAGAAATAAAATCCAATTTTCCACTTTTAAATGATAAAAAATTAAAATCATTGAATTAAGCGCATCTATAAGAAACATCTTCTAGCATTTAATGTTGCTATTTATCACTGAATACCCAAATGACATAAAAGCTACAGAAACTTCGTAAGAAATATTTAATTTTAAAAGCCATGCAATTTCAATAATGCCAAATACTAAAGCAATTTCAAACTTAGATCTTATAAAGATAATGAGAATTAATAATTTATTAAATAATTAATTAAAGTTTTCAACTATCAACTTAATGAGTGATTACTTAAAATTATTCTTGACTATAACTCAGTTTCATCTTATTTGAATTTAAAAGTTGCGTTGAAAATCTTTTTCATATTACCAGTTACTATTATCAAGGTAGGAAAAATATTCAGTAAGCTTTAAAAAATACGCAGCATTTTCACTAAACTAAGAAAAACTAGCATATATGGTTATTCCCTCTAGAAAAAATGAATTAAATACCAAAGTATATTCTGGAAAATATTCGTGATTTTGCTGCATTAAAAGCCCAAACACAGTACTTTCTACTTATTAAACTCACTGGTTAATAAAATTAGCCACTTATTACATTCAGATCTCTGCATATATCCGCAAGTTTAAAAAAAATGTATTTGAACTTGAGTGGATGAATAAAACGTTTTTTATTAATGACTGAAAATTAATTAATTAATTAATTAAATAAAAAAACTTTTTAAAGTCAATTCCTACTTAGCCCAACAAACAAATTTTTTAAAAATGCAAAAAAAAGTTTTAAATACAAAAGAAATTTTTTTTTAATTAAAAATTTTTAATATGTGAAAAAATGTATTAACATCAAATGTCACCCACTACAAGTTTAAAAAAATGTATTTGAACTTCAGTGGATGAATAAAAAGTATTTTATTAATGATTGAAAATTTGAACAAGATATAGGGAGAGCTAATAGTAGGAATTTAAAATAAAAAATAGTCGTTTATTAAATTCACCTTCACCACTTATAAAACTCATATTGATAAAACATCCGTTTAAATTATTGAGATTGTGGCTTATTTATTGCTTAAGTATGTAAAAGAAATTTGCCCCAAGTTTTTTTACCCCTCCAGTTCTTTACTGTCAGACACAGTTAGCTCTTTGTCCCAAATGAAGTTCAGAGGAGCAGAATTTCATCACATTAAGGTTAAGACAAATAATCCTCTACAGGCATCTTAACTGAGTGAGTGTTTTTTCTCTAATTCCAGCTGATAGGAGGTAGAAGTGCAGTTTTGCATTTCATCATCTGAGGTTTCCACGTTCAGTTTTCATGTTGGGATACAAACATTATGTTCTCATAGAGTTCTCAAAAAAGTGCATCAAATACTTCCTAGCATTGTCCTACATTATTTGAATGGAAAAAGAATGGTCACTGCAGGTAACAAAAGAAAGCATTGATCATGCCTGCAATTTCATGAAGTGGCAAGATTGCAATATGCAATCTGCAGATCAATGCATTGAATAAATGTAGTCTTTCTGCTGATTACAAACGCAAGTTTTGAAATTGAATAAATCCCTGGAAGAAGCAATCTTTTAACTTGTTATGTGCTTAACTCGTCAAAAATGCCTAAACGAAAAGATTTAAGGCCGAAAAAAAAAAAAGGTTAAATTGTTAAAAGATCCAGATGTTCGTAGTAACTGCAGCCAAAGGAAAGCTGAAAATTTCCCTAACAGCAACATGTAATTGACATAAAATGATGAAGTAATTATGAAGAACTAATGAAAATGCAAACGTCTCAAGTGTAAAAAGGATGGAAAATTGAGGCATATTAAAACTGATCTTCTATAATGGTTTCAAGCTTGGAAGCTATAAATAATCCTATTTCTATAGCCTTTTTGAATATAAAAGCTTTAAGATTTTGCTAAAATGCTAAAAAAGAACTTTGTATGAACTGACCAATGGCTCACAAGTTGAAAAGGGACAAATAATATTGTGTGCGTATTGCAATAGTTATAATACAGTACAATTGCAGGGTAACAAGCAGGAAGCCAATCATCAGGCAGCTAATAACTGGATAAAATGTGTTTCACCTGGGCTGTTAAATGAATACCAACCATATACCAAGTTTATAATACAGAAGGAACTAAATTATGGTACAGAACATTACAAGGATTCATATTAATGTTTAAAAGTTGAACCAGCAGCTAGCTCATGAAATTGAAGGAAGAAGTTATTAACAATGTTGTTAACATATTAGGTTAACAAGGAACAACGATTTGTGAAGAATCAAAATGGTAATCTCCTTAATCAGAAAGTAAAAGGCGATAATCCTGCGATTTACACTTATGATAAGTAAATAGTGCATATATTTTCTTTAATATCCATCATATCTCGCAAAGCATGTTATAGACTAAGAATTCATGATTTCAATGTCTCTCGATAGTGGTACAGTACCATCCATTTTTCTCACCTTATCGGTAAATACGTAAGTGCTGTTAATTACTAATGACAAACAAGGCCAAATTATCAAATATTGGTTAAAGCAAGAAGTTGATAAACACCAATTGCCCCATCATGCTCCATGCTACTTAGCTTTGTTTATTGTTATTTCTCCAGCAGTTATGCGGAATTATAAAATCTGCTTTCTTGTCTACTCACCGAACTGCTTCTTTTTCTGAGGAAACTCTCAATTGTAAAAATTGTTTTTTTTTTAACAGTATTCGGTGTTTTACATTTTTCTGTATTTTACAATTTTTAATGAAGATGTTTTGAGTTTTTATATATTTTTGCTTTTCTGTGAAGTGAGAACTAAATTAATTGAATGAGAAATAGATATCTAATGAAATTCAAGGAAATAATTTTAAATGAAATGGAGCAAAAAGTGTGTATAATTTCATACGGCATACAAGGAAATCAGTCATATGGTGTCCACATCAGATTTTTTATTTCATGAAAATTAAAGTCATTTGATTTAAGCAATTTTAAAGTTACAGCTTATAATTTAGCACTTGAATCTCAATCATATAAATCATGCTGAAATCTAATTAAATACTCAAATGCTATATGAAGAAATTCAACCAGAAAATAGCTAGTCTTAAAAATCATACTAATTCAATAATTCAAGACATTAAAGCAGCTAAAAGCTTACTTCTTTTTTCATTACTGCTGCTACTGTCAGAAAAAGCTTCAGCAAACATGAAATAATAAAAAATTACATAAGGTCTTCACATAGTTAATAAAAATTTTCAAACTGTAGACATCACATGAAGAATTGTGCCTATTGTAGGCATCACATGAAGCATACTTTTTCTCACTTGGTCAAATTCATGCAACCAGATGTTTGCTACATCTTCAACTTTATTTGCTTCACCACAAATCAATAATAACGAAATCAACTATCTCCTCTGGATACGGTGCAGACAACCAGAGGAAACACTGAAATCTCAAATGTCTAAATTCTTTTGCAATCTCGTTTGCTTTTATCGAATTATACGTCCACTTAAAGGTACATTGGAAGCATGCGCACAACAACAATTCTAGAAGCAAACTTTCGATACTTTCCTACTTAGCACTGCGAAGTCACTTAGATTTGTTCCCAGATCCCAATGCAGAAGCATTAAAATTTTTTGCACAATTTTTAAGTACTGTGGATAAGGTAGATTAGGCAATTCCATAGTTTTTGGTAATTGTACTTTTCTTCAATCAACAAAGTACATTTCTTCTAGGATGCTTATTTTGTTTCCTCTTGAGCAAGAATGTCTCTCTTACGGCTTGCATTTTAACATCAATTGTTGCATCCTGAAAGCTACCAGAGTGCTATCTAAGCATCTATCGAACAGTACCACTAGAACTTTAGGAGAATAGATATGTTGGTGCACTCTAAAAATTCATACATAACTAAACTATGGTTCAGTAAACCTATGCAGGAGGGTTTAACTGCATTTACAACTTACTAGACTTTGGAAATGTGGCCTGAGAACAATTAGTTTCAAAGTAACAGCATGTAGAGGATACGTTTGTTTTGAAGAATTAGAAACGCAAGAAAAAATAAATATTCAATTTTTAACACTGCAGTGAAATTGTGTTGGTAATAGAAAGCTCAACTGAAACACAAAGAAAACTAAAAAATAACAAAATAATTTATTGTATTTACAAGAGAAAGACATTCTTCAACAACAAATGTGATCATTTAATTCATGTCTCAGCAGTATATCTGGCATAAAAAAATTCATGCATCTTCAGGACTTTTCTAAAATTTTAAGGAAAAAATCTCCAACCACTGATATTTCTTTTATGTCCCATTTAAAGTTTTTTGTTACAAACTGAAATGCTAAAGAGGATAGTGTAAAGAAAATCATCAGTTATACAAATGACTTCATTATTTAATTCTTAGTCCAAACAACTCCATCTTATACTTCAGAGGACATACACACACTGGCCAATGAATTAGAAACCTTTGAGATTTTCATTTGAATGCATGCTACGGAATAAGTATGCAATTTTTTTTTTTTTTATGATATGGGTTACACGTGGTTAGAATTCTAGTATAAGTAAGGTGTAAGAGTGCTTTTCACGATGAATGAAGTAAAATGGGAAAAATGACAGACCTTTCACCATTTCAAAAAGGGCTTATTGTTGGTGCCTGTTTAGCAGGGGCCTCGATTTCAAAGACAGAATATCTCACTGGGTTCTCAAAAGCAGCCACATCAAAGGTTTTTAAAAGTTGGAATCAGAAGCCACAATCCTTCTCTAGAAGATATAACTGTGGTTCAAGCACAGTTTTTGAAGGGAGTGTTCGGCATCCTCTCCAATGAATTGCATGGTAGAACGAGGACTCTTCTATGATTCAGCTGTCACAGATCGTAAACCAAGGCAAAGAAGACACTGGATATCTGAGGATTGGAAATGGGTAATGTGGTCGGATGAATCATGCTACACCTTATTTTGCACTGATGGAAGACGTCGAATTAGGCGAGAACTCCACAAAGCCATGAATCAATCTTGCCTTACTCGCACAGTGCAAGGGTGGGAGTATCATGATATAGGACATATTCTGCTGACATGGAAGTGGTGCCCTGGTGCTCCTCAAAGGTAAACAAACAGATATGAGATACCTAAATATACTGGCAGATCAAGTGCATCCTGCAATGTTGCATTTTCACCCTGATGGCAACAGATACTTCATGGACGATAATGCAACTATACATTGTGCCAGAAGTGTACAAAATTGGTTTGCTGAACATCACTCTGACTTCCAACACCTTCCCTAGCCACTGCATAACCCGGATCTTAACCCCATAGAAAATGTGTGACATATGGTGGAAAGATGCATGTGACAGCACTCTTCTTTTCCATCTAACTTATAAGATCTAAAAAGCTGCACAGCCAATGCACGGTAATCTCTGAACGTAAATAAATGCACTCCAGAAGAATGTAGACTTGATGCCCAAAACCAGAGCAGTTATCTGTGCAAAAGTTAGTCCAATAAGATATTGATCTTAGGTTTCTAATTCATTGCCCAGTAAGTGTATTACACTAAAAAAAAAAAAGACCTGCAAACCTTTCAAATGCGAATTCTGTTCAAATGCCACTCTCACTCACTTGGCACTACATGCCACTTTTTACTCAAAGTGACATTTACAACATACACATGCTGCCATTGTTCATTAAGTTCATGACTATGACAATTCTTCTTCGTCCCTGGTCTCAGAGGGCACCCAGCGCTTGAAAAGGACTTCCTAAAATGAAAGATAAAAATTAAAAAGTATTAAAAACAAACATTTACTACAAAAGCAATTAGCTTATCAATAACATACCTTATTTACATTACCAAACTTTTTCAAAATTATGAATTCCAAGAAAAATACATGTAAACTAAAAGGGTAAATTATTATTTACTGGCACTATGAAATAATCAGAATCAATAATTCAAATTGTAATATTTGGTTTTTACAGCTGCTAAATCTCCTCTGTAGTATGCATGCCTTGTTTCATTGAGTTTAATAATCACATACTTAATTTACTTTGAAAGGGAATTACTTCAAAATGAGGTATGACAACATTTTCTGATACAAAATAAAGAAGATGATAATTCAGGAAAACAAAGTTCTCAAAATCAGGTTCCAATGCAGTTAAATTATCCTAGAGTAACTGGTATTGGAAATCAATAGTAAGCCTAAAATCGATTATATACTGTAAGCAAACACATCAAGCAAAGTTCTGTCATGGTGCCTGCTGTGCTGATTGGCTAAGGGAGGACCAGCAGCAGATAAACAAATAGTGCAAAATAATTTGCAAACATGGGTTGAAAATTTTGAGGGGTAAGGAATGTTAGAAGATTTTTCTGTGAGCATTCTTTCAAAAATGGGATGGCAAAGGTGTGTTCAAGAGCAGATTGGTACTCTATGATGCTAAAAAAAAAAGCATAAAAAACCTTTACAAACCCTCTGGTGCAATGTTAAAATCTGAATCATTTCAGATTTTTTTTTAATACTCTCTCTGTAAATACGCAGATTACAAAAGTGAATTTAATGACTGACCGAAAAGAGACACCTGATACAAAACAATTATAATCAGCATGGAATTTTAATTCCTGCATCCTCAAATTAAGTTCTACACTCTCCTGATTGCATATAAGTTGTCTCGGTATTACTCTACATAAACAGTCACAAATTGCTTTTTCTTTTCATAATTGTATTTTAATCTGTTAGCTTAAAAGCTGACACCAAATGAGAAAATGTCTTTAAAAAAGTTTTGATTAATAAGAGAATGTATTTATGTATCAAACCTGCCTCATTCCAAATGAAGAGACAACAAGTACAATCTTATTGATGTAGGACATTTTTTTGCATAACGTTTTATGAAAGAGAATACATAAAATACCAAAAATGTTTTATTTTTAAAATTAGAAAAACAAATCAAAATTCTTACTTCTAATTTGTACTGTGAGATGCAATAAGGAGTTGAAACTTTATTCTCTGACAAAGCAGATGGCTTTATCACATACAAAAGTAAGAGACCCTGAAAAAAAGTACATCTATTAGACAGTGAAACTAAATTTAAAAAAAAAAAAAAAAGTTCTATAACCAGTACCACATCAAGATATAAAATTTTGAATCTGCAATTTACCAACAGCCATTTTATAACTGAAATTTAATCTTTAAGTGAAACTACATAAATTATCAAAAAAAGTATGTTCTTATTGACAATTTAAAAAAAAAAAAAGAAATTTCTTTCCAAATTATTCTGCTTTTATTAGTTTCTATATGTCTCCTCCCTTTTTTTTATACACAGTTTCTACCATTATTAACCATTCCTTGTTAATGCTGTGTTTTTTCAAAATTTAATAAAATACAAATTTATAAAATGCCCACAACTCTGTTATGAACTTTTTGAAAACTTAAAATCCAACAACTAATAATATGAATATTTTTAATGAATTTCTGGACTATGTTACTTTCAGTTCATTTAAAACTATAACTTAAAGTATATTTTTACACAAAGCAGCCCATGTGATATCATTTAAATAAATTCAAGCATGAATATTTCACTTGTTAATTGTAGAAGACATGTTCAAATATGTTGTTTTGATTTCCCATAGTAATACATTTAATAATTAATTGAATTATAATAATTAACTAAAATTCATAATAATTATAATAATTAATTCATAATTAAATGTTGTGAAAATGCAACATTAGCACAAACTGCTGTAAAACAGTAAATGAATGCTACTTATTTAATTAAATATTAGTCTACGTTTTAGGAAGCCATTTTTGAATTTTATGCTTCATTCAAATGAAGATTTTGTGGTTTATGGAATAAAAAGTCATTTAAGTCCATTCACATTTGTTTAATAAGGTTTAAATCAGGAAATCAATCATGGAAAGGAAAGGTTGTACATGCATAAATGTGTAGCTGGCTCAGCAAAACCCTGATGTTTACTTTGATTGATTAACTCTTATACCAAGTTGACATAAAGTTGAAAAATTAGAAACTTTTCAGCAAAATCCTTACTTAGACCTTTTATGATCTTAAAGAAATCACATTTTAGCATGGTATGGAAGAAGCTTACATTTTTGTATAGTAAAATAAGAATACACTTTTGTATAATAAAATAAATGAAATAAAAAAGATTCATCAACATCTCAAAAATGATGGATGTACAGATAATCATACACATATAATTAATTATCCTTGCATAAAAGAAGATCTTATCATAGATGATGAAAAAAAATCTGTTTTCTTTTTAATGAAGAATTCTCAATGATGATATAATTTGCATAAAATATTCACGGGTTCCACTGTGTAAAAACAATGAATGGAATTTAACACCCTGATGTATTCAAACTAATAACCAGAAAAAAAAGCCTTTATTTAAAAAAAAAAAAGTGAAATAAGCAGAGCTGCCTAGTTAAAAAAAAAAAAAACTTCACTCTCATTTAGTAACCAGTAGTGGTTAAGTGGATATGGTTGCAAAATAATTAGTTGGTTATAATGAGTTTAAACCCTGGCAAATGGAGTGGTTACTTACTTTTTTCCATGCCCCCCCCCCCAATGTGTGATGAAAAAATCAGCTAATTCCACCTTTGGGAAGCTTTTTACAAAGGAGAGGGCAAGTTTTATTCTGAACTTCTTTGAAAGCATTTTGGAATTTCAAAAATAATAGCCAATTATAAACAAACAGACAGTGTTGATAAATGGTATTTACAGAATAAAACTTAAATGAACAAAATAGTGATGCCATTAGTTACATATCATGTAGCACTGCAGCAGAGCAAAGCAGAGAAACAATTTTAAATTTAAAGTTAATACATTTTAGTGTTACAAAATAGTTTCCAATTAACGTTAAAACACAGTTCTATGAGCCCTCAGGACTTCTAAGAATAAATTAATGTTAGTAACTCTTCTGTCACTTCAAACAGATTGTTTTTAACCGAAAACATTTTTGATACTTTTTTACATGCTCCAGAATTAAGAATAGAAATTTTTAAATAAATTTCTAAATTTTCATAAACTAATTTGGTGGTTCTTCTATTCATTCACATTAGGTAACCACCTTATTTGCCTCATTCTTGTCCTGACTCTGCACAACAATATCACTAATCAATTTAAATATTTTCATTACACATGTAGCTTCATTTGTATGCCTATAATAACTGTTTTGGTGATAACTACTTGGTGCATACATGAATGCACATTTCTGTACTTGCTGTAAGATCTGCTTTCACATCAATAAGCATGAATAGATACTGACATATTCAGAAAAAAAAAAACAGAAAAAAAAACTGAATTATTTCTTAAATAACTTTATCTACATCATTATTAACACAAGATTACATATTGTAAATGAATATGAATTATACTACACTTTTCATTAGATTTTTTAGAGAATCCTATTTAATTACTTCTTATTACACAAATAATAAAATATTTTATTTTCAAGTGATTTAAATTGCTATTAGTAAATTTATCCCTTTTAGCAACCTTAGACATGCTTATTTTTTTCAATTTCTTACAGTGTCCTGAGAGAAACATTTCATCTGAAAGAAGCCCATCGCTGATCCAAGCACAATCAGCCGTTGCTTCACCAAAATCTTAGAACAGTGCTTCTCAATCTGAGGCCCGCAGACTGCAAATGGTCCTCAAAGCCTGTTCTTGCAGTCCTACATACTTTCCCAAAAAGAAAAAAAATTAAACTTAAATTACCTGTCAATATCATACTGTAGCTGAAAATCTCAAAACTTGAAAATTACGCATGGCAATCACCTGTCACATTTTCTCCCAAGAATAACATTTTATAAATAAAAACTTAATCATATAAAATAAAGTACCAAACTGACTTGACATATGTGTCATTCTCAGACTTAAACTTACTGGCATGCATCTAAACAGAGAACAGCTGTGCAAGAATCAGTAGGATTATCCAACTCATTAATACAAGTACGAACAATTTTTGGTGAGTAATTTTTAAATTCTAATGGCCAAAAATTATTGAAAATTAATCAATTTTCTTCTGCTAACTTAATTACATCACTACAATACCAGCTATGTGAAAGTTATGTCTTATTGCATGATTCATAGCTATTTTTTAAACACAAATGAAAAAAAAACTTTTTATTACTTTGCACAGTACTTTTCCTTGACCTTCCATTTCTGTGTGAATCTTCCAAATTTCTGGTTAAATTAAAGTGTTGTCGTAGTTGTTCTTAATGGCCACACACTTGCAACATAATGCATTCAACAGGAATTGCCAATACCGTTGATCATTCAGCTATATCATCACTCAGAATCGTGACAAGGATGTAACCACAGGGAACAACTGAGTTACACCTATTTGAAAGGGGATGTTCCAGCCCAATTCTGATGGACAGCACTCCAGGAAAAGCACCCAAAAGATTCCCACTCCTCTTATCTTACCATCAAACTTCTCAAAAGGTCTTTCAGATCTCCAATATTTTAAATGCCTCCATGTCACACAAACAGTATACGCTTACAAACATTCAAACCATCTTCCCAGATTCAAACCCAAGCCCAACGTTGCAGCAGCCAACATCATTAACCAATATACCGACTGCAGTAAAATGAAGTTATAAATGCATCAAGTAAATGTCTAATGATGATAGCCATATTTCTGTCTGACATCAAAATAAATCTCATTATGATATATAAAAATTTAAGGACACATAATTATTTTTATATGCTTTTATTTAATTCATTCAAGATATTTGTCACCATGGTCAAAAGTTTGTCACTGATTTTAACCTACTTTCTGATTAGCTATCGAGTTCCAATTTTGTCAGCACTTTTGTAGATGACAATGCAATGCAGTGAAATGATTTTTTCAAAATTCAATTTAGATTTTTTCTAATTAATATTTAAATGATTTGTCACCTATATCTTCATTTAATGAACAAACTAAATATCTCATAAATTTAATCTTTGTACCAACAGATAAAATGGGGGAAAATCTTTTAAACGATATTTGCATAAAATTTTAACACCATTCCTGATTTTTTTGCAAATTTAAAAAACTGCTTAATTTTTTCAACTACTTGGCATTTATGATTTTAAAATTTTAACATCTAAAAATGTATTGGTTACAAAATCTTGAATTTTTCATGGATCAAAAAATAAATTTTTCACCCTCTTTTACGAATGATTAAAAAAATTAATTCGACAATTTTAAATTTGTTTTTTTAATATGCTAGAGTATGATAAAAAAATTTCATTGTGGGTAAGTAATATCATATTCTTTTATGAGACTAAAATTCTAACATCAAAAAATGTATCTATAATAAAAATTTGAAATTTTCAAAGATTATGAAAGAAATGCTTCCAGAAGGCACGAAAATTGTTGATCTAAAGAATCTGATGGAGAACACTAATGCTTTCAAAACTGATCTTGAGTTAGTGAAAAATACAGTATATACAACTGTTTACGGGCGATAATACAATATAATGAACTAATTTTTTTCAAAATTCAATTTAGGTTTTTGTAATTTCAATGTTGAAGCAATTTTTTGTATGTATCCTCGTTTAACAAATTAAAGTTTCAGAATTCTGCAGTTTGCACTGCAGGATAGCAGCCAGAGTGGAAAGAAATCTTTCATGAAGTTTATAAAGATACTTTAATGAAATTTGACATTTTTGGCAAAATCACTGGATGTTTTTGATAATTTCACATAAACAATTGTTGGAAGTAGAAGAGTGATTATTACTGTTGAAAAATTATCATTCAATTTAATAATTCGATTAATAACATGATAAATAAAAAGATGAAAATAAAGAAAATTTAAAAAAAAGTTTTTATAAAATAAGCTTTTATTTAACACTCATAGAATAGTATATGAACTAAAAACGGAAAAATTACTATCATATAGTCAAAAGGCAGCAAAAGATTAAATAATTCTCTTTACGGAATTTATCTACAGTTTTACATCATGAATAATAAAAGCATGGATGCCTGAACAGCAAAACTTAATAATCGAATTGCAGTATCAAAAGCATAAGCCATTAACTTTATACATTTATCAATAATGCCCAAAGTTTTCATTATTTGTGATATAAAATCATAGATGAAATTTGTAAAGAGAATTATTTAATCTCTTGTCCCATTCAACTATATGATAAATTATTTTTCTGCTTTTATGTCATTAATTATTTTCAAAGCTTTAAATAAAAGCTTGTTTAAAAAAAATAAGCTAACATAAAAAAGAAAAATTCAGAATTATCCTCAGCAAGTGATAACTATTCTTGCATAGGCAAAATTTGGACAGCAAAGAAAGCTCTGGTGGACTGAGAAAACAGTTTCAATGTTTTATTGGTTAACTGTTCTTTATATGAGCCATTCTTTCTTTCATAATGGCTGTAGCTTTTTTTTGGGGGGGGAATAGCTCATTTGAAGTAAATCATAATATTTTTCGGGAATATAATCTTAAAAACAAATTACTTTACTTGAAGTTTAATAAAGTACTGCATTAACATACTTTATAGTATTTCAGTACTACTACAGCATCCAAATTCAATTACAGCAGAGTGAAAAAAATCTACTGAAGATGAAATAAGCTTAAAATTTTCTTACTTTTCCAGCATTTGTAGTTATCCTATTCAGAGCTGCAAGGGAAGACCAGGTAAAATGTGGTTTCCCTCCTGCATACGCATCTCTAAAATTCTGCTCTTTAACTGGTTTAACCACAACAGAATAGGTAGAGTGATAAAAAGGTGGGCCATCCTTGTACAAAACTGAAACAAAGCAAAAAGTATCTATATCAAAAGACATATTTTTAAATACACGTCTTAGATTCAAAATGCTTCCAGAAGAGTAATCTACATGAAATAGTAGGAATAAGCAAAATGTTGCTTTTCATAGTTTAGAAATACCTGTAACACTTACCAAAAACTGAGTGCGATACTAATTTTCAGCTTCAGTACTCATGCTTCAATTTAACCAATTTAAGACAGCCACAGAAGTAAATATGCAGATGTAAAATGATAAGACAAAATAAGATTTACCTTCCACAATATAAAAATTAGGTATTGGTTAAAGGCAACATATGTATACACAAGGTGATTAAAAAATATCTGGCGAAAACGTAAATGCAGGTATAGAAGACGCCATTAAGCAGATTTTGTAATGCCACATTGTTTACAATAATGGATGTCATGCTGATACACGGTGTTATTCAGCACTATGCAAAAGTGCTTTTTTGGTAGTCCTTGTGTAAATTTCAAGTAGTATGCATTGTTACCCAAATATGGAGCTCAGTGACATGCATTTTATCTATAGGATACTGGCAAAAATGGAGTAGCTACTAAAAGGTGGTACAAAAAATAAATCCCAAGTATTTTCTCTGAGTGGCTGCTTCATTCCATCCACAGCTTCTAGTTAAAATACATGTCAGTGAGCTCTGCATTTGTGTAATAATGTATAGTATTCAAAATATATACACATAATGATGATTTACACCATCAGAATGCTCTTGGCCACCACTAAACACCCTGTATGACTTATATGTGCCATTTCTGCACACACAATCCATTACAAAATCTGCTTATTTTGATCCTTTCTACCTGCTAGATATTTTTTCCATTTTTGCCAAATGTTCTTGGGTCACCCCATATATATCTTCGGCAGATTTCGACAGGGTTCCTCAACAGAGAATGTCTAAAAGAGTATAGCTCTGAAATCAGCTGCTTTTTTATTAAGCCTTAATAAAATCTGACTTCCCACAACCATAGCAACTAACAGTTGGTTGATCTTCATTTTTTACATTATGTCTTGAGGCATTTACTGCCTCTATAATTTCTGGGACCATCTCATTGTTGAAACTTATGGGGCTCCTTATTAATGTTTTTATTTTGTACATGTCTAACTTCTTCATACAAATATAATTTATCTGCAAGCTGAAATGGGTTGTTCCACTCATTCCAGTTATCCAAAAAAATTTTTCTTTATGATCTGGATGGGGTTTCTTCTTAATTTGATCTGCAAGTATCAGATTCTTTAATTGCTCAAACATCGTGATTTTTGTTTCATTAAGCCAACCGTGAAAATAGATTTGTAAGTCAATGAAAGTCTCACCAGGTGTTTTCTTAATTTCTTCTATGTTGGGCAAACAGTTGTCAAAATATCTCAGCTCTCAATCTCAAGCACTTTAAGGGAATTTGCTTAACTTTCTGATAATCCTGAGCATCATCAGATGATTCTCTTGCAGTTAGTTTTGCAACATTGGTTGGCAGAGGATCAACAAGATAGACCCATTTTGAAATTGGCATCTTCAAAAGCATTCATTGTCTCTCACTGAAGTCCAGAAATATAAACTCATATCGACTGTTTTAAGATCAAAATTAAGAAATAACTTGTTCAACTCTTAACTTCTGCAAAAGAAGATGAATTTGCAGACTCTGCTTTATTAGGAATAATACTAGATAGTAATTTTAATTTCTCCAATTCAAAAAACCATTCATTTTCTTTTTCTCTCTCTGCTGTTCTATTTCCATTTCTTTTCTATCATTTATGATGCATTTCCAACATTCTTTCCCAAACTCCACATCATAGTGAGACTAATGATTACAGCATTACTTATTTCAAGAATTCTAAAATTTTCCTCTATCATTGCCCCTAGTGTCTCTACTAATTCAACGTAACCGTATTTCTTACCTTTTGCTAAATATCCCATAATTATATGAAAGTTGATAAATTTCATCAAAATGTAGACATAAAATTTTTAGTATGCCAACATACATAGGGTTTAAACTATTTTTGTACTGATTTAGTATGCAAAAATACATAATCAAAGCAAAACGTAAAATAAAACAACTAATTAAACATCACTTTTCTTTCTAAAATAACATATAAAATACAAAATATCATTCTCAGAACATAAACTGCTACGGAAAACTTTCAGTAATTTGCATTAATGCAAAATATGGCAACTTGACACTATATATTTCTGTATCTTTTTCTGTTATTCTGTTTTCTAAACAAAAAAAAAGTTGCTTATTTTGTATTATTTATTTATTTGACTTTTAATTTCACTGCTCCATATTAAGTAGCAGGTGCTACCACAGATTTCCTCATTTTATTAAATAATACTTCAAAATTTATCTTTTGATATTAAAGGAACTGATGAGCAACAGAATTCGTATCATATAATCACCATGATCACACTTCGTATGAAAGAATTCAGACTCAACAGAACATTTAAACTGATTTCAATGATTAGTAAAAAAGAAATTAGGTAAGTGTGAAGAAAATTCTTTTGACATTTAGATAATCTTGATGCTCACCAGAATTCTTAACCTTTTCTTGTAGTTCTGAATTTACTTAATTGTAAATCATCAAACATTAAAGCTATCTTGAGCTTTAATTTTCGAAAACTTACCTTGAACATATCCATCGATTTGTCTGTCATCATCACTTTACGGTTTTGGTTGCCAGTTTATGGCAGGGATTTATATTTCTTTATTCCAAAAAATAAACACTTAAGTAAAAGGTGTTTAAAATATTTTCTTTTAAATAGTATTTACAGTTCAATTGGATTACATAATATTATGTCATGGCACTTAAGATAAGTACGCAATTGCCTTTTTGCTAAGCAAAATCCCTTCTAGTGAGTTCAACCTCGGAAAGAGGGTAGAAAAGTCAATACAGTTTGCGATTTGTTACAAGCTTCAATTTAAGAAGATATTAAAGTTTAACTTATATAAACTTAATATTGCATTTTATGACATCTTTTAAATTCTGCTTTTGTTGTTTGATTTTTGGTAATATTAAGAGTATTTGCATAGAGTAAAACGTGGTTTCTACCAAAGGAGCACACTTGATGTAAGTGAAACATGAATTTTAATGGGTGCTTTCACTGAGCTTTACAAAATGGATGAACAGGATATGTCAACCTATGACATATGAGAAAAAACATAATATGAATAACAGAAGATTAACTTGGCTGGTATAAACTGCTGGAAATTCAATTAGGTGTGCAGATACTTGGCTTCATAGTAAATGCTGTCTAAGATACTCTGCTAGATTTCTATTGCAATTTTAGTCTTCGATAGCTATATTCCAAGTCAGGGTTGCGGGCATCACATTGTCACACTATGCTGGAGAGAATCACAGCTAATGTATGTCAATAACCAGGATGACACACTTACAAGGCTTCTACTATAGATTATATACTTTATCCTCTTTAGCACTGCACAAGTGCAAGGGGGAATGCAAATCTCCCAATAGATTTAAATAAGCTTAAAACTTATTACAAAATGTAATAACTATCTGAAATCCACGAAAAACACTTATATGAATAATTTTATGCTTAGATATTCAGGTTATATGACTCCACTCATAAAATATAAAATTTATTTAAATTTTCATAAAATGCCTTCTGCTTATGCTTGTTTTCTAACTTTTAAAATAAAGTTGATATTTTAAATCTGTTAAAAAAAAGTATTTCAAACTCTTTATGAATTGCCTTCAAAATGATAAACTAGTTATAAACTTCATAGTGAGAATTACTGTTTAAAAGATAATCAAAATGGATTTCCACATCAAATAGTACTTGCATATTTTTAGCATTCAAAAAGTTTTTTTATTATTATTATTTATTTTAATAAATGCTGATAGGCAATATTCAATAATTAACAGTTATAATTACAGTTTTGAGAAGTAAGTTTTTCTGCTGACATTAAAAGGGAGAATATTTATTTAGCAATTACATGTGCATACGGGTTCATAATGAATTGAATACACACAAAACCAATGAAAGCTTGATAAAATTTATCTTCACAAAAAAAACATTTTACAATTCTATAATTTTCCACAAAAGTACTCGCACAGCTCTTCTCAGTATGACAGAGCACAATCAGTAGTTACCACTTTAAACTACTAAGAGCATTAAACAAAACATAATGCAAAGTGCATGTAAAGAGTGAAGCTTGTGTGGAGAACTAATTCTAAACTAAGAAAGAAAAACTAGGAGAATTAAAAACTGATAACTGATGCTGTCTCTTTAACAGTAAAAACACAGAATTTGTTCCTGGACTTCAAAGGTTTATAGAGAAATCAAGTATTTGTTAACAACAAACTCTTTATTTAGACTGTATATAAACCTCAAAAATATAATTAAATCTACATAAAACAATGATGACAGAGGCAGCTTGGTTCCACATAATTTTGATCTTCTGCAGAAGTGCTCCCTTTACAGAGTATTCAGTGTTTTTAGAAGCAGTTTAGAGGTTTTAGAGAGTTAATGTAGTTTTTAGAGATGCTAAACACGAGTCGTTTCAAAATATAACAATATAATGTATGTAGATTTAAATACTTATTTTTTAACCTGTATTCATAAATTCAAATTAAAATATTATTTCACAACTAAAAATTAAAAATCTTACATAAAAACACGAAAAATATGTGATACAATTCACACATATGAGATTCAATATATTTAATAAATTACGTCTTGGGTAAATTTATATGAAGCTCTCTTTTTCACTTATGAGACTACTTAAAATACTTTTCTTACTGGTGTATTTTTTCTCCAAAGTAAGTCTAAAAAAGTCAAGTTTTACCTTTTTTAACTAAAGCATGCCATGTGACAAAAATTATCATAGTCTTTAAGTCATTATACATTTATCAATTTGGTTTATTCCTTAAATTTGAAATATGGGTCTACAAGACACAATTTCAAAAAAATATTTAATCATAAAATCTTTTTTAAATGTCACAGCATCATGCAATTATTACAAATGCTTACAGCTTGTATAATACAACAAAAATATGCATCTTCTGAATAAAATAATAAATATGCATAACTTAAAAGATTCATTATTACAGTTCTAAAAGGACATACAGAACACTAATTTCTTCTTTAGGGAAATAAAACTTTAAAAATATAAGTTGTCTTACCATAATCAGTGCCATATTTTAGTCCACTTCTTACAACCCAGCCTTTACTCCTAAAGTGGTGATATGCAGTATACATGATCGGGAAATTCTGACCCACAGATAATTCACAGAATTTATTCCATAATCTCAATAAATCCATGGGCTATAAAATGTGAAACATACTTTAAAGTATTATAATAACTGCACTTCTCTCGTTATCTAACATAAAAATTAGTTAAACAATACTTCTCAGTTTTATAATTTACTGGCTACATATTTTGTGAATTAAAATCTCAAAATAAAAATTAAACCAATGTAATGACTACATAAAACCTTTTTGATATATTATTCTATAAAATCAATACATTTTTGTTGTTGTTGTTTATAAAAACTTTAATTTACTTCACTTCAATGCACTTAAAAACACAAATTTAAACTTATGATAAATGGAAAATGTAGAAAAAATAGTTTAATTACTATTGAAAAATAAAATTACAATAAAAATGAATGTGAAGTGCAATAAAATAGTTCATTTACTAAAATACATTGTAGGAAATATCACAGAAAATGTACTTCATATGCATAAAATGCCAAGACTGCTTTATGGAGGAACCCCTTCAATGGATTCAATCCAATTTCTGATTTAATTTTTAAAATCAGAAGTACTTACCCATTTATTTTAATATCAGATTCAGCAAATATTTAATTAAATAGTATTAAAAGATTTTAATATGATTCACTTGGATACAACATATTATTTACATGACATATCTGTTTTCATAATTAATATATTTCTTCATATGCACCATGCCTTTTTCTTCACTTTTTTTTTTATTCCTCCTCCCCAAAATCCTATATCTCATACAAAATCAGAATTCAGGATACAAAGTATATTGCTCTTTTTAGTTTAACCCAAATGTCACCACACTACAAACATACTTCATACACAAAAATATTTAAAATAAACCAATGGCCATCCAATGCAACACCATGAAGAAAGAAGTTATCAGTCATATAAAATAAAGGCACAAAAGTGAACTGATTAAAATTGCAGTCCTGTTTAACTTGCAGGATATGAAAATTTGTATTTTGTGTAGAGCCACAGTTGGCAATAACTTTTGTGACACACTTTGGTATTGAAAAGAAAGAGACTTTGAATATGTACTTGAGATTTACAATATAAATTTTGCTAATGAAATTACATGTAAAGTACATATGGATGTTGCCAAATATTGGAGCAGGGTAAAAGTTTTTTGTTCATGATAGTTACATTTTCCCTTCAATTAGATGCAATGGAAAGCAAAACATATTTAGGAAAACAGCCTGCCAGCACTCACTATCTGCCATTTGTCTTTTTTCAGGTGTAAAGCACAAATATAACAAAAAATTATCCTATGAAAGTTACAAACACTTCATATTCATATTGAAATGAGCTTCTTAAAGCTTTCAAAATACTGGCATATTCAATAATCAACTAATTAGCATTATGTCCGGACAGTCAATACTGAATTGCTGTAATGCATGACATTTGCACATACTTCCATCTGCAGCAATTTTCAACCTCTCAAATTCAACTACACTTTCAAAAATTGCTTATTTGCATTGTCTGCTAACTTTTGCAAGCCAGTGTAATTGCAACAATAGGCCCCTGAAAACACTACCCTCCTCTGTAGATAACTTCTAATGTATATGCTGACACAAATTGTTATTCAAGAGACTAGTTTTTGCATTAGGGTGGTTGTTCTTGATGTGGCTGTGTAATCTGCCATTGAACAGAATACACATCTTCTCATTTGAAGATGAGACAAATGTAGTGCAATCATTCCCATCTACCAATCCATCTCACCATCACACCAAAATTCCATAATCATATCATTGTGGCTTGATTTGAGACTGCAGATTATCTTTCCAAGAAATTAATGCTTGATTTCATAGAAACCAAGCACTAATTTCTTGGGAAAATAATCTACAGTCTCTATAAGCATCAGTTGTTCTCTCTACAATGTTTCTAGATGGTTGATGATGGAAATCCATTTGCACCACCTAGATGCATATGGTACTGATGCAAATGTATTTGCAAATGCACTTCTCCATCAAACTCATACAAATGAGTCCTACTTTTTTTTCCTCCAATGAAGCATACTATATTTTCTCACTCGAAGGAATAACATACCAACACACAATTCCATTATTAAAAACAGCCTATTGTTCTCTCTTTTTACAATATTTCTAGATGGTATTACAGATGCAAATGATTTGCAAATGCACTGCAATTTATGTCATTTGCATGTTTTATCAAGGCCTACATGTGATATAAATTTCAAGCCTATTGGATTTGTTCTTCACAGTTCTGCTTTTTGAATAGAATGAACAAAATAATAACATACAAAATATGAAATACACTCACCTGACCTTTATCTTTTACAACCAAACATCCCAGTCCATAAGACAAAAAATATGCCTATAAACAACAAAAAAAAATTTTATAATCTAATGATAGTGCTTTTAATGAGCAAATATTCAAGACAATGTTCAAATCTCTTTTCAGTTTTTACATCAAAGCTGCTTACATTGAACTACTGCACATATTACAGAATTTACAATAAAAATAATATATTCAGAAAACATTCATACTGAATTATATTTAGAATTTCCATTCTATATTCCATATTTTGAACAAATTTATAATAAACACTTCATTATAATATACTTTAAAAATAATTTTACATCAAATAAAAAATTTCTCCAAAAAGGAAATCAGAATTTGTTGACATTTGCTAATGCTATTGTGCCTACATCTATAAATAAAAAAACGAATTTGGAAGTTTTACACATAGAAAAGAAAGAAATAACCTTAAATGTCTTAGCAATAAAAATGTTATTAGTATAAGCTTTACAGATTATTTAGTTTCTTCTGATAAAATGCACAAGGGTTATTAGTCTGAAAGGAGTGATGTCTTATGGAGCTCTCCCTTTTAAGAGAATTTTGTATGGGAAACTGACTCATGTTTCATGCATGGCAAACTCATAAGAATTCAATACATTCAGCCTGTCAGGATATGAACCCAGCTCAAACTATCAATATCTGTATTCAATTGTTTTACTACATTGCTACTAATGGACAACTAAACCATACAGGATGAAAGCACATCAAACGAAAGGCAGTAATGATATAAAAAGTGAAAATTAGGTGCAAGTAGGCACTTTAACTTTCTGACATCAAAATTCTGGAAGTATCCAATCATTAATTAGATAATGTTTCTCTACTCGCATCGAAACTAAAAGAGAATGGAGAAGAGGAATCTGAAGAAGCTAAATCTTCAACACTTTAGACCAGTATGAGAGACTTTTATCATAAAAGCAACTATAAAATGCACTTTTAATGTGACTCTAAAAGTGAAATATTACCTTCTCTACCAATAAGCATCCACATTTTACACTATAATCAATATTCTAAGACCAAGTTATACATTCACTAAAAGGGAAAATGAAACTGGAAAATGCACATAAACAATAACTACTGAATGGCTAATACTGTACTGAATGATAAAGACAATAATGAAGCTCACAGATGGAAAAAAATTATAGTAAAATTATTACAGTGGTTCATGACAAATGGAATAACACCCACAATGACCTACCTGATGTTACTACAGTACAAAGTCCGAGATCCAGAATGATCTAAAATCTGGACCTTAAAGCCACCAACAAAAAGAAAATTTTTTATGCTTTACGCCTGCGCATCTGATTTTTTCCCGTAAGAAAACATGGAGAATCCCAATTCTTAATTTCACTTCAGCACTAAATAAAATACCTCGTTTTTGAAGAAACAATCATTTTAGCATAAATTTGTGTGATCAATAATTTGGCTCAGTAGCTACGTATCTGCTTGGCATACATCTCAAACCGAAACACTGCTGATTTTACAATTACTAATATTTTATATCCTTGACGTCAACCTGGCAAATCATTATTTATTATATTTTGCTTTCATCATGGTATGTTTATCCACAGATGGCAAATTGAGTAATGACTTATGCAGCGAGGCCTAAACAATTTTTTTTCACATTAGTAATTGAATAACAAAGAGTAGGGAAACCTTTTATGCTGATATTATGCTTGATGTTGATTACAGATTTAAGTTAAATGCACTAAGAAGTACTGATGAGGAAAAATTTAACAAAAATTTCTTTCCATATGCTAAAAAACTGATTTTGTTAATGATACTCATAGGACAAAAGATCACATTTAGTGCTGTTTGAATTAAACTGATTTTTTATTCACATAAACCCAAAACTGGCACCAGAACTCATATGGCCGCACCGGCGACAAAATTTAGGGAAGACAAAATCGCAAGATCATGGGAGAATGTGCCTTTAGACACTTTAAAAAATGCTTGGCATAATTTATGGCCAACTACCTGTTATCTTGGTAAGGATGATGAAGGTTATAACCACGAATTTGGAGGCTTTTGGATATCGCAAACCACAGGTGAAATTTTCCGGTTAATAGACTGTAAATAAATGTGGAGAGGTGGTAATAAATGAAGATGATATAACATCTTCAACATAAGTCTTTTTTTTTGTAAATTTTGATTCCCTTTAGATCATAAATGCTTCATTATTTCATAAATCATGATTTTATATTTTTAATTTTATAATTTCTACATGCCATTTTACTATATTTAAACTGATGATCTAATATCTGGAAAAATCCCAAATCTGAAATTGCCGAACTCCCGACGAGTCCTGATCTCGGACTTTGTACTGTAATACTTTTTTTGCTGGTACTGAATACATATTCCTTTTTTACATATTACATATTCCTTTTTTAATTTCATACAAACAAGATTTCAGAAAAGGACAAAGTAATTATGCATAAATGGTCAGGGCTGCAATAATAGAAATGATAAAAGAATGCAAGTATGAAGAGAAAGCTTTCAGAATAGATAATAAGCACAAAATAAATGAGAAAATAATGTAATGTAATAAATGAGAAAGTTCACAAAGAGCTATTTGTTTCTTACAGCATATGAAGTTCTACCCTTTATCTTAATCTCTGATGAAGTACACAATATCTGTTCAGAAATATTTATATAGAAGAATTATGAAGAAAGAAGAGAACACTTAAAGAAATATGCAGATGCTGTGAAGATACAACATCTAGAATTACAAAGAACAGTCCAACAGTGTACTTGGAATTATTCATAAAAACTTATGCATATTAATTACAAATACTTAAAAATTATACACATAATATTCATAATTTAGTGGCTGAAGTGTTAAATAATATCATGGTTACGAATAAATAAATAAAACACTTTAAAATCTATGATTTTTGGTGCGTATGTGATTACAATATCTATTTTATTTGCTAATGAAATTTAATTGATACTAATGGCAAATGGTTTTACTGCATAAATGGTTATAATGAGTAACTAAATCTTGCTAATGAAATTTGATTGATACTAATGGCAAATGGTTTTATTACATAAATGGTTATAATGGGTAGCTAAATCTTACAAAGTAAAAGAATACCAGAAATACATGGCAACTTCTGCAAGACATATTAAAAGCAGTTTTAGTAGGGCAATAACTCAACATTATGTGCTCCCTTATTTATTACTTTGTTCAAACTATTTGAGATCTAAATTATGAAATGAGAAGGAAAGAAAACACTAGGACATTACTTCATGACATAAACTAATAATTTTTGCCTTGCATTATAGCATTTCATGCAAAATCATCTCCTTTTTCTAAAATATTTTCTGATAAAGGTCTTACAAAATATTTTAATTCCTACATGATCTAATTTAAAGGTAAATGAAGATTTGATAACTCTTTTTTCACAATGATGATGACACTGCTGTACTGATAGCTGCAGTGATGATGACACTGCTGTACTGATAGCTGCAGTGATGATGACACTGCTGTACTGATAGCTGCAGTGATGATGACACTGCTGTACTGATAGCTGCAGTGATGATGACACTGCTGTACTGTTAGCCTGCAAGTACTAATAGCTTTCAAAGAATGATTTTCAGCTTTTCATTTAATTACACTAAATTTAAAGAAAAAAATATATAAACTTTGCTTTTGAAGCACCAAAACCACTTTCTGCTAAAACCTATTTCAACAAAACTAATTATCAAGGTGAACTTGAATGGTGAATATGCTATTACATAATTTTGAATAAATATTGTAGCCGAATTTGTTGGTACTATCACAACCATCTTCGCGCAATTTAGAGATTTCATATGAAAGAAAATATAAAAATTACTTAGCATGTGCAAGATTGTGGTTTTAACATGTTCTTTTCTAGAAAGATTCTCAAATTATCGATATTTATAGTAAGTTGGATAAACAACATCAACATACGAAAAGAAAACATACTTTAGCAACTTAAAATACAAATGTGAATTAGTAAATAAGAATTATGTCACACATTTAAAAAAAAAAAAACATTTACATTCCTTTCTGTGTCTTTTTTTATTTTATTTTTTTTTTTCATTATTCTTCTCCTGAAGTATACAGTGACTTGTTTTTACTTAATCAGAGAATTGCGGACACTCGGCTTTGCGCAATCTTCGGTAACAGTAACTATGTAGAAAATACATTTCCTTGTTGTTCCCTTTAGAAAATTTTCAGAAAAATTCTGTGTTACTGCCAAAATTTTACCACATGTTCTTTGGTATATATGTACTATGAAGACTACCTAGATATCTTGCCAAAACTGGCGATCAATACAATTTTGTTGACGCATCTACGTAGACTCAACATTTGGAAAGGATGCGAGATTCCGTAAAATGGAGGAACAAGCGACAATGTGAGACAAGCCACCATCATTTTGATACCTATTTAGCTCAATTTATTTGCGGAAAAACACAGGAAACGCCTTTTGATACTATTTTGAAAGCTATTTCCCACCACTTTCCTCACCATTAACTTCAACGTTTTCTTTTAACCAGTTTTAAGTAAGTTAATATTAATTTTTAATTCATATTTAGTATATAGTTTACATATATATATATGTTTATTTATAATATGTATATATATTTTTTCGGTTTTTAAGTTTTTGTTCCTTTATAATTGGGATTTTTATTTTTAAAAGAATTTATAAAGATAAACCAAATGTCGCCAAGGTAGTCATCATAGTATGTAAGTTCCGGCTCTTCCATTGCTGATGAATTCTACAAGCTCATATTTTAAAACTAAGTTTAAAGCAAAAAACATCATGTTTTGTGTTAAAAAACTGTTGAAACTTGCAGTACAACAAAATAGAACACATAAATTTGACACTTTTCTTGGGACATAATATGGAAATAATAAATTTAACTGCATTTATCTACCTTAAAGTTAATAATTTATAATGCAAATAATTATGCCATACAACAAGAAACAATTTTCATTATGTATACACACACATATAATGAAAAATAAAAAAATTTAAATCCATTACATTCTCAACCTGGATCAAGCAATTATAAAAAAATATAAAAAATGCTTGCATAAGCAAACATTGCAGACAAATAAATTAAAACAGTACTCAGGTCTACAGTGAACAAATGCATAAATAGTGCAAATAATAAAAGCAAAAACAGTGCAAACAAGAAAAGTAGCGTAAGTAATAAAACTGAAATGTAAAGAATTTACATCTCGCAGCACATCATTGCCAGGGGCTGGTGTAACAAAAGAAGTAAATAGAACAGACTGCGTCTGAACTGATAATGATACAAATTTACGAATCAAATTTAAAACTTCAATAAACAATAAATCAATTGTCTTTATCCAGTCCAACTTCTATAGACTGGAATAAGAAAAACGTAATTGCTCAATTTTCTGCGAGTTCCAAAAATCATCATAAATAACATCAAAACTGTCTATTTGATTAAAATGCAAAAAAGCACAGTAGACTCAGTCTAATTCTAAATAAACAATAAAACAATAACACATGAAACACAAAAGAAAGCATGAGTCAGTTTTAGGTTAGAAGTTTAGAATTTTTTGTTCTATATTGTATTTTTTTATTATATATACATATAAAGAGAGAGAGACTGTGTCCATACTACAATTATCTTTATGATTTCAAAACAAGCAGTTAAGTTACAGCTTTAGATTAATGGCAATATATTTCACTGCAAATTATTTTATTTCAAACCTGTAAGAATGAATTAGAAAGGGAAAAAAAAAAAAGCTCTTCTTACTTCTTCAAAAGTCAATATCAGATGTTCTTTTTCTTCTGACTTTGAATCACTGTCATTCTCACCAATTTCTGCAACTTCATCCTCAGACATAGAATCACCAGAATCAGAAAGTACAACTTCAATTTCATCACCATGCTTTCTATCAGCAGATTTTTCATCCTCATCATCTTCACAATTTACAACCTCAATTTCTTCATCTTCAGTTTGGTTCTTAGACATTTCACTCACAAATGAAGATGTTGACGGTTGCTGCTGCTGTTTCCTAAATAATTTGATTTTATCAATTAGTACTGAAATAAAAATAAGATCACTCTAATTACAAGTTTCTTCAATGAACTTTACAGCTTTTCTTTAGAAATCCTGAAACACCTATACTTTCATTGTTTCTCTTGTTACACTTTAAGTACAGCTGATATTTTCAATGCATGAAGTTTTTGAATGACTTATAAAGTTGTCTTTATGACACCATATTACATTTAAATTTAGACAAAACGGTGCCCTTATATGTGAATTTTGATTAAAATTATTGACTTTCAAGGCAATCAAACACAAGTCCATCTTTTTCAGCAGCAAAACAAGTTCTGAATCCCGAGTGGAATAATATTTTTTCTTCTGTTACTACTAATTAATAATCTGTACTTTACTGTTATGTATCTACCATGCATTCTGGCAGTACTATCTTAATAATGTGTGTATGTTTATTTTTCTTGCTTACACATGCATACATACACGCACAGTCACCAGATAGTACTATTGTTTGCTCTCAGCATGTGTTTGTTTCTATTTCACGTGGACCAAAAACGTGGCAGGTGCTTAATGGAAAAGTGACTAATAATCTTATTTTTGGAATTTCTAAACTCTATATATATACAGCACGATCTAAAAGTAAGAGAAAAAATAATAATTCAGTATTTCAAAAAGGTTAGACAGCAGCACAACGTGATTCTAAAAAAAATGTATAGAAAGATATAACTTTTTTTTTTTTAATGAAACATTTTATTCGAATATATTACATTTTTCCTGAAAGAATTTGTTTCAAATGTGAAAAAAAAGAAATTAAACTTACATATTATCGTAACTATCTTGGCACAATTTGGAGATTTTTTACAAACGAAAAGGTAACAGTTACTTATTGGGTGCAAGCTGGCATTTTTTTTTTTTTTGAAAACACTATCAATTTAAAAATGCAAATTTTAATTATTAATTTAGGATTGCATGATACACTCACGTTTGTGAAAATTGCAACACCAAGAAGGAATCGTCATAATTGAATGCAATTTAATACACAGTTGAGTGGTAGTGGTACAAATAAATGATTAAATGTTCAAAGCAAACAAACAAGAACAAGAGATCAGAATCAGTATTTTGTGTGGCCACCACGCGCCGCAATAAGTGCTGCTACACGACGTGGCATGGAGTCAAACAAAGTTTGAATGTCTGACTGAGGAAGAGCATTCCATATCGTTTGTACGCGTACCCAAAGTTCGTCTGCAGACGCAACAGGACGAGGATCACGAGCAAGACGCCGACCAATGACATCCCACACATGTTCAATTGGCGACATATCCGGGGAACACGCAGGCCAAGGAAGAAGCTGTACCTGCTGCGCTGCAAAGAAGGATTTAACAATCCGAGCAGTATGAGGGCGGGCATTGTCCTGTTGAAATACAGCGCCTGGCAAGCTTTGAAGGAAGGGAACAGCTTCGGGCTGTAGAACTTCACGGATATACCGGTTGCTGTTCAGATTGCCCACAATTCGTAGCAATTGAGATCGTCTATGATATGCTATGGCGCCCCAGACCATAACTCCGGGTGTTCGTCCACTGTGGCGTTCGATAATGCACTCCGGAAGGTGGCGTTCACCGGCATAGCGTCTGACACGAATGCGGCCATCATGGTACCACAAATTAAAGCGGGATTCGTCAGAAAACACGACATGCTGCCAATCAGCACGCCAGTCTCTATGCTGATTGGCCCATTGTAGCCGCAGGCGGCGATGGTCGTGCGTTAGGGGGATCCTGTATAAAGGAGTCCGTGCGCGCAGTCCACACTGCAGCAGACGTCTACGAATTGATGAAGCACACAATGAAACACCTGTAGCTATTGACCACAGTGCTGCCAATTGTCTAGAGGAAGCTGTACGGTCCGTCCGCGCCATGCGGACCAGGTGTCTATCATCGCGAGCTGACGTCACATTTCGGGGTCCACTCCCGGATTTCCGAGTTGTCCGACACTCGTCCGTCCACTGCTTCCAAACGCGCATCACTGTGCTGCTGTTACGCTGCACACGAGAGGCTACTGCACGATACGACAATCCAGCTTCACGAAGGCCGATGATTCTCCCTCGTTCAAACTCTGTAAGTTGTTCAAATCTCGCTCTCTTTCGTCGACGAGGCATAAGTATAGATTGAGTTAACGTTTACCACTAGCAGATAACCACCGATAACCATACACGCCTCGCTACAGCCGTCTATTTATTCGGATCCATCAGCCGTTCAGAGGGCGCTGCTCAGCATACGCATGCGCTACGGATTTGCAATTCTAATCATTTGCATATCATGCGCTACTTTGCATTTCCTGAAAATTTCAGCTCACTTGCGTAAGTCCTTCATGGTGTTGCAATTTTCACAAACGTGAGTGTACATTAAAAAAATAAAATCCATTTTTCACAATATCCTTCTGTACTTGTTTACACTGTTCTTATCCCAATGCAAATTGCAAACTATTTTTGCTTAAAAAAAACATCAGACAATTGCAGAAACTTGGCATTATGCAGACATCTACCTGACGATCTTATCACTGTTCTCTTTAGTGATTTTACACCAAAATATTACATTCCTGAAGAAATTTTCTGCTGTTTCTTCCATTGCTGACAAATTCTATGAGCATACATTTTAAAACTGAGTTTAACAAAAGAAAATCTCGATTTGTGTATAAAAACCATTGGAATTTGGAAAAAAAAAAAAAATGCATATGAAAACAGTGTGTTGTTTACAGTACTATGAGTACAGTTGTTTAGAATGGTTATGTGCATGGTTGCCAGAGTTTGGCACATTGTGATAATTTGGCTATTTCTACTAAGGTGGTTACAATAATATGCAAGTACCAGATTTTGACCAGTAACAGAATGTGCCAAACAATTTGGATTCACAACACAATCAGGATAACAAATCTTTAATCTGACAGCCCTCATATACAAGAAAGGTCATTAGGTGTGGCATAACACACTGCACAGTATTTAGGAGATTCAGTTGTAATTCTTTTTCACATGGTGACAACTAACTTCTTTCATTATGGTCAATAATGTCAGCCGACCTCTGTACACCTACAACCTGAAGTAAAAATTTAAATATTCTGGTAATGGTATTTACTATTATTAAAGATATATGTTTTTCTGTGTATTGCTGTGAAAACCACATCAAACTACTGTCTATACATTTCAAAATATTGAATTTTTACTTTCTCTGTTACTTCTGGATGACCCAGATTTTATGTACGTAGTTTTTTGTGTACACAGTAAGTGCTGTTTGAGAGAAATGAGAAGGCTGCCTATCATTTAAAAAGAGAGCTGTACGTATATTACTCATGTGAATATTTTGTACAGAACAAAAATATATGAGTTTTACATGCATTGCTTTTTTTTAATTTTTCATTAGTAATATAATATATAATTCATTAATAAGGTAAAAGTCAATACAAAATTTTAAATACTACTGAAAAAGTAAATACCTTTGATTTCTAAAATCATTGTTTTTCCTTGTAGACCAGCAAACACGAGGCACCTTTTTAGATAGTGATCCCACTCCAAAAAAACCCTGAAACAAACCATATTCCATCAATATTCAAGAAGCATAACTTATATGTAAAAATTGAAATTCAACAAGAAAATGATAAAACGACACAAAGATGCAATCAACATTTATTGCACTTTAAGTATTTCCTCACAAGAACACATACTGAAAATGCAGCTCTCGGACAGTCACTAAAAATCAAGGAAGGAGCATGAGTAATCCCTCGTTTCGGGCTTTTACCAGAAGGCATTGGTAACTACTAGGATTTACTGCAGAGGCTTGGTAAAAGCCCGAAATGGAATCATATTAAAGCATACTTCAGACTTTTACCAAGCCACTTTGATAAAACCTGGAGTTTACCAAACATTGAATGTTTACAGTAACATATACTGTCTGTCTACGGTAAGAAGAGCTCTCGCCAGTTTGTCTGCGGCTGTCTGTTGCCGTAGAAACGAGCCCTGACCCATTTTTTGTAGGGGTGTCTTGAAGATTTACTTCTCAGTTTGCCACCTTGGCGCATTTAAAGATGATTTGGCGATACTCACATTTTGTTTTAGTTTCTAGTACTAAATGCTCGTTGACCCTTTGTGTCGACACGAACATTCAATTTCCGAAAATGAAAATTCAATGGCGTAGATCAAGTTTTTGCAGTCAAGAAACGGTCTTTGATTTTGCCGTGTGAGGTACAAGTCGCCGAATTTGCCATCCTTCTAGATGTACAATAAGTAAAAATATATAAAAAAAATCTGAAAGCTTTCAGATTTTATATTACGTCCAAATGGGCGGGGTTTTTTTATTGACAGACACATATATATCTCGACAGTATTTGTGTTAAATATGTTTAAAAACAGCATATCTTTAGTTCCGATAAACAATCTCGCGCTCTGCAGCTAAAAATATTTAAAAATATTTTTTTATTTCCTAGAGTGTTGCCATTACTGGCTTTGAAATGGTTGAGTTTTTATCCAAAATTAGTTCAAATTTTACAAAATATGAAATAGACAATAAAATAAATTCTAAATTCCTAATT
>KK118055.1:408882-452175 GCA_000611955.2 Stegodyphus mimosarum | reverse complement strand
CTTTATTTTGCTTATCGATTTTACATATGTTCCCGTACTTCGGGATACAAAGACCAACCACTTTTGTTCTGAACGTGAAAGAATATAAGACTATTAACTAACTAAAATTTAAATGAGAGCTAACTTTTAAATATCTTACACAGACAACTAGCACTAAGACTGGCCTTTTAAATTACTAAGTGTGTAGTACGCAAACTGCGGAAAACTACAATACGTGTTTAACTTTCAAGAGGGTTAACCTCTGGCCTTAAAGGCTAACAGTAACTGATAGCAAGCTCGCGTGAAGACTCGTAGCAAGAGAACTCTCTCTCCTTCCTTCTACTCTCTTGGCAAAAAGCCACAACTTAAATATTTAAGCGTTAGCAAGTACAATTTGCATAAACATATTCAGGCGTTAATTCTGGCCGGAAGTGGAAAATAAGAGATGATAGTAAAGTTTGTAAGGTTTTAGTTAAACTAACAAAGTTTTATTTTAATTTAAATCTTTCTATCTCTTCTCATTTTCAACTTCCCGTTAGAAGAAGGGCGAGTTTTCAGCTTATGCTAATTTGACGTGGAGCCAAGTTCTATTTAACCAGAGGTAGAAACCTCTCAGTGTGAGAGAGCTTTTAGTCTCAGACCACGATCTTTCTATTCGACGTTCGCCTGACCAGCTAGCAGTTAAATTCTAAGCCATAGTGCTTGTTACGTGATTGCTTATTGAAATAAATCCAAGTGCGTTAGTATTAGTAAATTTTGCTACGCACCATTTAGTTAGAGGCCAACCTCGCGTATAGCTCTGTGAGCAAAGATTAATTTAATTTCTATTTAGTTTTAGTTTAAATTTATCTGATTGCTCATTTTAGACCCAAGTGTGGTCTTTGACTTTCTGTATCCTTCCCGAGTTGGGAAGTGGTTTGTAAATAATAGTGATTTAATAAAAGAGGATTTTAAATCCCTTTCACGTGCAGTTATTCTCCAGCACAGTATCTACACCAGAACAAAGCTAATTTTTTCAGCTCGCTGTTCCAGAGCAGGACTGTAGTTTAGAAGGAGTTACTTCAAAATGTTTGCAAAGAACATGCACAGAACACTCAGTCCTGACAATTATATTGCGTAGTATTGTGAAACTGCACGAATATGTCTGAGAAAAATTCCAGCTTCGTTATATTCACTATTCATACCGGCAACGGCTCTGTTAGATACAGGAGCCCAAAGCAGCTTTATCTCAGAAAGAGTTTTCAAGAAGCACTTTCGCCGTTACAGAATTTTTAGTGAAAGAGACACGGATGTCATAGCGGCCCAAGGAGAGAAGTGTAGCTGTTTAGGGAAAGTGTTGTTATTCGTGCGTATCAACGACGAGCAGGTAAAAATTTTATTTTATATTGTGCGAAACCTGCAAACATGTATTATTCTGGGTGTGGATTCTTTTAGATTGGCAGAAGCGAAACTAGATTTCGAATTGGGAAAGTTAACGCTAAGTATGAAACCAATAGCAATCAAGAATGATAAGCCCCAGCAGTTAGACTTGCAGCATTGACCGGCAGAAGAACAAGAAAAACTGCAGTGCGTGCTAAGTGAATTTTCAAATTTATTTAGCGATGTATCGGGTTTCACACAGGTCGTAAATCATAATATTGAAACGGGGGATGCTCAGCCAGTTAGGCAAAAGCCCTACCGCTACGATAAAGTTAAAGAGGAAATAATTGAATGTCATATTAAAGAGATGTTAAAAAATAAAATCATCACGCCGATTTCTAGCAGTTATGCTAGACCAGTAGTTTTATGCAAGAAAAATAATGATTATCCGATTACGCACCCAAAGCGGTGGCGTTTTGCTATAGATTATCGCAAGTTAAATTCCGTCACAAAATATCCCGTATATCCTCTGCCGATTACCGAAGAGATAATTCGAAATATTTCGTCTACAAAATACATGACCACATTAGATCTTACGAGTGGCTATTTTCAGATTGGGGTAAAACCCGAAGACGTCCCCAAAACCGCGTTCATAACTAAGTCTGGCAAGTACGCATTTCTTAGAATGCCTTTTGGTTTATCCGGCGCGCCGGCAACTTTCCAAAGATGTATGGGCATCGTCTTAAGACCGGTCCTTGGTAAAAGCACGTTTATATATTTAGACGATATTATAATTACGAGTAGTAATCTAGAACAACACTTACAAAATTTAAGAAAAGTGTTTTCATTGTTAAATGAAGCTGGTTTGAAGATAAATGCGCCCAAATGTAAATTTGCCGCAAAAGAGTTACGCTATTTAGGATTTAAAATTTCCCAAAATGGAATCGAAACGGATCAGTCAAAAATAATAGCTATTAAAAATTTTCCTGTTCCTAAAACAGCGAAGAAGTTATCGTCGTTTCTTGGTATGTGTTCATACTATCGGTCCTTCATTAAAGACTTTGCCAAAATAGCTGAGCCGCTGCTAAAGTTGAAAAGAAAGAAAGTTAGGTTTTCGTGGTCAGCAGAAGCCAACTTCGCGTTTCAAAAACTGAAAGACGCATTGACTCAAGCTCCCGTTTTAAAATTTCCGGAAGAGGATAAAGGATTAGAAATTTCAGCGGACGCTTCAGATTTTGCGATTGGGGCAGTGCTTTCTCAAAATGGGCAACCCGTGGCCTTTTTCAGTCGAACATTAAATGAAACCCAGAGAAAATATTCGGCCACAGAAAGAGAAACTCTCGAATTGTTATCAGCAGTACATAAATTTCGTGTTTTCTTTGGAAGTTCTCCAGTAACTGTATATACCGACCACGCGGCGGTCACTAGACTCTACTCTGCGAAAAATTTATCACCCAGATTAATAAGGTGGGCACTTAAATTACAAGAATATAATCTAATAATTAAACATACGCCGGGAAAAGAAAATGTTGTGGCGGATGCTTTAAGCAGAATTAATTTAGATGAAAATGGAAATACAGTTAAAATAGCCATGCTGACATCCAAAGTATTAGATTCTCGTGAAACAGTAATAGCCGAACTCGGAAAAGATCCGGAGTTCAAAAATATATACAATTATTTGGCCGACCCTAAGAATTTCAGTCATCCGGATATTGTGCCGATAAGAAATAGGGCCGCAAATTACGAAATAATTGGCGGACTGTTATTTTATACGAAAACGACTAACGAGAAAAACGAATTTAGACCGGTTATCCCAGCTAGCATTAGATTGAATGTATTAGAGAAGTTGAACGATTGTGCCATTTCGGACCATTTAGGCATAAGAAAAACTGTCCAAAGAGTTCGCGAGGCAGTTTTCTTTCCAGAACTGCAAAAGGTTACTAGGGCGTATGTCCAGTCGTGCCCAACATGCCAATTAAATAATTATGTTAATTTCCGCCCGGCCGGGTTCCTAAATAGTATTAAATCAGAATTCCCAAATCAAATAATAGGCATCGATTTATTGGGACCTTATCCTAGAAGTAAAGTTAACAAAAGCCGATATCTTTTAGTTGTAGTGGACCAATTTAGCAATTGGTTAGAGTTGATTCCGTTAAAACGCGCGTCTGCAAAAATTGTAGTAGATTCAATTATAAATAAGTATATTTTAAAATACGGGGCTCCCCTAAAAGTTATTTCCGATAATGGTCCCCAGTCTGTTAGTAATATTTTTGAGGAAATGTGTGCAAAACTGGGCATACGTCATCTAAAGATGGTCTCGTATCGTCCGCAGTCAAACATAGCGGAACGGGTTAGTAGAAATGTACTGAAAATCATTCGAAGTTACGTTCAAAATTACCACTCTACCTGGGATAGCCATATAAATGAATTTGCATTTGCCCTTAGGATCGCCAAACACGATACTACACAAAAAACACCCGCTGAACTGTTTCTTGGAAGAAAAATTTTGACACCCTTAGATAAACTTTTCTTTGTCCAGGAAAGGGCAGAAGAATTTAAAATGAGTGACATACAGAATTTGACAAGGGAAGCTACCGGTAACATGGAAATGGCCTAGAGGAAACAAAAATGATATTATGACCAAAAGAGAAGGGGGGTCAAGTACAATGTGGGAGATGAAGTATTGAAAATTAAGTATGCCTTGTCAAATGCCCCAGAAGAAAGGGTGGGGAAATTTTTTCCGCGTTTTGAAGGACCTTATATTATCGAGAAAGTAACAAAAGCGGTGGTAATATTAAGAAGAAACGACGGGCAGAGAATTACTGCGAATGTTGATCAGATCAAACCATTTTATAACCGTAATAAAATGGAAATGTTTAAAGATTTTTTCCAGGATCCGAGGCAACCCATTCTCAAGCCTCAGCGAAAACAGCAGGAAACAGCAACAATGGCATCGAAAAGACAGAAAAAGAAAGCTCTCTCTCAACAAAGTAGAAGAAATAAGAACCAAATATGTGGATTTAAAAGAAAGACGGACGATGCAGGTGCAAGTAATAAAAGACGAAAGCAGAATGGAAAAGGACATCCCAAAGTAGCCAAGAGAACTGCGGAAACATCGGAGAGGTGCCTGAGAAGCAAGCAGCCTCGGTTGCAGGCTGAGGATCAACATCCCGAATGCAGCAGGAACCAAGAGCAGCGAAGAACGAGGGCCCAGGAGCGAAGGGCCCAGTCCAGCAAAAGCCCAGCAGAACAACCTCCTCCTCAGAGAAAATACGCGAGGATACAACGACGGAATTGTAAAAGGAAAAGAGATGAGCAGCCTCCCAAGGACCAACAACCAAAGTCAAGGAGACTGAACCAAGCTGCAACATACTCAACTTTCAAGGATTGGGCCAAGAAAAGGATGGATGACCACAACAAGATAAGTAGAATTTCTTATTCAAAAGTTTAGTTAATTTTCGAGTGTACTGCAAGTTGCAGGGTCGATTTTACCTCAAGCGAAGTTGAATTTACGCCAAGTGGGCGATAAATAATTACTTATCTTGAAAAAAAAAGTTTTTGTTTAAAATTGTAATTCTGCAAAGATTTAAAATTACTTAATGTTTGTAAAGTAGATTCTGAAGCATTGTAAATAGATTAGTTTTGTAAATGCAGTGAATTGCTGGAAAAAGAATGTTAACTAAATGAGTTTGTATTATGCTTTGTCGAAAGACTTGTAAAATTTCTAAAATGAAAAGTCGGAAAATGGAAGAACACGATTTAGTCTATAGACTATTATTTTTAGGGAGACCCGTGGCAGCACGTAACTTATCGCCAGTAACGATTCCGAAACTGCGATTGGTGCTACAAGAGGAACGAGCAGCAGTGTCTCAACAGCTCATTAACAACCACATATCCAGCATGCACATATGATGTGAAACCTGCCTAGCAGTCAGGGAAGATCATATCCCCTATTAAAGATCGGATGTTTCTTGCTGGACGCCCATCACAGGGATGTTTCGGCCTTCAGTGGTATTGCTCTCCATGCTACTTTTTCAATAAAGCTTCTTTTTATCCCTCTGATTTCTCTTTTAGTAAGTGTTGCTTACATTACTCATGTCCTTACGTATTGGGGATCTTACGGTATTAAATGTGTTGATTTGGAAAGCTTTTGTACAAAGTTATATTGAAAAAATCGTCTCGTACTTAATTTTTGCACACCAGTGTAAGATAATGGCTGGTCAGGAATTTAGCTACTGGCGCCATCTGTTAATGAAACGAGAACTGAAACACAATCTCCTTAAAGGCTGATGGAAAAGATGGACTGAAATTAAGATCGTTAACTAGAACAGAAAGATTTTTTTTTAATGTGAAATGCCTCTAGAAAATCTGCTTCACCAATGGAAGATTCTTTCTGAATACTTTTGGCTTCAGAAAAATTGAAGTTGTGATTTTGCAGACAACAATGCTGAGCAACAGAGAGCCCAGCAATTTCCCTTACTCAACTCATCAATTTTGATACAAGAGAAATGAAGTTCATGAAGTCTGGTTTCTAGACATCTTAATGTTCGAGTGGAGGGTGAATTAAAATGTCTAGAAACCGTGAATTTCATTTCTCTTGCATCGAAATTGATGAGCTAATTTCACTTACTCAACTCTGTTTGAAACAAACGCATTTTGTTTTCCAAAATAAGTATTACAAGCAAACTGGAGGATTAGCCATGGGAAGCTAACATGGTCCGTTTGGACCACAGTAGTTCAACGTTTGCAATTCTGGCGGGAAGTATGTAAGGTTTAGTTAAAATAACAAAGTTTTATTTTAATTTAAATCTTTCTAGCTCTTCGCATTTTCAACTTCCCGTTAGAAGAAGCGCGCGTTTTCAGCTTATGCTAGTTTGAAGTGGAGCCAACGACTATTTAACCAGAGGTAGAAACCTCTCAGTGTGAAAGAGCTTTTAGTCTCACACCACGATCATTCTATTCGACGTTCTCCTGACTAGCTAGCAGTTAAATTCTAAGCCATAGCGCTTCACGTGATTGCCTATTGAAATAAATCCAAGTGCGTTAGTATTAGTAAATCTTGCTACGCACCATTTAGTTAGAGGGCAACCTCGCGTATAGCTCTGTGAGCAAAGATTAATTTAATTTCTATTTAGTTTTAGTTTAAATTTATCTGATTGTTCATTTTAGACCCAAGTGTGGTCTTTTACTTTCTGTATCCCTCCCTAGTTGGGAAGTGGTTAGTAAATAATAGTGATTTAATAAAAGAGGATTTTAAATCCCTTTCAAGCGCAGTTATTCTCCAACTAAATCACAGTATTCTATCACGGAACATAGCTGCATTCAGCTCCCTGTTCCAGATCAGGACTTTAAGCTGTTACGAAGATGTTTGCCAAGAATATGCACCGAACACTCAGTCCTGACAAGTTTTAAAATAAAATAAACGTTAGTGAACTTGAAATCCTTACATACTTCCCGCTAGAGTTAATATGTTTGAAACTAAGGTCTAAACGACCTTGTTGAAAACTTTTAATTCTAAATTCTAAGTCTAACGCGAGGCCAATCTTTCACAACCTCCTCACTAAAACTATCTAACCTAGAAATTATGTAAAATGCAGTTTTACAATATTTTTTCCAGGGACAAATATTCTTCATCTGTTACAGCACCTAAAAACAGGAATTTCTTGACTCTTATCGGTTCCTTCCAGATATCTGGAAGGAAAACTGGTTTAATCAATTTGCTAAGTAATTTACATGGCAAGTAACATGAACAGGTATATATTTTTTCTTTTAAACTTCACTCTTATTTCATTCATACCATTATTTAATTATCTCCCCGTGCTCTCTGACCTATGTTGTAAAGGGAAAAACACCAGACACGGGCTTGTCTATGTGTTCTAAGTGTTCAATACTACCGCCTACAATCAAAACACTAACGTGTTAAAATTCAACATAACAGAACACACCTTACATTCATCTCTGAACCCTGAGGTACTATTCTAAAATAAGTGGCTATCTCTGCAGTGTAGCGTCAGAGAACCTAACTATATTCATTCCAAATTTAGCACATATTCACCATACGTTAAGTTGCATTTATGCAGTCATATTCTTTTAACTCAGCGGTTTTAAACTTTTACATTCATATAATAATGCTTTAACATTTAACACATCACTGTACTTAAATTTTAACAGAACAGTTCATATGTATATAAGAACACATTAACATGCCATTAATTGTACACATTTTGAAAACATACAGTTAACTTTCTCCCACTTAAAGCAAGTGCAGTTTCTTTTACATTTAACAATTACATTTCGCAAGTCGTTCAGACTAAAATATCTTTTCTTAACAGAATCTTTTAAATAAAGCTTTATACAATATTTTTAGAATGTTCTTAAGATACTTTTTTATACAGTTACAAAATCTTTTACAGTACTGAAGTATATACACTTTACTATGATACAATAATATTAGATTACTCGCGAGTAGTTGAAAAACATAATAACAAATAGGTAAAACTCATTTCTCGCCTTTTGGCGATAAAGGTAAACTTGAGGTCACATGAGGTAAAACTTCTTAAATTCTGCCACTTGCGGTAAGAACGAAAATTAACTTAAAGTTCCAAAGTAACATAAAGTTTTACTTATCTTTTTGATATTCAGACATCCTTTTAGCTGCCTACTCCTTGAAGGTAGCAAAGACCATGGTTTGATTGATTCTCAGCCTTGTCCGAGTCCGACCCTCATTTTTCTCCTCAGTCCGTTTACTTTTTGGGCGTGCTTGATACTTCCTGAAAAACTCCTTTATCTCCGTAGGTTGATTTCTGGATCGCTTAACACGTGCTGTCCTTGGGGGCGTCGGGACATTTCTCGTCGGGTGTTGTCGAGACTTGGCGGTATGCTGTTCAACCTCTTGTTGCCTTGAGTCTGCAGCTGGCTTTCCCTTGTCAATTCTTGGACAGTTGCTGCGTAGACTCCTTCCTGAGGGTTTACTATTTCTTTTCTCACAGGTGCCTTGACGGCGGCCATTTCTTCTCGCCGTCTTGGTACTGTTAGAATTTCCGTCTTCCTCCGGTTGGAGCCAGTCGTGACATCTCTTTTTTGGTCGAGGGACTATATTCGTTTTCTTGTTATCTCCGGCTGCAAGAGATCTTTAAATATTTTCATGTTATTTCGATTGTAATACGGCTTTATTTGATCGACGTTTGCCGTAATGTTTTCGCCATTCTTGGCGTAATTAACTACCTTAGCGTAATTAACTATTTGCCATAATTAACTACCTGGCCTATTGGGCAAGACTGGACATACGCCCTTATTAACTTTTGCAGTTCAGGAAAATAAACTGCTTCACGTAAGCGTTGGATAGTTTTCCTAATATCACCATGAGCTGCCAGGGGCGAATCGTGCAATTCCTGTAGTATATTTAATCTAAGATTAGCTGGGGTAACGAGTCGTATTTCATTGTTATTATTCGTAGTTTCGTATACAATAATAGACCATCTATCAGTACGTAATGGGCGGCCCTATTTCTTATCGCCACAATATCTTAGTGGCTGAAGTTTTCAAGGTCTCTTAAATAACCATATATATTTTTAAATTCCGGATCCTTGCCCAGTTCCGTTGAGACCGTAATGGTCTCATGGGAATTTATCATATGGGATGTGAACATTGCCACTTTAACACTATTCCCTTCTTCATCTATCTTGATTTTTGATAGGGTATCTGCTACGACATTCTCCTTTTCCGTCGTGTGTTTAATTATCAAATTATATTCTTGTAATTTAAGTGCCCATCTTATTAGTCTTGGCGATAGATTCTTTCCTGAATATAATCTAGCGACCGCCGCATGATTAGAGTAGACAGTTACTGGAGAAATTCCAAAATAGACCCGGAACTTTTTTACTGCTAACAGAACCGAAAGTGTTTCCCTTTCTGTGGCTAAATAATTTCTTTGAGTATCATTTAAAGTACGACTAAAGAATGCCACGGGCTGCCCATTTTGGGAAAAAAACTGCCCCTACAGCACAATCCGAGGCATCGGCCGCGATTTCTAAATTTTCATCATTTTCGGGAAATTTCAACACAGGGGCTTGTGTTAACGTTTGCTTCAATTTTTTAAAAGCGGCGTTAGCTTCGCTGTCCATAAAAATCTTGCCTTCTTTCGTTTTAATTTTAATAACTGTTCGGCAATGGTGGCAAAATCCTTTATAAAGGACCTATAGTATGACCACAGCCCTAAGAAAAGAAGACAGTTTTTTCGCCGCATTTGGCGGCGGATAATTCTGAATTGCAATTATTTTTTATTTGTCGGTTTCGATGCCTTTCTGGGAAATTTTATACCACAAATAACGTAATTCCTTTGTCGCAAATTTGCACTTTTCAGCATTAGCCTTTAGACCGGCCTTATTTAACAATGAAAACACTTCTTTTAAGTCTTTAATGTGCTATTCTAAATTATCACTAGTAACAATAATGCCATCTAAATAAATAAAAGTACTTTTCCCGAGGACGGGTCTTAAAATAATGTCCATACAACGTTGAAATGTTGCTGGCGCGCCTGATAGGCCAAACGGCATGCGCAAAAAATGCATAAGGATCAGACTTAGTTCTGAAAGCGGTCTTTGGTACATCGCCAAAGACCATTTCAAATCGGTTTTACGCCGATTTGAAAATAACCCGAAGTTAAATCGAGTGTAGTCATGTATCTAATGGAAGTTAAGTTTCACAGGATTTCCTCAATAATGGGTAATGGATAAACCGGATACTTAGTAACGCTATTTAGTTTGCGGTAATCTATTGCAAAACGCCACATTTTTGGGTGTGTAACCGGATAATCATTATGCTTCCTACATAAAACAACCGGGCTAGCATAACTACCGGAGATGGGCGCGATGATCGTTTTACTTAGCATATCTTTAATAGGAATATAATTTTTTCTTTTGATTTATCATAGCGGTAAGCCTTGTGGCGAACTGGTTGTGAATCTCCCGTATTTATTTCATGGTTAGTCACTTGCGTGAATCCGGGGATATCACTGAACAAAGTAGAAACCTCACTTACCACTTGGCGTAGTTTTTCTTGCTCTTCAGTTGGCAGGTGTTCGAGGTTTAATGTGGGAGGATCCGCTTTTACTTCAGTCACCGGATTCATTCTTAACTTAAGAGATGCTTGACTGAAATCTAGTGTTGCTTCGAACGCTGAAAGAAAATCTACTCCTAATATTATGTTTGCTTGCAGATTTCTATCCATAAGGAATATAATTTTTCCCTGCTCATCCTTAATGCGGATATAAAGTGGTACTTTACTTATACATTTGAATCTTTTCCCCTGGGCTGCTATCACCGTCGTATTATCCGAACTGTAGATTGTATACCGACGAAACTATTTTTTAAATAATTCTTCTGCCACAAAGCTACACTGAGCTCCTGTATCCAGGAGGGTGATGGTAGGAATATTGTTGACTAACACTTCAATCTTCGGAAGAACTAAATTTTTCACAACTGTATTGAACTTGATGGTAGAGGGATTTTCTTGGCCTTCGGATTTCCGCACCCTCCCGTCAGCAGAGATCGGTTTCAGTTAAAATCTTTTTTCTTCTTTTCCGCGTCTTTCCGCTGGCCTTCAAACTTTTTGTCCGGCTTATTCTTGAACTGTCGAAGTCCGCTGGTTGTTTTTGATTATTCAGGTTTCTTTGACCACTGATTCGGCTTGCTTCCGAAGCCGCGGTCTTGCCTCTGCTGTGACCTTGGCGTACCAAATTGGCTTCGTTGCTCATACTGGCGTCTTCTTTCAATGCCCGCCGTTCTTCTGCTTTCAAACGGGATTGCGAGCTCAAATAACTTTTCCAAAGTTTGTCTGATTCCTTAATTCGATAAAGTCTTGTACTTGGGGAAGTAACCTAAGCAAAATGACTTGAATGATTTCAGGATCAAGCCGGCTTCCATACAAAAGCTTAAATAATTGTATTCTTCTTAAAATGCAGCTTGAGAGTTCGTCAATTTTTTGCTGGTTTGTGCTGAAGAGTTCCACTTCTAATTTCGCTCAATTTCTTACTACTGGGAAGGTCTTTACTAAGGAGATCTTGAAATTTCCATAAGTGTAGGTAGGACTTATGGAAATTTCAAGACTTCCTTACTAGGACTTCCCGGTTGGCCCAAGAGATTTTTTTCCGATGTACTTGAACCAACTAAACGCTTGACCCCTCAACGTGCTAGTAGCCAAAGACACTTTCTGGAACTCTTGGACTGGATAGAGCATAAAGGCGTCATCTAATTTTTCCAAAAAGCTACTCAGCGCTGAATTTCCATCGAAGCTCGCTGCTGGCTTTCATTGATGCTCGCATGGTCTTGACGATGTACCCGAATCCTTCTAGGGTGGCAGCTGGCATTTCTGAATTTTGGGGCGATACCACGGCTTCATCAACATCCTCTTGAAAGTCGGCCATTGGCCTTCTCCTTCGTGCGCCACTATCAGGACTTGAATTTCTTCTTGTTGATTTTGCATACATAGCTATAGTCCTGAGTAAGAACAGGGAGCTTACTAAAAGCTATGTTCGTGCGTATGTAGAAGATACAACAACGATGAGAAGGGTTCAAATTAACCTTTATTTTGCTTATCGATTTTACATATGTTCCCGTACTTCGGGATACAAAGACCAACCACTTGTGGCCTGAACGTAAAAGAATATAAGACTACTAACTAACTAAAACTTAAATTTTACACACATGACTAGCACTAAGACTGGCCTTTTAAATTACTACGTCTGTAGTACGCAAACTGCGGAAAAGTACAATACGTGTTTAACTTTCAAGAGGGTTAACCTCTGGCCTTAAAGGCGGACAGTAACTGATAGCAAGCTCGCAGCAAGAGGGCTCTCTCTCCTTCCTTCTACTCTCTTTGCAAAAAGCCACAACTTAAATATTTAAGGGTTAGCAAGTACAATTTGCATAAACATATTCAGGCGTTAATTCTGGCCGGAAGTGGAAAATAAGAGATGATAGTAAAGTTTTAAAGTAAAATAAACGTTAGTTAAACTTAAGATCCTTACACAGTGAATATTAAATTATACCCGTACAGTTTTGCCATTGCTCGCTTTGAAATCATAGAGTTTGTTAATCAAACATTCGTTAATATTTTACAAAATATGAAATCAATAATAAAACAAATTCCAAATTTCAAATTTGGGCTTCCAGATTCACGTATTCGCAGTAGAATTAAGTCATTCAAAATTTGATGGATCTAGGTACCGTTGTTTTATCGTATTGCGAGAAAAATATATACATTTATACAGATTCTTTATTATTTATCGTCTTCAGATATAATGCAAGGCGATAATATTTGGTGGCCACAATTTCAAAAGTGAAACGAACATAGTGATTCGACTCAAAATTGCAAAACGAAAAGAATAGTCCCTGAGGGTCAAAGTTCCTTTGGACTAAAAAAAAGGGAGGGAGACAGTTCTATATCTCCCGTTCTACTGGGCCGATTGATGAAATTCAAATTACGTTTTTCATGTCTCGAAAGACGTCTTAGGATATATATCAGATTTATATATAGCATTGTCCTAACATATGCTTTTTGACACAAAATCGGACTTTTTCTCAAATAATATACCCATTTTTTTCCATTTTTACAGAACTGGGAAGTTTGGCCTAATTTGTGTTGTAGAATCGAAATATGGAAAAAAAATTGGCATGTCATTAAAAGAAAAACTTGTGTCAAAATATCTATGTTAGAAAATTGCTATACATATATATATATCTAATACATATCCTACGTTGCGTTTTCGATATATGAAAATCTCAATCGGAATTTCGGCAATCGGCCTAGTAGAACGGAAGATATAGAACTGCCTTTTTTTTTTGGCAGTGTACTTTCTGGAGATTAAGCCATTGACATGTGGGTGGGAGCTTTTCTTTCTCTGAAAGTTTCGACCTCCATCTAAGGGTTTACTTCCCTTGGAAAGAGAAGCATGCGTTCAGAATGTAGAATCGATTTTTGATATAATTTCATTATTGAAAATAAAATTTTGGACATCAGATTTCTGTTGAAATTGTTGCTTAGTTACATTGAAGAAGTGCCGGAGCCTTTTTATTTAGGGCTGTGGTGCGAAAATTATGATTTATCCTTAAAACTAAGAAGCACTGAAGCCGGGATCCGGCGGGCTTCGACGCAATTTAAGCTCCGATGTGGATTCGAGGATGGATATTAACTACTTATTACAAGGCCAATGCCTTAATATTTCGTGATGTTATCACTTTAATTAGCAAATTGATTATGATAAGAGCAGCTCTATTTTTGTTAGACTGTCCCTCTCATAATTTTTTAAATATTCATTCTCACGTATTTAACGTAGAGCTATAATTAAGATAATAAAAAAAAAATTGCAGATTTTATGTTTCGGAACTGATGTTTATCAACCCAAAAGTTTCAGTCAATACATTCCTAGCAAACTCTCCGACATTTAATATCCTACATAATTGCGTATGAAAAAGACAGCAATAAAATCTTGTCAAGGAAATAAAATCTTGTCTCAAGGATGAATTTAACTGTGATTTTATATAATAAGCATAATTATTCTCTGCAAGGAAAGACACGCTAACTATCAAAAAGAACTATTAATCTTCATCAAAATAACTTGTCTGAAATATAAAGTCTATAATTTCCTCCGCATTGCAGAAGGAATCTAAACGGCTGAGAAATTGAGTCGAGGTCAGAAAAGTTTAAGGACAATTAATTTAAAAAACGATTATTTTAAAGAATTTATAAATAAAATAAAATTTCTAGACAGATGAGCTGAATTTTACAAACATTTTTTAAAGAATTTTTAGGGAAGAAAATAGTTTCTATATACTTACTATTGCACATTGCGGAAAAAAATATTTACAGTTCCACATCTACCGTAATACTCGCCCGGTTGACGAAATTCAACTTGCGTTTTTCATGTCTCGAAAGCGGACTTAGGATATATATTAGATTTATATATAGTATTATTCTAACATAGGTATTTTGACACAAAATCGGACTTTTTCTAAAAAAACATACCAATTCTTTTCTATATTTAGTTTCTACGACCCAAATTATGCGGGCCAAACAAAGTGCCAAGTTTTGTAAAAATCGCACGAGTAGTTATTAAAAAATAAGCTCTCAAAATTTTAGCTTTTCCATGTTAATTGAATTTGGTATATATTTATTACTATCTCTTTTTTTATTAAACTTATCATATTCTTCATTTCACATTTCGAAATTTAGGTTCATTCCAAATAAAGAACTCCCATTTTTTATGATTTATTTATAGAATTTGTATTTTTAAATAATTTTTTATAAATTTTTCGAAAACAACTTTGAAAGATAATATATAAAACTTTGGCCATTATCTTTTCTAAACAGCCTTGCAAAAAATTAGAGTTTTTATATTGAAAATTTCCAAAGATATACCAGAATTTATATATTGGCGGGTTTTGAAATTAGGCGTATTTGCTGAAAGCGATAATAACATCAAATGTGTTTTACGCACTGTGTTAAAATTATTTGAAAGTAGGAACGATGTGACATTTTTCCATTAACGCACAATGCAAAAAGGGAAAGGAAAATAGGTTGTCATAAATTAAAAAGTTCGCCAAGTGAATTATTCTTGGCGCAAACTGAAAAAAATGCGCCGAGATAAATTTTTGAATTTCTCCATAAATTTCGCACAATATTTTACAAAATTTAATATTTAGGCATAATTTCAGTCGTAGAATCGAAATATAGAAACAAATTGGCGTGTCATTTCAGAAAAGGTCCGATTTTGTGTCAAAATATCCATATTAGAACAAGACTATATATAAATTTAATACATATCCTAAATCGCGCTTTCGAGACATGAAAAATGCAATTTGAATTTCATCAATCGGCTCAGTAGAAGTGTTCCCCCTTTTTTTGCGCAGTGTACATTAATACAAAGGCTATTCGCACATTTTTTGGAGGATTTTGTTTTGCTATAAAAAGCATCGTCTGCTTGGAATTTTCTTTTTCAAGTGCAACTAAATTTTTGAAAGCACAAATAATCGTCTACTACAGTACAGTTTCGTTTTCATGCAAAATGGCGCTTTTAAGAAGCAGTGGATGAAAAGCTATGTTTGTGCTCCTTCCGAAGAAATTTATTCGTATCCAGTTATTAAAAACGTTGTGAAAGCCACGGGTTCTCGATATCTAAAGCTACGTAGGTACTATTGTCAACAAGGAAGGAAACAAATATCAAAGTTTGGCTTCGAGCAGAAAAAAGTATTTGAAATAGTACATGTCCAAACAAAAAACGGTACGTTTGGAATGTTGCAAAGTTAAGATCTTTAATGTTAACAAAAATCCATTAAATCTGAGGACAGTTGTAAATAATTAAAAATGTTAAATAAATTAATTAAAATAGTGTAAATAAATGCTCAAAGTGATAGATGCTGATTTGAATTCTTAAAAAATTTGATGTGCGCACCACATAACTTCCTTGTACGGAATATTAAATTATACGCAATTTGCATTTCATTTAAATTTATTAGATTGAATTAAATCCACTTCGTCGACAGCGGATAAACCACAACAGAATAAATGCACTCTTTAAAATTCACTATATTTGTTTACCATAGCCACACTCTGACGCTAGCTTCACTTAACAGCGTTACATCTCATTCATTTTATAACTCAGAATGCACAAAAACCATGTGTATCATCTGAAGAATTATCTATTCGTTGACACATGTTCTGCTCAAATACTATAATAAATTTAAAACGATGTATAAAAAAAATTAAGCGAAAAAAATCTGAAAGGATTCTTTATATCATCTGAAGAATTATCTGATCGTTGCCACATGTTCTATTCAAATACAAACAAATTGAACGGTTCAAATAAATATAAAACGACGTATTAAAGAAATTAAACAAACAAAAAAGAAAGAAAGAAAGAAAGAGTTTTTCATCGACGATTCAGTGTTTCTCATTCAATTAATTCAGATCTCACTTCGCGACAAGGCAAAAATACAAAGAAACTCAAAATACCTATATAAAAAATTGCGAAATAAATCTTACACACTTATTTCCTCGAATAAACTTCAGAATTGATTAAACATGATTTAATTCACAATAATAAAAGAAGGCGTTATCTTTGTTGTTGCTAAGTTTAGTTTCTCTAGACTGGCAGCAAATCCACTATTCTGCTGAGTTTCAAATGTAAACAAATATGGCTGCTATGGTAAAAAAGTAAGGCTTAACCGCACTTAAATAACTTTTAAATTGTTGATAACTCTGCAATTATAACATGCAGGTTTACTAAAGGTATAAATACCTTAACCGGAAGATAAGAACAATACAATTCAATCATTTTTAAAGCAAAAATGGCCAATTAACAAAGATATAAGAATAAAGAAACTGAGCTCATTGAGCCGATAACAGAGTGGATATATATATTTATTTATATACTTTTGGTGCGGCCGATTGAACCAAAATAGAAGGTGCACATCTACATGTTATAACGTCCTATACACAAAATTTCAACGTTCTGAGGCTACTCGTTTTGAAGTTACGCTATCTCGTACGTACGTACATACGCACAGACGCCCCGAAAAAATCTCTTCAAAATCCATTTTAAATCAGTTTTATAATATGTTTTGGGAAAAAGAATCCTTTATTCTGTCCTTACGTACAGATATCACACAAAAACGTCGTTACATTGCATTTGATAGCTGTCAAAATGGATATTTTCACTGAAATATGATACCTGAAATTTTTCGCGATCACAATACTTCCATTTTACTTCATAACAGGAAGTAAAAAGTGAAAATACTGTAAACTCTTGATAGACGTTAAGCAACTTACTCCTATGTAACAAATGAAAGTTAGGAAGGGTGTAAGAGATTCTTCATTTAAAACCAAATAAGAACAGAAGGCATGTTATGTGCTTATAATGCAGCCAGCTATTATGGTGAGATTAAGTAACTATGAGTCAAATGTAAAATTTAAATTAAAATAAACTAGTAGCAGAAGGCCAAACAATGTGTTAAACGCGAAGTTGGCTGAGAAGTTTACCGACGTGTAATTCAACCGTCGGCAATTCTAATGCATAACCAAAGTCCAGAGCCCTTGCTTAAGATAGCAACCTAGTAACGTGGCCTCGAGAGGTAGAACCCTCTCTGTCTTACAATCTAAAAACCTTACCTTATATACACTCGAACTAAATTTGCGTTCCGGCAGGAAAACTGGAAGGGAGAAGTGACAGTACGAATCGAAAATTTTTGAGAAGTTTGAAACACAAAGTTTTCTACGATTAGTCTCTCTGGATTGCTTGATTTTTTGATGAAAATTATAAAAAAATCTGTTGTTTCGTTCAATAAACCTCTAATCTCAGTTAGTTTATATTTGCTAGTTCCTTGCTTTAAACAGGATTTAACAATTGTGCTTCAACTTTTGGAACAGACTGTAACAATTATTTTTTAAGATAATTAGTTTTAGTTCCTTATATGACATATTATTTATGTATTAATTTCAAAAATTATATGAATATGCTATAAACTTTTATGATATTTTAGGAAGTCCCGGGCATTTTTCTCCCTGATATTTAGTAATTCTTGTGAAACTTGAAGAACTTATATCAAGCTTCTATCAATTGCTTTTTCTTAAGAAATTATTTTATCCCTTCCTAATAGGTTTGGTGTTTCTTTCGTTGGTTTGGTCTAAGTTTCTAAAGTTTATTGACAGTTTTTAGTTCAAAGTAGCGTTAACTCAGAAGGGCTATTAGCCTCAAAACGGCATTTTCCGTTGAATCACTATAAAAGTCTGAATCACTTTTCAAATTGTTGCAACCAAATACGCCTTGTATTATATTTGAATAACTTAAATAATGAAGAATTTGCATGAATGTATGCAGTTTTTCGCACTGTGAAAAAACAACGGTGCACAGAGCCATCAAATTTTGAATAGCGTAGCCCTCCACTCGAATATGGACACCTGGAAGCCCGGATTTTGAATTTCGAATTTGTTTCATTGTGTATTTCATAGCTTGTAAAACTTTAACGAATTTTTCATTAAAAACTGAACGATTTTAAAGCGAGCAATGGTAAAACTTTATTTAAAAAAAAAAAAAAGGAATATTAAGTCATACGCATTTTTTCCTGCATTTCATTTATACTCATTTCTTCGAATTTCATTAGAGATAGATGAAAGATATAGAAAAAACATAAAACACCAAATGCAATTAAAACAATTGAAAGAACAATTTTTACAATTAAAATTATTTTCTAGGCAAAAACAATCAATTCGGTCAGCAGGCGAAAAGGCAGATTTTTCGGTGCACCAAACTAAAAGTTTTTTTTTTGGTCCCACTCGAGAAAAAGACTCTGAAGGTGCAAAAAGACTTTATTCCCTATTCTGCTACATTCCAAATGTAAACAAATATGGCGGCTATGATAAAAAATATAGGCTCAGCCGCACATAAACAGCTACTAAATTGTTGATACTTCTACAACTATTGCATGCAGACTAACTAAAGGCATAAAAACCTTAACCGGAAGATTAGAACAACATAATTCAATCTTTTTAAAGGAAAAAAATGCGCAATTTAACAACATATAAGAATAAAAAAAAATCTGAGCTCACAAAGCTGAGTAACAGAATATATATATATATATACATATACATCTACACACATACATTTATATACTTTAGGTGCTGCCAAAAAAGGAAGTGCACAACCACATGTTATAGCAGTCCTATATACAAAGTTTCAGCGTTCTGAGGCTACTCGTTTTTGAGTTATGCGAGATATACTAAACATATGTACGTACAGAAGCCACGAAAAAAAAATCTCTTCTGAATCCATTTTAAATCCATTTTATGATTCATTTGGAGAAAAAGAGTCCTTTATTCTGTCTTTACGTACAGATGTCACGCAAAAACACCGTTAAATTGCATTCGAGAGAGGTCAGAATGCATATTTTTATTGAAATATGATACTCGGAATTTTTCGTGATTTCAATACTTCCTATGCTTCGTACGAGGAAGTAAAAAGGACATAATCTGGAATGTTGCAAATACAGAGGAAATACTCTATTGAATACACCGTATGAAATCTTCTTCAACATCCTTCAAAAACAAAAAGAATTCAGAGTTATACTTCTAAAATTATTGGGAACTACCTATGTGGTTTCCAGAAAGGAAAAACAATGGTTGATCAAATACAGTTTATCAGACAAATTCTGGAACGAACAAAGGAATATAACAATGACACCTATTTACCTGTTTAACTGATTTTAAAGCTGCGTGTGACAGTTTAGATAGAGGAAAATCACTTGATGCTAATGCTGGAATTTAACATCCCAAGGAAACTGATCAGCCTTGCTAAGATGACACTTAAGACTGATAAATACAATTTTTTTTTCTGAGAGTCTTTTTAACTTGACAGTGGAAAAGACCGAGCGAGACTCTTAAATAAACACACGCGGAACTCTTCTACAAAGAACAATTCAACTGCTAGCTTTTGCCGATGACATTGATATCTTTGGAAGATCTAAACGGGGTGTTGTCGAGGTATTTTTCTCGTTTGAATATGCAGCGGGGAAGATGGGTCTAACTATCAATGAGGATAAGACAAAATTTATGATGGCAACAAATAAAATCATGGACCTAGCCGTTTAGAAATCGACAATTATACTTTTGAGACTGTTAAACAGTTTAAATATCTATGTACAATGATTTCAAGCTGCAAAGACATTAATAGTGAAATTAATAATAACAGGATGTCTGTGGGCAACTGATGTTTCTATGGATTTAGAAATCAACTTAAATACAAATTAATTAACATATAAACCAAAATAAGTTTATATAAGACTTTGATAAGACCTGTGGGACTTTGATAAGACCTAAGGGAAGCGAGTGCTGGACATTTAGGACAGAGGAAGATCTACTTTTGATATTTGAAAGAAAATCCTAAGGAAGATTTTTGGACCAGTGAGGCAAAATGAACTGTGGAAAATATCGTATAAGCATGAAATCTACAGGAAAAATAACGAACCTGATTTTGTCAAAATTGTAAAGCTATCTCTTATTAGATGGCTAGGCCATATTTATAGTGTTGCGTGCGTACGGGTTCCTAATGCATTGAATGCACAAGTCGTTAAAAAGTTAATGAAATTTATTCTTTTCACAATAAATAAAACAAAATGCTGAAATATTTCCTCAGATATATTCGTACAATATCACAATATCTCAAACGTTAAACAGAACTCAATTCAAAACAGAGAAACTAATTCAATCTCACAGCAAATTCGCTACAATCAATCACAGCATTAAGTCTAGTCTAGTCTCGACAACTATTGCTGGGATATTGCCAATTATGAGCAACTTATCCAGCTCACTGAGGAATTGCATAGAGCCCCTGACGTGCAATTTCCTTAAATAAAATAAAACCAAATATGCGGTATGAAAGAGATGCCGTTTGCATCGCAAGGTTGCAATAAACCAAAGTCCTGCAATGGAGAGAGAAGTCCTAACTAGAATCCTGACTGCGGCTGAGCCGCGTTAGTACATGTCTGCGTCCTAACCAGTGCACATGAAAGTAACACAATTTATTAAACTTTAGTTATACAATACAATACAATACAATACAATACAAATACTGAATTAATACATGAAATATAACATAAAAAATGATAATAAACATTGAAATTCTTGATTAAATATGATAACTAGGATAAATAACGAAAGCCTATTTACATATGTAGAAGTTGAAGCAATGCTCTAACAACTACTAAGTTGGGAAATTCAGATCCCTTAGTAAGTGAGCCGCATATGGCCTGATGTTGTAATCCTCATCTAAGGCTACGTAGTCTAGAACATGGAAATGTTGAAGATGTTTACATAATAAGGCAGATTTAAAGAAGTTGGCATTCATTCTATGTAAATAATGATTTACATATTCAATCCTCAGGTCTCTGTGTAAGGTCTCATTAGATACGTAGAAATGGGCATTTGTGATAAGTCTTAAGACTTTGTTTTGCGTAATCTGAAGTTTTTCAACATCTTTTTTAGAGTAAGCCGCCCAGGCCGGCGAATCATAAGAGAAAATGGGCCTTATGACAGCAATATAGCATTAAGTAAACAAACCGTTCGCTTAAAATAGCTACAACTACGACTGAGTTGAGGTGTTTAAGTTCGGCTTTTATAAGCTTTTTAATTATTCACTAGAATATTCTTGTAAAATCTATAAATATCTCGATTTTCCTCGATGGCAACAGCAATTAGGAGATATTTAGTTATTAAATATTAAATGTACGCGCTCTTTTAATTTTATATTTCCGACGTAGCTTTTTCTTCAAAAATCGTCTGCGTGGCACGGGAGAATAAAACAATTTTAATTACAATTCTACATAAATACAAAATCCGTAACAATAGGTATGATGATGCATTTCCTGTTAAAAAGATAACCTTCCGAAGAATAGAAGGGAAACGACGAAAAGGAAGACCTCCCACTAGATGGCTGGATGGTGTAGAAAAGAATTTAAAACTGATAGGGGTAAACCAATGGAAAGCTGTGGCACCGGTTAGGGTCAGATGGAGAAAACTTGGAGAGGCAGCCTTGGCCTGTTGCAAGCTGTTGAGATCAAGAAGAAGAAGAAAATTTTACGTATTTCCATTTATTTACCATACAGAGTTTGCTGTTCTTTGGTTGTATAAATTAAGTTAATAAATAAATGAAAAATTGTTTCCATCTCATGCGAAATTCAGTCGCCCAGTGCTTCAACTGTTGCATACCAGCCAATTGATAAGAATGAAATTAGGATAGACTAAGATATAAGTGTAGGGGCCACCTATAATTTACCCTAAGTAAGACTGGCTATTTCACCTGCTAAATCTTGCTGTAAATTCGGGATTAAAGGAACTACTTTAATAAATTAAATTAAAACACCATACTGTAGTCATCTTTGTTGATTGGAAGATACATTCGAGTCGCCAACAAAATTCTTTATTAATTGGTCAATAAAATACAACGAAAACATATAATTTAAGAAGCACTATTTAAATTAAATTATATAACCCTTACTTAGGTTTATATAATACGGACAAATGCGTCTCGTATTTTAACATAATACATGTATATAAACAACCTATAATTGATACTTTTGTTACAAATGAGATTATTTGAAGTAAATAGATTACAGACATCTTATTTTCGTTACAATAACAGACCCTAACAAACATAAATTACATTTTCAATATTAACAATCTCTTCCCTAATCTTAACACGTATATTAGATCAATATAAATATAAAACAATTACCAAATCAATTTACAAATCAAATACACTTTACATAAATATTTAATACTTCTGTCATAAGATTAATTAAACTAATTAAATCACATCATCATTTTCAGAAGGTTTCTATAAAAAGTTTATAAGGTATTTCTCCCGCCTTCTTAGCTTGCCTTCGTGGTGTAGCGGTCAGCACACTCGGCGCGTATTCGAGAGGTCCTTGGTTCGAGTCCCGGCAAGCGCATTGCTTATTTTTTATCTCTTTTGCTTCCAAAAAAAAATAATCCCTAATCTTCATTAGGAATTATTTTTTTCTACAGCTTCAAAATTTCTTACTCCACTATTTCGTTCACAACACTAAAGGGCAATTATTTTATATTTATTATTCGCTTGTATACAGTTGATACACTCAGGATCATTCTTACATTTTCAATAAGTATGTCCTTTCAATGAACATATTTCACAAGTCAATTCCTTTGTACACTTTTTATGGAAATATACAAATTCTTAACATTTTAAGTATCTAACTACATTTTACTTACGGAAGTACCCAATGCCAGTCAAGTTAGATAGAGTAATGCATCTAACAGTAATGAGAACTATACCGCTGTAATCCTTCTCTAATAACGATGCAAAAAATGCCATTCATAACCATACATTTTTCAGTCTGATGCGATATGAAACCCGCATAAAAAATTTGCATAGAAATATAAGCTAATTCTTTCTCATTATATCAGCAACAATGGCATGCAGTTTTTAATGATTTTCGTCTTTCTAATCAAATGGTGGTAAAAGCTCAAATTCCATTCAATATTTCACCTATATTCAATTTTAGTCGATTAAATGTAGCAAGATATTGATCAGAAATCAATAACGCGACCAAACAAACAAACACACAAACAGGCATTCTTCTTTATATGTACAGATTTTCTAAAACTTACACATTTTTTATTAACAAACTCTAACTACGACTCTTTGGAAGCGAGCAGAAGCAAGATTTTCCGAAATAAAGCATTTTTACTTTCAAGGAGCCAGACTGTTGCCACTCGGAAAAATGTGTACGAAAATTAGTCTTTTTAGAGTTTTTAATTAATATTTCGACTGATCAAAGTCGTACGAAGATCGGAATAGTCGGAATGGCTTTCCATGAATTTTTGGAATAAAAAATAATGTATTTAATGTTTGGCAGTTATTTCATCATAAAACTTAGAAATATTTTATTAGCAAACTTTAGGATTTGAAAGCGACTAGTGCCAGCAACTTTCGAAATAAAGCAGATTTTCATCCGGAGCTTGCGAGACTGTTGCCACTCGGAAAAATGAGGACGAAAATGATCGTTTTCCCGAGGTTTTAATTAATATCTCTGATTTTGGCTACTTTTTTTGAAAGTGGATGTCGAACTCTTCTAGAACCTAGAAAAGAATTGTAGAAAGTTTGGTGACGATAGCTATAGTATTGACTGAGTTATTAGGGGACAAACCAACAGACTTTCTTCTTTATATATATAGATTGAAATTCTGTACCATTTCAAATTAATTTTGCCTTGCTTCATTATAGGTCCAAATTTATCTGGTTGAATATTTGCAACCTAGTGCACTTTAGACTGTTCCAAAGCAAAAGTTCAATTCCCCCTTTTATCAATATTTGGTTTTGTTTCTTAATTGCTTCGTAAATTTCTTCTTTATTGAAATCTACATCTATATTGTATAATGTTACTTTGGGTTGTTTCATTTTAGGAGCTTTGACTTTCTTGAGAATTTCCTCTCTTAAGAATTTATTTTTATTTCGACTTCTAATGCTGCAATATTACCTTTTTTCCAAGCATTCTACAGATATACATCCAATATTTATTTTCTTAATTTTTATTCTACCAATTTTTAAGTTTACTGAGTCAACAGTTTCAACGATTTTTGCCCTTACTTCTTCTGAAGATACTTCCTTATTCTTAGGGTATAGTAAAACAACATGCTATACTCTTTTCTTAGTTTTATCTTTCTTCTGAGATAATTTTGATCTGTTATTTTTGCTCTTTGACAATGTCAACAAACGATTTCTTATATTGTGGTTTCTTATCCACAATATGTAGTTTGCTCTTTAAATTTTCAATTTATAATGTTTGCGAAACCAAATAACAGTTCTTGTGTACTGAATACTTTCTTTCTTATGGCTATTGTAACCCCACTCTCATCTTCTAAGCAAGTTTCTAGTTTGATTATAATTGCACTGTAGAGACAATAGGTTATTTCGAAGCAGGAGACATGAAGAATGAGCAGTCCCTGGCGGGACTCGTACGTCGGACCTCTCGAATACGCGCCCAGTGTGCTGACCATTACACCACGAAGGCATGCTAAGTAGGCGGGAAAAATACCTTATAGTACGAGCTTCTTCATTTAATTCATTCAGTACAACAGTCTCTGTTTGAATATTTTTATTCATTTTGAATCAAGTTAGACTGGGTTCCCCGAGTTGCCCTTTGGAGGAGGAGCCCTTAGACCACGAAGACGTCCCAAACTCCGGGAAGTTTTATACGTTTTATTGTTTCGGAAATTGAGTATGTAAGTACTCGCAATGTAATATTCGCCAATAATACTTTTCCCTCATATAAATAACTCCCCTTGATGGTTAACCTGAATAAGTAGGTGCTCGATCGATTCAGATTAACATCGCCTTCCTGGGGCCACGGCTCCATTTTGTAGCCGAAGTGCTACTTTTCTTTGGTGCAAAGGACATCGCAAGCTCTGTTACACCCCCGCCCCACACACAGAGTGTAGAATGGAGTGCTTCCAATTTAAACTTAGGGCATCTGCGCACGCCCAGAAACATTTGTGACTCTAACTTCTTTTTACTTCCTTGTACGAAGTACAAAGAACTTAGAGACACAAAAGTATCACAAATACTTTTGTAACTCTAAGTTCTTTGTACCATATTTCAACGAAAATATCTATTTCGACCGCTATCGAATGTAATTTAACGATTTTTTTGAGTGACATCTGTACGTAAGGACAGAATAAAGGACTCGTTTTCTCCAAAAAATTAGAAAACTAATTTAAAATGGATTCTGAAGAGATTTTTTTCGTGGTGTCGTACGTACATATGTATGTATGTATCTCGCATAACTCAAAAACGAGTAGCCTCAGAACGTTGAAATTCTGTATATACAACTGCTATAACATGTCGATGTGCACCTTCTATTTTGGTTGCAATCGGCCGCACCAAAAGTATATAAATATATGCATATATAGATCCGCACTGTTACTCGCTTCAGTGAGCTCAGTTTCTTTATTCTTATAAGTTTGTAAATTGTGCATTTTTTGCTTTAAAAATGATTGGATTATGTTATTCTTATCTTTCGGTTAAGATTTTTACCTCTTTAATTAACTTGCATGCAATAATTGTGGAATTGTCAACAATTTTAAAGTTTGTTAAGTGCGGCTAAGCCTAATTCTTGGTTATGATAGCCGCCATATTTGTTTACATTTGAAATTTAGCAGAATAGTGGATTTGTTGCCAATCTAGAGAAACTAAGCTTCGCAACAACAAAGCAATGTGTTCTTTTATTATTGCGAATTAAATTATGCTTTATTCATTCTGGAATTATCTTTTAAGTTATTACCTGGTTTTTGCGTACAAATTGTAATTTTAATTGTAAAAAAAAACTTTTTAATTGTCTTAAGTATACTTAGTGTTTTACGTTTTTCTATATCTTTCAATTTTTAATGAAAACATTTGGAATTTTTATATATTTTTGCCTTATCGCGAAGTGAGAATGAATTAATTAGTAGCGCATACGCATTAGGTAAGCGGCGCTGAATCGTCTGTGAAAAACTATTTCTTTTTTATTTGTTTAATTTCTTTTGTACATCGTTTTAGATTTATTATAGTATTTGAATAGAACTTGTGGAATTCTTCAGATGCTATAATTTTTGCTCATTCTGAGTTATAAAATGAATGAGATGTAACGCTGTGAAGTGAATTAGCGCCGAAGTGTGGCTATGGTAAATAAATATAGTGAACTTTAAAGAGTGCATTTATTCTATTGTGGTTTATGCGCTATCGACGAAGTAGATTTAATTAAAAATTCGCCAACTGTTAATTTAATATGTTTAAATGAAATGCAGGAAAGCTGCGTATAATTTAATATTCCGTACTAGGAAGTCATGTGGTGTACACATCAGATTTTTTGATTGTTACTATGTTGTTTCTGTTAAGTGTCTCTTATATTGAGTCTGTGTGTGCGTTAAAATTGTTAATAAATGATGTGTGTAAACTTTTAATAGCTTTTAGATTTAAGAAAACAGCCTTCGCAGCGTCAACATCTATGTACGAGCAAGGAGACAAGGTAAGAAGATTTAAGATTATTCTTCTTGTTCCAACTGTTTAATTAGAATTTTAGATTGCTCGTGAAGAGCTCTTCCACCGCTGGTAGTGTCATCAGTTGTCCCGCTTTATGTTCGGACTTGGCTAGGTCGGGTATTTAATCACGCCTCCCTGAACGATTAGCGAGGCCAAATTCAGAAGAATGTCTCCAAGCAGATAGATCCGGACTGAGCAGCAAGGCTTGTCTAACACTTTCCACATTTTTAGGGATGATTGCCGTTCGTGTAGTCCCCGATGGTTTTTTTATTCATTAGTGTACTTCATGTAAGAAGTTCTAAAACCCCAAATAGGATAGTAATATTATTAAGGTATTTCTCCCGCCTTCTTAGCAAGTCGTCGTGGTGTAATGGCCAGCTCACTCGGCGCGTATTCGAGAGGTTCAAGCTTGGAGACCCGGCGAGGGCGCTGCTCATTTTTCATGTCTCCTGCTTCGAAATAACCTAATGTCTCTACAGTGGCGCCCGAACTAAAAAAGGTGGCGGGTAATGATTCTCCACCACCACTATTTGGTGACTGGTTCCCATAATTCTCAGTCGCCCTTTAAAAGGGGGGCGTATATAAGTTATTTCTCCCGCCTTCTTAGCATGGCTTCGTGGTGTAATGGCCAGCAGACTCGGCGCGTGTGCGAGAGGTCCGAGGTTCGAGTCCCGGCGAGGGCATTGCTCATTTTTCCCAACTCTCAACATAAAAAAACCTAATTTCTCTACAACATGAGAAGGAACAGCTTGATTCCTATGAATATTGGACTGGCATGTAAACTCATGCTGAATTAGCGTGATAGGCACGCAATTCTTAACGAAACAATCACACTCAATCTATCGTTCTATCGTCCCTTGGTTTTATGGCTTCAACTGGAAAAAAAAATATGTGCTAAGATTTCAGGAACATGCTGCCGCGTACTGGACATCTCTCGCTTCACTTTGTAATGAGTTTTAGCAATTTCATAAACATCTGCCCTTTCTGTCTCACTCTCCATTGAATTAGTGTCAAAATAATGAAATATCTGTATTTAATAAATTAAATGGAATACTTCTTAAAGTTTCTTTTTGAATCTAATAATTTGGCCAGGTCCGCAATAAAATATACATTTGTTAATAAGTTATAATATTTTAATAAGAGGTTGTAATATTTTAAGAATTTATGCACTCTTTAAAAATAATTTAACGAATGGTATGAATTTAGTCAAAAAATTCTTATATGTTTCTGTGGAACTCACTGTCCCAGGTTCTGAAAGTCGGCTATCGATTAAAAAGCCGAAGAGAAAGGGTAAAACATTGGTATTCAATTTCCCTTAGTGGAAATGCAACAGAATCTCCGAGTGAAAAAGAAAATGAAACAAAATAATAGTAATCTTCTAATTGCTCAATGTAAACACATCTAGCCTGAGTCTTTTTTTCCCCCGCTAATTAGCCGGGTTAACATAAAATCGGACTGACATGTCAACACTTCTCACAACGGAATCGTCTGCTTCCAGTCTTTGTCGACGTGAGGAACTGCGAGTAAACCACATCAATGCTTAGAAGTGACAGTTAAACAGTTCTCCAATTCATCAACGAAATGAACAAAAGTAAATAAAAGTAAAATGAACGTAAAAAATCGAAAAAATAAATCTTAAGGCTTTCAGATTTTATATGACGCCCAAAGGGACGTTTTCTTAACGTTTTGTGTGTTACCTTTGTTTATTAAATATTACGTTCTTAAACCATAAAATTGAATTCAACAGCAAGATCACAAAATAATTTAAAAAGAGCATATCTTTAGAATTTCCGATAGACAATCTCGCGCGCTAGAGATAAAAATGCTTTCTTCTGTACAGTCTTGCCACTACTCGCTTTGAAATCGTTGAGTTTGCTAATCAAAAATTCGTTAAAGTTTTACAGAATATGAAATAAAGAATGGAACAAATTCAAAATTCGGGCTTCCAGGTGCCCATGGTCTTGTGGAGGATTACTCACTTCAAAGTTCGATGGCTGTAGGCACCGTCGTTTTTTCACAATGCGAAAAACATACACACATTCATGCAGATTCTTCATTATTTAATTTCTTTAAATGTAATACAGGGCTATAATATTTGGTGGCAACATTTTGAAAAGTAATTCAGACTTTCAGAGTGATTCAATGTAAAATGCCCTTTCAAGATTACTAGCCCTTCTGAAACAAGCTCCTTTGGGCTAGTAATAGTGAAATTTTTTTATGTGAGTGCTTTCGCGGTGTAATCGAAAGCACGTCCGGTTGAAGATTCTAAATTATTATTCTAAATTGTTGATTCTAAATTAATCAACAGAAAATCTTGATTAAGCGAGAAGAATTTCAGAAAATATATTGGAATATATAAACTTACAGAGTCTCGTATTCTTTGGAAACATAAACTAACGAGCTCTAGAAAGACTGCAGAGGAATTACCCTTGAGTTTTAGGATACAGACAAAGTCAGATGAAAGGGGTAAATAACCCTTTATTCAATCACAAAGAGTTCACAGACGACCCTACTTGAGCTTACATAACCCAACACTTCTGGCTGAGCTTAAATAAGTAATGTTGAACTTAAAATAAAATGCAATTAGAGCAGCCTAAAGGCTCACAGGATAATTTACTCACGCAGAAGGCTCTGATTCATAGAAGCCGGCGGAACAAGCCTAAGGGCTAGAAGCACTCAATGCCACAGAATCAAACTGCTTTAAGTCAAGGTAATAGCGCGGCCTTCAAGCTGGCATAACATGCTAATCAACTTCCTAAACCGTAGGCTATATAGAACTTATTTCTTCCTTAATTTGAATAACCGCGTGCTGATTAACATTCTGGCGTGAAAGTGTGGGTAAAAAGGAGAGTGGGAGGAAAGTTATTTTAACTAAAGATTAAATGTTAGTCAAAATAAATAAATGTCCACAAACTCTAATAGATTATCAGTGGGTGTCCTGATGTAGAGCTTGCCTATAATTTATGTGGTTTGTTAGTCAAAAAAGGCTTAACCCGAATGGGCTATTAGTCTCGAATTGAGATTTAGGGACGTATCACTTTAAATATCTGAATTACTTTTCAAATTGTTGCCACGAAATATTATCGCATTTTATTACTGTTAAAGAAATTAACAATCTGCAAGAATGTATGTATATTTCTGTCACTGAGAAAAAACGAAGGTACCTAGGGCATTCAAATTTTAAATAACGTAATCCTTCACATTAACATGGGCACCTGGAAGCTTGATTTTGAATTTCGAATTTTGTGTTTGTTTTGTGAATTTCGAATTTTGTTTTTAACAAACGATCTGATAGCGAGAAGTGGCAGCATTGTGTGCATTGTATCTCCAACGCGTGAGACTGTCTATCGAATACTTAAAGATATGCTGTTTTTAATTATTTTGTGATTTTGATATTCAGCTGAATTTTATGTGGTCTAAGTGCGAAGAATATAATATGTGATTAGAGACAGAATAATGCTTTGCAAGTCATTGCACTAAGAAAACTGTAAATTGATATGATAAACCAAGAAAAGACTGAAAGAAATAGAAAAATGTACTTCATCTGAAACTCTAAACACATGCTGCTTTTAAAATTTTTATAATTTTGCCGTTGAATTGTATATGATATAAATGCGAAGTAAATAATGTTTAATAATAAATTTAAAAAGACAAAAAGAAAGGGGTTAATATATAAGGTAGATCTCCCACATTCTTAGCATGCCTTCGTGGTGTAATGGTCAGCACACTGAGCCGGTATTTCAGAGGTCCGTGGTTCGATTCCCGGCGAAGGAATTGCATATTTTTCACCTCTCTTGCTTCGTAATAACCTAATGTCTCTACAGTGGCGCCCGAACTAAAAGGGTTGTGGATGATGACGCTCCACACCCAGGATTTGGCGACTAGGTCCCCTAAAACCCTAGTCGCCCTTTAAAAAGGGGAGTATATAAGGTATATCTCCCACATTCTTAGCGTGCCTTCGTGGTGTAATGGTCAGCACACTGAGCTGGTATTTCAGAGGTCCGTGGTTCGATTCCCGGCGAAGGAATTGCATATTTTTCACCTCTCTTGCTTCGTAATAACCTAATGTCTCTACAAATACAGTGCAACAGCAGTCTGGTAGACTGTGAGCTCAGCGAAAGCGCCCTTTTGGGCCCTTAAAAGCCTTTTGGGCTAGTAGATTGCTGTTAAAATCTGAAAATTTTAAGGAAAAGTTTCGGAAAGTTCCAAACTGTAAAGTGTTTCTTTCGGTAAAATAAGTTTTAAGAAGCTATCAACAGTTCCGTGTGCATTCAATCCATTACGAAACTCGTGCATACCCAACAATACGTTTATTTTCCACGCACCACTGAATTACTCTCAGGCATAATACAAGATATTCAGTTTTACTTCCAACGTAACAGACGTGTCTAAACTAAGCGATTTAAAAGCAATAAATACAATTCTTTATTTCTATTATTATTTATTAATTTGTCGAACTCGTAAAATTACACTAGCTGGACTCATTAAAATTATCTCACTTCTTTTCTTTTTACAACTACTTCAGGTGCCTGGGAGTGCAAACTGCTATTTAATTATAGAAGAATGTGAAAACGTTAGTTAAATTCAACAGCGCATCAGTAACTAAATTATTCCTGAATCTAATATTCATTTCTATTTGCAAGAACTCTCAATATTTAGTTTAATTATTTTTAGTTAAATATTTAAATAATTTTTGCGCGAATATTTTCTGCATCTTCGAATACTCAGGATTAGTTCTGGCCACAACCTTTTCAATAAGACAGAACGAATTGACTTCTTCATTTTGCCTTTTGTTTTAACCGATGTCTGTGTCCATGACGTTGACATATGCACGCAGTGATACTGAATATGCACGCAGCTTCTCTGTTAACTATCTCTTCGGCCATCTTGCTGCGACAGGGGGGATATAGATATACCTCGTCGACTGGAATTTACTCTGATTTGCATAACTGATAGAACAGCTGTCCAGCCGATAAACAAAGTAACTACTAGGCATGGAGTTGTTCAAGACATGACTTCATGAAGAATAAAAATTTTAAATTTGTTTGGAATCTTTTTTCATTCACGTGCACCTCAAATAGAGTTTTAAGTTTTGCTTACAGATCAGGCCATTATGGAGAAACATAATCCTGCGTTAAAAATATTCATTGAATATTAAGATCTTAATACGTTAAGGCTCAACTATGCATTCAACATTCTCAATGTTCCTTAAACATAACGCTCAGCTAAGCATTCCTGTTATGCCTGAATTATAATAATTATATTCATTCACGTTCACTTTTATACCTGAAACAGGAATAAAAGTAGTAAGAAAAAATTAAAACTAACAGCAAAAATTTCGAATATAGCTTACCTGAATTGGAACGTTCATTTTTATCAATTTTTTTTTTTTTTTTTTGAAGCCGAGAATTGTGTTTTGAATTATTAGCCCAAAGGAGCGTTAACATAGTAGTGCTGTTAATTTCGTTTCAGCACTTCGCGTCGATTCACTATAAACGGCAAATCACTTTTGAAATTGTTGCCACCATATATTATCTCCCGGTGTTATATTTAAAGGAATTAAATAATGAAGAATCTGCATAAATGTATGTATGTTTCTGGCATTGTGATAAAACAACGGTACCTAGAACCACCAAAATTTGAGTAACGTACGCCTCCACACGAATATGGACATCTGGAAGCCCAAATTTGGAACTTGGAATTTGTTTTATTATCTATATCATATTTTGTAAAGCATTTATAAGTTCTTGACTAAGAAACCCAAAGATTTCAAAGCGAGCAATGGCAACACTCTACGGGAAAAAATAACAAAAATAACGTTTTTATCTCCAGCACCCGAAACCGTGTGCCGAAAATTCTAAAGATAAGCTTATAAGGTGTTTCTCCCATCTTCTTCGCATGCCATCGTGGTGTAGTGGTCAGCACGCTGGGCGCGGATTCCAGAGGTCCGCGGTTCGAGTCCCGGTGAAGGCGTTGCTCATTTTTCTTGTCTTCTGCTTTCAAAAAATACCTAATGTCTCGATAAGCACTTTTAAATATTTTGCGATATTGCTGTTGGTTTGGATTTTATGGTTTAATTGCGAATAACGTGATATTTAATAAATAAAGGTAACACACAAAACGTTAAAAAACGCCCCTTTGGGCGTAATATAAAATCTGAAAGCTTTCAGATTTTATATTACGCCATATTTAAATATCTTTCATTTTTAGTAGCATTCTTGTCTGAATGAACAAGTACATTACTTTTGGGAATTGTTAAAAAATGTTCAAATGAAGCAGGTTAGAACAGAAGGAGGAAGAGTTTGCAGTTTCTTCCGCTATTTAAAAATGAAACAAAAGAAAATCGTCAAATCAAAGGACAGTTGTATAATCATTAAAATGATCGGTGTCAACTGCAAACTGTAAGCGTTTAATGGTGATTTGAATCTTAGAAAGGCGAAAAAACTTAATGTGTATTGTCTTTCTGAATGCCATATCGCCGAAAGAAGAAATGCACTGCAGAATTCTCTAAGACAGCGATTTTCAGTCGGTGGTACAGAACAGAAAAATAGGTGGTACGCAAAGAAACAAAGTATTTTTAACTATCAAATTAAAAAATCTCGTGAAGAAAACAACAATTGATGGAAATTTTCTGCGATTGAACTCTTAACTGAAGATTTAAACAATAACACACTTGTTAACTTTAGGCTGAACCCCAAAAAAAGAATTTAAAAGCATTTCAAGTAAAGCTAGTAAATTTTTATTCCCATTTTGCACAACCTGCTTATGTGGACAAGGATTTTCTTCCATGTTATATTCAAGAAAAAAAATAAATACAGAACAAAATTAAAAGTAGATCCTAATTTACGGTTAAAGCTAAGTTGTAAGATCTGTCTCTGTTATTCCACATACACTAAGAATAGATCCTACAATGAATCTGGCGAATTCTCGCACAGGAGTGAATAAATTACCAGCACAGAAGACGAGTAAGTAAGTAACCCTTTATTAATTCAAAGTTTAACAGAAAGGAACGATCTTGGTGCGTTACAAAACACCGTCAACTTGCGGTGAAACTTAAGTGTAGAATATAATTCAAGACGAATCTAAAGTAAAATAGTGCTGGATTAGCGCGTTAAATCACACCTAACAGGTTGATTCACAAAACCCTAACAGGCGTGATGATAATCCGAAATGGCCAAAAGGTTTACTGGCGTAACAGCCAGATAGCAACAAAACGCGCGCTGGCTAGCGAAAACATGCTCTGAATAAATCCAGAGACTCACCCGTTTAAATTTTCACTTCACTTTAAATTTACATCCTGGCGAGAAAATACATGGGGAAGTTGAGAGGTTTAGGAAAGGTATGAAACTTAAAATAAATTTGCCATGCAAAATAAAGGAAACCCTACAAAGTGAAATATAGATTTCTCTTATACAGACCCAAATTTCCCAGTAAATTCTAGAATTAAAGTAGTATAATTTAAATTTTGATAATTAAAATGGTAACCAATTTTTAATCTAATATTTTTCTATGTGCGCATATTTAATACAAATCGCCAACAGGTTGTGAAAATGGCGAACTATATTATTTTCAAAATGTCTATTGAGGAACGTAAAAATAATCATTGTAAAATGTAGTGGTGACACTAGAGTTTTTCAAAGTTTGTTTAAATAGTTCGCGTTAGTCAAAAGGTTGAGAACCGCTGCTGTATGAGAAAAGAAAAGGAATTTGTCCGGAAAAAATTACGTACAGATGTCAAGCAAAAACATCGTTAATTTGCATTCGATAACGGTCAAAATGGATATTTTCGTTGAAGTATGGCACCCGGAAATTTTTGTGATTACAATACTTCCTTTACTTCGTACAAGGAAGTAAAAACAGCATAAATGTGAGTATTTAAAGTAATATGAAATTACCTGCAAAATAACTTTTACTGCAGCACATGGATTTACGCTGGAAAACATACTTTTTTTCCACGCAGATCTTAAATCTTTCAATTACACTGCAGTCAAAAAATTATATTTCCTTAACGGCATCGAATATTGATGGAAATATGCTTAATATTAATTCAAGCGTATTTGCATCTCTAATAACAGATGGAAATATGCTTAAAATGTGATCTTGCAGTCTGCTGGATGATGTAAGACTATTACAAAAATGAATGACTAAAAAATTATAATTCAGGACACAATCTAATGCCACAAAGAAAAATTTGCATGAAACTTCTTAATTACAAATTTCACATTTACTCACATATTTCTTCCTTTTATATGCTTTTTGCTCGTCGAAATTTCAACTTATGATTTAGAAGCTTTTGATTAATGATAATAATGCAAAATGTACATACAGATTGGAAAGTAAATTATGTAAGTAAAAAGCACACAATTAATATTAGTAACTTGAATACAGGAAATAGAGGATGTCATGTCGTTATCTCACTCATGCACATAAGTTAATAAATCCTCAAGTTGACTCATTCGTTTTATTTGTATTCGCTTATTCAAAATCTAGTCGAACTCGGTTATAAGGAGCGTGAAGAGACCTCGATATTTGCTTGCTGTAATCGAGGGCTCGCAAAAAACGGATTCCTGAAAAAAATCACATAAAAATTTATGCATATTTACTATACTGTGTACATTTTATTTAGTTTTTATTTCTGTACAGTACATAGAAAAGTTGGTTAATTTGCTTTGAACTGCCTTATTGTCTCTTTCTTGTGTTTTTGTTCTTCAGCGAGTCTTGATGAGTCTTCATGGCCCGAAATTATTTTCGTTCTTTGTTATCATCGCCACTTTCATTATTTTTACTCGATTGTATAGCGAGGAAGTATTACAATTACAAAAAATTCCGAGTATCATATTTCAACGAAAATATCCGTTTTGACCACTATCGAATGCAATTTAACGATATTTTTGCGTGACATCTGTACCTAAGGACAGAATAAAGGACTCTTTTTCCCCAAGCGAATTATAAAACTGATTTAAAATAAATTCAGAACACATTTTTTAGTGGCGTCTCTTTATGTATGTATCTTGCAAAACAAAAACGGGTACCCTCGGAACGTCAAAACTTTGTATGTAGGGACTGCTATAATATGTAGTTGTACCTCCCTTTTTGGTTGCAATCGGCCGCACCGAAAGTATATATATATATACCCACTGTGTTCCTCAGCTCAATGAGCTCAGATTTTTTATTCTTATACATTGGTAAATTGCGCATTTTTGATATAATAATGATTGAATTATGTTGTTCTTATCTTCTGCTTAAGGGTTTTTTGCGTTTAGTAAATGTGCATGCAATATTTGTAGAATTACAACAATTCAAAAGTTGTTTAAGTACGGCTAAACTTAATTATGGTCACGAAAGCAGCCATATTTGTTTACACTTGAAACTTGGAAGAATAATGGATTTGTTGCCAATCTAGAGAAACTAAGCTTCGCAACAACAAAGATAACCCCTTCTTTTGTTATTGCGAATTAAATCATGCTTAATCCATTCCGGAATTTATTCGAGGACATAAGTGTTTAAGATTCACTTCGTAATTTTTAATATAGATATTTTGAGTTTTTATGTATTTTTGCCTTGTCGCGAAGTGAGAACTGAATTAATTGAATGAGAAATACTGAATCGCTTGCGAAAAACTGTTTCTTTTTTTGACTTGCTAAATTTCCTTTACACATCATTTTAGATTTATTATAGTACTTGAATAGAACACGTGGCAACGATTAAATAATTCTTCAGATGATATGCATTATTTTTGTGCATGCTTAGTTATAAAGTGAATGAGATCTAACGCTGTTAAGTGAGCGCCAGAGTGTCGCTATGGTAAAGAAATATAGGGAATTTTAAAGAGTGCATTTATTCTATTGTGGCTTAAGCGCTATCAACGAAATAGAATTAATTCAATGGAATAAAGTTAAATGAAATGCAAAATGCGTATAATGTAACATTCCGTACAGGAAGTCATATGGCGTACACATCAGAGTTTTTTATTATTATTTTACTGTATTTGATGTTTTATTTTTTTCTCTATTTTTCAATTTTTAATGAAGATATTTTGAAGTTTTATGTATTTTTGTTATGCCGCGAACTGAGAACAGAATTAATTGAATGAGAAATATACCTGTCATGAAATTCAAGTTTAAATGAAATGCAGGAAAACGTGTGCATAATTTATTATTCCGTACAGGGAAGTCATGTAATGGGCGAATCACGGTTTTTCATCTGCTTTAGGTTGAATTTCAGGCTACAGAGTCCTCGTGAGTAGGTACCTCGAAAATGATATTGTCAGGACTGAGTGTTCGGTGCATATTCTTGGAAAACATCTTCGTGACAGCTTAAAGTCCTGATCTTGAACAGGGAGCTGAATGCAGCTATGTTCTGTGGTAGACTATTGTGGTTAAGTGGTAGAAGAACTGCACTTTAAAGGGATTTAAAATCCTCTTTTATTAAATCACAATTATTTACAACCACTTCCCAACTCGGGAGGGATACAGAAAGTAGAGACCGCACTTGGGTCTAAAATGAACAATCAAATAAATTTAAACTAAAACTAATTAGAAATTAAATAGTCGTTGCTCACAGAGCTATAACGCGAGGTTGGCCTCTAAACTAAATGGTGCGTAGCAAGATTTAACTAATACTGACGCACTTGGAATTACTTCAATAAGTAATCACGTAAAAGCGCTAAGGCTTTAGAATTTAAATACTAGCTAGTCAGGCGAACGTCGAATAGAGTGACCGTGGTCTGAGACTAAAAGCTCTCTCACACTGAGAGGTTCCTACCTCTCGCTTAAATATAACTTGGCTCCACTTCAAATTAGCATAAAGCTGAAAACTTGCGCTTCTTCTAACGGGAAGTTGAAAATGAGAACAGATAGAAAAGTATAAATTAAAATAAAACTTTGTTAGTTTAACTAAAACCTTACAATATCATTGGCGCTCAACAGATTCATAATTTTCAAATTCTTCTCTACACATTTCCGAATTTTTCCAAGACGTTCACTTGTTCTGCTTCTTTCTTAGTGATTTTCTCCTCTCAAGAATTGTACAGTCCAGCCTTACGGAAGTAAATGGCAATGCATGTTGATGCACGTAATGCACGTTTCCTCATGCATCATTCATTAAACGTGTCACTTCCAGTATGTTTAATGAATGTACGCATTTGAGGTTATAAAGATTTCTCCCGCCTTCTTAGCATGCCTTCGTGGTGTAGTGATCAACACACTCGGCGCGTATTCGAGGGGTCCATGCTTAGAGTCCCAGGGAATGCATTGCTCATTTTTCATCTTTCCTGCTTTCAAAAGATACCTAATGTTTCTGCAAGGTTAATCCTATCTTTTCTCTTCTCTCGAGAAGCATCAAAATCAAGTGCTTACGAAAGTTTGTTTTAAAACTTATGATGATCCATTGGTCCACATGGTAAAATTCCATGGTAAAATTCAATCCTGATCACTTCCCAAGATAAAAATGTCCGCCGTCACGTATTCGCAGTGTTTTGTGACTCAACATTTACTTTCGGGTGACTACGGAATGTTAAAGAAATTTTTTCAAGAAAGGATTAGAAGTCAATGGAAATTTTATGAATTACAAAAACATTGCTTGCTATAGCCGGGATTTCCTCTTTAAAAGCGAGTTATGCTCCCATAGATTTGACATAACACCAACCAAGTATTTTGAATTTACTCGTTAAATCCGGGTTTTTGTTAAATCAGGGCTCGTTATAAGCGCATTGTACTGTATAGATAATTCGTTTAAATTATAGATAGAATAGTAAAAGTTTATACCATCTACAAATACGAGGTATCACGCTCGAGGACCCTCGATTTTACTTAGCAAGTTCTCTCGTTCTTTGTTCATGGCGTTTCATAAAATCTCTGAGCAGAGAGGCACGCGCTGAACTTTCTATCACGCAATTCGGGTTTTTTTTCATACTGAATGGGACAAAAAGAATAGCATAGTACAAATTCTGTCGTAGAGACATTAGTTTATTTCGAAACAGGAGAGATGGAAAATGAGCAATACCCTGCCGAGACTTGAACCACAGACCTTTCGAACACGCGACGAGCGTGCTGACCACTACGCCACAAAGGCATGCCAGGAAGGCGGGAGAAATACCTTATATACTCCCTCTTTTAAAGGACTACTGGGAATTAGGGAGCCCAATAGCCAAATCCTGGTGGTGGAGAATCATCATCCACAGCCTTTTTTAGTTCAGGTGCCACTGTAGAGACATTAGGTAGTTTCGAAGCAGTAGAGATGAAAAATGTGCAATATCCTAGCCGGGTCTTGAACCACCAACCTCTCCAATAGGCGTCGAGCGTGCTGACCACTACGCAACGAAGGCATGCCAAGAAGGCGGGAGAAATACCTTATACTGTAACTAATTTATTAAGCCGAAGCAAATTTGATTTTGGAACTACAGGTATAAAAGTTTTACCTGGCAACATCAAAAAATGTACCGGTTTCAAAATCCCTGCACAATTTATCAAAGTGATGCCATCAATGCAGGAGGAAGCGTACTATGTTTGGGAATCCGTAGAAACACCATCGTTTATCGTTGTTCAAGGATCATTCAAAGACATTTCAGACGAAATTTGGTAAAGGACTACTACATTGCCACAACGTCCAACGGTGGGTGAAGCAAGTTCAGGACAGGGGCTGCTTGTGTAAAAAAACCAATCCACAACGAATAGTAGCCCAAATCCAAGTAGTTGGAAGAATTCGCAAAACATTTTTACGAACTCTCATAAAATCTACAAGTAATGCGAGTTCTGAACTCAATGTGCCTTATGTAACGGTGTGGCGTGTGTTACGGTAACGTCTATCATTCCGGCCATACACCTTTCAGATGGTGTAGGCATTGAAACCTTCCGCCAAACCATTCCGTAAAGTTTTCTGTGACATACCAAGATAAGATGGAGGTATCTGGTTTCCCGAACAGACTTGTGTTTACTGATCAAGTTATTTTTCAGGTTTCTGGTAAAGTTAATCGCCATAATTTACTATCTTGGGACACGGAAATGCCACGTGGTGTAATGGAACATGAGCGTGATTCTCCAAAGGTGACCCTTTTCTGCGCCATTTCAAACAGTTGTGTTTTTGGTCCTTTATTATTAGTGGAAAAGTCGATTAACGAGTGCGTTTACTGAGATATGCTACCAGAGTGGTTGTTACTTCAGTTGGAGGAAGATATTTGTAATATCACCCCGTCTTTATATGCCGCCTCATAGAGAAATGATTCCACCTTCTTCGTATTTTAAACATTTATTACATACGCAAAAACTAAGCATTAGATTATACATTATTTCTCCCGCCTCCTTACTGCGTCTTCGTGGTGTAATGGTCAACACACTCGGCGCGTATTCGAGAGGTCCGAGGTTCGAGTCCCGGCGAGGGCATTGCACACTTGTCTTTTCTCCTGCTTCAAAAAATCCTAATAATTCTACAGTGGAGCTCGAACTACAAAGGTGGTGAATGATGATTCTCCACCACCAGGATTTGGTGACTGGGTCCCCTAATTCCCAGTCACCCTTTAGAAAGGGGAGTATATAAGGTATTTCTCCCGCCTTCTTAGTGTGTCTTCGTGGTGTCCTTTATTCTGTCTTTTCGAGCAGATGTCACGGAAAAACATGACTATATTGCATTCGATAGCAGTCAAAATGGATATTTTTGTTGAAATGTGATGCCAGGAATTTTTCGTGATTACAATATTTCCTTTACTTCGTACAAGGAAGTAAAAAGATTTTTACACAGGAAGCTTTTATTTGCAATGCATGTGATAATTAATGTGCTAAAAGGAGAAAAATAATTTATCACAGTGTTTAATTGCAAGTAATTCTATCTACGCAATTCATCTGCAATTTTTTATCTTGAATAAAAAAAGGCTGGGACGCCCATCATAAACCGAAAGAGAAAATGGTTTATACATTTGACAATGCAATTAAATTAATAGAATATTTGAAATAGATAATGGCTTATCATTTGACAATTCAATTTACAAATATCGTTATTTAACCCACCAAACTTTTATTATTCAAGATATAAAATTATAGATGAATTCTTTAAATAAAATGATTTAAATAAAATAGAATAAATAAATAAAATAAATTTAAATAAAATAGAAGGTTATTCTATTCCTAATAAATTATATGATAAATTATTTTTTCTATTCTAAATGCTTTAATTGTCATACCCATTTTAAATAAAAGCTTATTACAAAAAAAAAAAAAACTTTTTTAAATGTATTTTATTTTCCGCATTTTAGTCTCAATTACACGTTATCAGTGATGAAATTTTTAATCGTTATTAAAACATTAGCAACAAATTACGAGAAAATTACGAAATAAAGAAAATAATTGAACGACATTCAGGGAATGACGAAATCGCTTTGAATATTCAATTTCGGAAACTGAATGTAATAACTTTCTGAAAGAGCATTTTTGTAGACGCTAAATTGAGAAAAGGAATATCGTCGATTCGATTTTTCCCTATAGTGTTGCCACTGATCGCTTTGAAGTCGTTGAGTTTGTTAATCAAAAATTCGATAAAGGTTTTCAAAGTATGAAGTAGATAACAAAACAAACTTGAAATTGAAAATTCGGGCTTAGGTGCCCATGTTCAGATGGAGAACTACATTATTCAGGATTTTATAGCTCTAAGTACCGCTGTTTTTCCTCATTCCGAGAAACATGCATACAACCATGCAGATTCTTCATTATCTAATTTCTTTAAATATAACACAGAACGCTAATATTTGGTGGCAGCAATTTGAAAAATGGTACGTCATTTATTGTGATTCAACACAAAATGCCGTTTCACGACTTATATCTCATTCGGGACTAACGTTCCCTTTGGGCTAATGACGAATTACAATGAATTAAAGAATATTTAAATTTCCTTTTTTATCGAATGTTTCGAATTCCTTCCTTTCTTAAAATTTAGTCAAATATATAACAAAATGCTGCCAATAAGGAAAATGTTTCGTGGAATGCGAAAAAAAATTGCGAACGTTAGTATTTTGATTTAAAAATTCAGCTCGTTGTTAGTTACGTTACGAATTTCGTATTTAAATAGACATTTTTAGTAGAATTATAATTGAAATTGTTTTATTCCCCCGTGCAATGCGGCGCGTGACAAATTTTAAGAGAAAGCTACGTCGGAAAAGTAAAAATACAAGAGTACGTGCATTTAATATTGAATAAAAGTTTATCTCTGGAATTGATATTTAATTTGAATAAATGTAATTGACTACTATGTTAACTGTAACCGTAATTCTACTCTTTTTGCTTTCCAGAAATTGCTAGAACTGTCTCGCGCGGCCGATTTAAAAAGCTATAAAAGCCGGAAAGAAATATCTCATCTCAATCGCAGCTACTTGAAAAATAGAACTTTTCAGATTAAAATCAACCATACTCTCTCATCCAGGAAAAGAATTAAAAGTGGAGTGCCTCAAGGCAGTGCACTGGCACCTTACTACTTTGCAATATTCATTAATGATATGCCACATCCATTAAATGCCAATATTTTCTTATATGCAGATGACACTGCAATTTTAACCAAGTCTCTACAGCCACAACTTGCTATTAGCAAACTGGAAACCTCTGTTAATATAATAGCCCATTTTTGCAAAATTTGGAAGCTTAAAATAAATCCCACCAAAAGTCATATCTTGCTTTTTAGAAGGTACAAGAAATACACTCCTGTTGAAATCAACATAAAGATTAATGATCAACCCATCACTGTTGTTACTTCCACTAAATATCTTGGAATTCATCTGGACTCCCAACTTCTGTTCAAGGAACAAACAGAAAATGCTCTAAGAAAAGCCATAGCTGCTAAAATTGCACTTAAACCACTCATAGAAAGAAATGCAAAATTGCATGTTCATCTTAAGAAAAGAATTTACATTTCACTAATTCGGCCAATTCTGCTTTATGCAATACCCATTTGGGCAACTGTTTGCAAGACACACAGAAAAAAGTTACAAATTTTTCAAAATAAGATACTTAGAGAAATAATCAATGCACCCTGGTTCATAAGAAATTTGCAAATCCACCAAGAGCTCAAAGTAAAACCAATAGCTGACCAAATTCTTTCTACCAGCCACAATTTCTGTACAAGAATTGAAAATTCTAAGTATCAACGTATTAAAGATCTCATCAACCTAGATTAGAAATTGCAGCAAAAAGGCCACGCTCAATCTTCCATAATAGCAAATGGTGATAATTTCAGTGAATGTTTTGTAAGTATTGTAAATATGAACTTTGCGTAACTTATTTTGACAAAGATGAACTTTGTGTTACTATTTATTCAACTATATAATCAAGATTCAGTGTTTGTGCAATTTGTGCTCCATATTTAACCTATTA
>KK118055.1:291859-401656 GCA_000611955.2 Stegodyphus mimosarum | reverse complement strand
TGGTTGGTATGATTGTTAATACATTGTATGTCTCCCAGACAATGCAATACAGTCCTTACAACGCCTAGGCATGCTGAGTATCAAATTATCGATCTGATCGTAGGGGATATTACACCACTCAAAAGGCAATGCTCTCCGAAGTTCCGGTAGACATGTAGGAGGAGGTTGACGGGCTGCAACTCGTCGGCCAAGCATGTCCCACACGTGTTCTACTGGATTCAAGTCCGGTGTGAATGTTGGCCAGTCTATGCGGGTGATATCCTCCGATTGAAGGCATTCGCTTACGATGTTTGCATGGTGAGGACGGGCGTTGTCATCCATAAACACAAATTGTGTGCCCATGGCGCCCCGAAACAAACGTACATGTTGTTCCAGAATGATGTCCCGATAGATTTGGCTTGTCATGGTTCCAATTTGAACATGCAGGTCAGTTCTAGAACCCAGAATAATTCCATTCCAAACGAGCACTCCTGCGCCACCTTAACGGTGTCGTTCAATGACGTTTTCTTGGTAGTAAGGGGTACCTGGAGATTTCCATATGAAAGTCCGGCGAGAATCAGACTGCAAGCTAAACCTGGACTCGTCGGAAAACATCACACAAGCCCACTGTTGCGGTGTCCACAATGCATGCTCTCTACTCCAGGCTAACCGCAGGCGACAGTGAGTTACAGTAAGTGGAACGCATCTGACAGGTCTACGAGCATATAGACCAATCTGCCCTAAGCGTCTGTACACGGTCTGCCTTGAAATTGTCGTACCAGTGGCTGAAGGGAGCTGACTAGACAGGTCTGAGGCTGTGTTCCGCCTGTTTCTTTTGGCAGTAACTGTCAAATACCGGTCCTCATTCGGCGTTGTAACTCTCGGGCGACCTGTGCTGTAACGTCTACTCACATTACCATCATCTTGGAATCGTTACCAAAGCCTAAAAATGACACTCTGGGCAATTCCAAATTCGTCTGATACTTCCAGTTGGGTACGCCCACATTCCAGACGGCTGATAATTCTACCACGTTAAAAATCATACAAATGCGTCCTTTGTGTTATAACTATTCGGTTATTGCACTGAAATGCTTATAAAGCGCCTGCGAGCAATTTTACTTCTGTATTCCTTATATATCACTCTCTTACACTCTCGTCATTGTGACGTACCATCGGTGTCATCTGGTTAGTTCCTGAAATTTGCATATGATTCTTGAAGATGTGTATAGTGATTTTACAGGTGATATATTTGTTTTAGAGTTCGATTTCCGCGTGACTCCGAATTATCCTTAATTTATGGACACGAGTGTAGCTCAACCAGGATGAAGTGTTGTGATTCGTCCTCGCACAATTCATCAAATTGCTTTTTGCGCTTTAAAATTCGCTTATTTGTCAGAATAGGTTCAACTCCAATTCTTTCGGCTACTGTTTTAGATTCTCCTATCCAATATTCCATAGGAATTTCTCTCATTTTTTGCAAAGGTTTGGTCAGACCTTCCATGAATGCGACGGAACGCGCAAGAATAATATCTTCCTTTTGATTTTCAATATTTATTCGATTGATTTCTCGAAGGATATTAGCCGAAACTGTCAGGTTGATAATAAATTCAAAATTTTTTACGACATGTAGCAGATGCCCTGTTTCGTACTTTGATTCCTCACTAAGTGAAAGATCTTTAATTTCTTTCAAGGATTTTACAACTTCTGGTAAATTCGTTAGAAGGCCTTTCAGCGCCACATATTTTGCCGACCATCTCGTCTGACTGCTTCCTTTTAAGTTGTTTTTTGTACATTTTTTCATATTATCCCATCGAATAGTGGATCTGACAAAAAAGCTAAATATCTTCTGGATAATTCCAAATAGGTTAACTGCTTCGGGGCACGATGAGGCAGAATGCACACCGACAAGATTCAAAGAATGAGCCGAACGTGGCACAAATTCGGCCAGCTTATTCATTTCTGTAATCCTGGCTTGTACGCCTTTATAAGTACCGGCGATATTAGATCCGTTACCGTAACCTTGGCCACGACATTGCCCAATATCCAAACCATCAAGTGTCAGTTTTTCCACAATCCGTTGAGAAATACATTCTCCTGTCTTTCCACCAACTTCTATGAAATCAATAAAGCTTTCTTTTATTTCACTCACATCACCACATATTTTTACCTATCTAATGACCTGGCTCATTTGTTCTGTATGCGATACACATGGAGTGCAATCGAACATAATTGCATAATATTTGGCTTCTTTGATATCGTTTAAAATGCTCTTGCGAACTGTTTTCGCCAATCAATAATTTCATTTTGAATTGTCTTTGATAAATATGATATTTGTCCCTTTTTTAGGTGTTTTAACTGGTACTTAAAAGTTGAGTTATGTTTGGCTAGCAGAGTCATTAAATTCAAAAAATTGCCTTGATTAGGCCGAGGACACATTATGAGCAGACTGCTAGGGGATTCATCAGACCCACGGAAAGAAAGACAGTTTGTTGAAAGATACACTACAGCATCCATAACTATATGTAGGATCTCTCTCCATTTTTCTTTCTCTGTTTGAATTTGTCGCTCAATGTCATGATCGATGCCTTGACACGATTTCATTTGTTGTAGTCGAATTTTCCACTTAATCATGCACCGTCTATGGATTTCAGATGCTTCGCGCTTAGTTAACCTTTCTGAAACTTTTTTTCAATTAATGAATCCTGTAGTATACAATGCTGATGTAGCGGCAGTGGCATGTTTCTGGTAAATCTTACAGGGTGTAAAAAATTGCATTTTTAGTTTTAGAATATATAAGTCAATATCTTTAAATCTTTTCATTATTTGCTAGCATTCTGCGCCACAATGAAGATGCCAAATGTCTTCCATCACGTTCAGTGGACCTATGGTTCATGTTTTCTGGATGCTTTTCGGCTAATAATACAGCTTGACTGTTTAAGAAAGATTGTTCCTGATCGCTCCTTTTTCTCTGATTGGCCAACTACCTGGGTCCGACAAATCAAAAGTTTTTAAGTCTTCTTTCTGCTGCACAACTGCACCTAAATGACTACATAATTTATATCCTAATATCAGGTCCTCTAGATGTTCGTTTGAGGTCTTTGAAGAAGGTTGCTCTCTCAGTTGCTGAAATGTAGTCTGTTTGAGGATGATAGATGAAGATTCTTCATCTTGGTCATGCAAATTGCAAGAAATATCAATATCCTTTGGAATTTCGGCATCATCGGAAGTTGCGGCAGGGCCTGAGGGTTCGTCTTTTCCGTGAAGCCATTTTTTCATTTTAGCAGCAATTTATTTCCTCTGTTCGGTCCTATCTTTTGCTCTTTTTCTATATTCTGCACCCGAGAGTTTTTTCTCGTGATTTCTTTTACCCTAAATAATATACATTATAACTTGTCTTAATAAGAAAAGATAAAAGCTCATGTAACCACACTCAACAGTCTTATGGCCGCGACACCAATGCGGGAGCTGACTAAATGGTTACGCCTCGCTAAATATGGTAAGGAATACTGGAAGCAGGCATATTAAAAAAAATGAGAGAAAAAAAATCTTCTCACTAAAAAAGCTTTAAAAAATGTAACAATAATAAATCAATTTTTAAAACCTAAGTTGCCGACAGCCTGCAAAAAATCAAAATGCCTTACTTCATTTCTTAGAGACATAGTCCACGTTGATGGTCTGTTGTATATTCTCGATGTACACTGCGCAAAAAAAATGGGATAGTTCTATATCTCCCGTTCTACGAGACCGATTGACGAAATTCAAATTGCATTTTTCATGTCTCGAAAGCGCGACTTAGGATATGTATTAGGTTTATATATAGCATTGTTCTAATATAGGTATTTTGACACAAAATCGGACTTTTTCTGAAATGACATGTCACCTTTTTTCCATATTTCGAATCTAAGACTCAAATTATGTCTAAATATTAAATTTTGTAAAATTTAGTGCGAAATTTACGGAGAAATTCAAAAATTTAATTGGCCAATTTTTTTCGGTTTTCGCCAACAATAATTCACTTGGCGAACATCTTAATACGTGGCAATCTACTTTCCTACCTCTTCCATTGTAATGAAGAGATAAAAAACTCACGTAAACCTACCTTTTTACATTGTGCATTAATTTCAGCAAAGTATGTAAACCATATTAGATGCTATTGTCGCTTTCAGCAAATATGCCAAATTTCAAAACGCGTCAGTATATAAATTTACGTATATCTTCGAAAATTTTAAATAAAAAGCTCTAATGTTTTGCAGGTATACTTAGAAATACATCTACTTTAAGGTAATGATAAAAATTTTATAGATTATAATTCAAAATATTTTCCCCAAAATTTATACAAATTATTTAAAAATACAAATTTTAAAAATAAATCATAAAAAATGGACGAATTTTATTTGGAGTGAACCTAAATTTTGAACTGTGAAAGAAGGAATCAAGTAAATGTAATAAAAAAAGAGATATTAATAAATACATGCCAAATTGAATTAACATTGAGGAGCTAAAATTTTGAGAGCCAATTTTTTAAAAACTATCGCGTGATTTTTACAAAACTTGGCAGTTTGGCATAATTTGAGTCGTAGAATCGAAATATGGAAAAAAATTGGCATGTCATTCCAGAAAAAGTCCGATTTTGTGTCAAAGTATCTATATTAAACAACAATGCTACATATAAATCTAATACACATTTTAAGTCGCGCTTTCGAGACATGGAAAACACAATTTGAATTTCGTCAATTGGGCCAGTAGAAAAATATAGAACTGTCCCATTTTTTTTCGCAGTATACATTAATTTGAATTATTTTATTGGTCCAGATTGTTCGAAGGTTAATTTGTATTGAGTGTTAGGAAATAGTTACAATTTACAATACTTCTCCATTTATATCCAAGAGGCGTCGCTGTGAAAAGAAAGTGCCTCTATGCTATCGTTCTGCTTCTCATTTGAATATCTCCGCCTAGAGAGATGACAACAGAGGGACTCCAGGCGTCACTTACAGGGACGAAAGACGAAGGCGTTTACGGAGCACCTTTGGAATAAAATTACTTGTTGAGGTACGAGCCTCCAGGACAGGGTTGTCTGACCTTGTCAGTGAAGCCTGGCGTATCTCTATTGTCCTTCCTCTGATCTTAAGAGTCGTATTCGGCTGTACTTAGCTTTCTTTTAGCTGTTTGTTCCATTAAAAGGTTTCTTAGTAATTAATAATAAATATTCTTAAAAGAGCTTTTTAAAACATGGTTTTAAAACTACTACTAATGCTATACCGAAATTAAACAACATTCCAAATACGATCCAGCGCCACGCTTGAATTTGCCGCCCAGGGCACAAACCCCGGCTTGCCCCCTCTTAAATCCGGGACTGCGTACAGATATCACGCAAAAACATCGTTAAATTGCATTCGATAGCGGTCAAAATAGATACCTTAAATATGTTGAAATATGGTACCTGAAATTTTTCGCGATTACAATATTTCCTTTTTACTTCGTACAAGAAAGTAAAAATGACCGATGTTTAATTTCGGAATTTGCGATATTTGACGCGATTTTCATTTAGCACTGAGGTGCCGGTTACTAAATATGTTAAAATAACTTGAAGTTAATTTTTCCCCTCCCTTAATTGACTTTCAATGCTATTATATTTTTGCGATTGTCTAATATATTTCATCTTGAGTCTTAATAAAGTCCGTGACCGTGTAGAAACATTAGGACTTTTGATGCTGAGAGACGTGAAAAATGAGCAATGCCCTCGCCGGGACTGGAACCACAGACCTGTCGAATACACGCCGAGTGTGCTGACCACTACACCACGAAGGCATACAAAGAAGGCCTGAGAAATAGTTTATAACCGTAGTTTAATATTTTGAGCACTTGTGATCTTAACGAATGACATACGCTTCTTAGTATAGTGCTTTTGAACCGGCAAAAGTAACAACAACAAAAAAGTAATCAGTGGAAGTTTTTATTTAAATGACTGCAAAAGTTGAGCTGAATTCAAACGAAGAAGATAATTACTATCGGGTGTTAGTGAACGCTGCCGTGTCTTTCCGAGCATTGTGACATGACACCTTTGACATGCGTGTTTTCTGTTTCTGGGCGTGCAAGTATGATTCAAAATGCAGAATAATTCAAAGATGTATTATCCTTCCAGAGACGCGTGCTAAAGGTATATTAATTGTAACTTACTTCTAACATAATACAGAGAGACGCGTGCTAAAAGTATATTAATTGTAATTTACTTACAATGTAACACAAAGAGTTTGCGAGTAAACTGTATTGTTAATGCAAGAAGTTCCACATTTGATTTCTTTTCAAAGCAGATAATTGCTCTGTTTAACATCACTGAAAATTTCTCATTCGCAGTGGTGGAACAGTTAAGGAACGTTAATAATAACAAGATAACTATAACTGTATACATTCTAACTAGCAAAATAATTAATTATATTATTTCTGTCGACCAATAACCCTCATTTGTAATTCTTATCTTTTCATTAACGATTCTGACATGTAGATAATCTGTAAATTTATTAATTCGAATACAAAGAAACGACAATTTACTGCGAGCTCATTCTGTATGGTTCATTTACTTCAATAGAATTTTAGGGCTGTTCTCATTCATGAGATCGTTAAAGTAGGTCTCAAATTACAGGTGAGTTGAATGCATGAGTCCAGACATTTTTTAGTGACGTTTCGAGGCTATTAGTCTCGAAACGGCATTTCGAGTTGAATCACTTAAATAAGATGTATCAGTTTTCAGATTGTTGCCACCAAATATTATCAACCTGGATTATATTTAAAGAAATTAAATAACGAAAATTTGCATGCATGTATGTATGTTTCTCGCACTGTGAAAAAACAACTCTACGTAGAGCCACCAAATTTAGAATAACGTAGTCCTCCACCCGATCATGGGCATCTGGAAGTCTGAATTATTTTCGAATTTGTTTTCTTATCTATTTCAGATTTTGCAAACCTTTAACGAATTTTTGATTAAAAACCTCAACGATTTATAGATATGCTGTTTTTAAATATTTTTTTATGTAAAGCATTCTATAAAGTAATAAAAAAGAGCTATTAATAACTATATTTACCTAATTCAATTAACACTGAGGAGCTAAAATTTTGAGCGCTAATTTTCAAAAAACTACTTTTGCGATTTTTACAAAACTTGGCACTTTGGCATAATTTGAGTCGTAGAAACTAAATATAGAAAAGAATTGGTATGTTATTTTAGAAAGAGTCCTATTTTGTGTCCAAATAACTATGCTAGAACAATGCTGATATAAATCTGATACATATCCTAAGTCGCGCTTTCGAGACATGGAAAACGCAAGTTAAATTTCGACAATCGATCCAGTAGAATGGAAAATATAGAACTGTCCCCCCCACCTTCTTTTTTTTGTGTGTGTCTGTGTGCAAAGTGTGCATTGGAATGCATTACTACATGCTGTATCGAAAATGTTATGCGTTGTTATTTTTTCAAATGCCTGAATTTTTCAAAGTGTGTGTAGGGGGGAATAGGATTGTTTCGAATTTTTGTATGTATGTATTAACACTAAGGTAAATGGCTATCTCGCTAAATTGGGGAGTTATCGCCAAGCTGGAGATGGTTTTGGCGACTAATTTTTGTCACCAATTTCGCAAAAGTCGCTAGAGGGCATTTGACAGCCGAATAAAATGAATGTTTTGAATAATTGTAATTGATCCCCGTATGTAACTGTAATCTGATTCTTATAAGTAACTTTAAGCCTATATGTCTTACAACAATTTCGAGAAATGGAAGATACTAGAGATTTCTCTGCTGCCGGGAGAAAACTATATAAGACCGAAGAAAACATTACAACTCAGTTTCTCGGTCCAGAGTTGAATACGCAGTATTGAGATATCTCCGTGTGATCTTCACTCTTTACATACGCTTTGCATTTCGTTGTGTTTAGCTTTTTTAGTAGTTTGAAGTGGTATGTATTGATTGCACTCTATGATACTGTAGAGACCTGTTCGTATACTTTCGTAGAAAGTACTAAAAAAAAAAAAAAAAAAAAAAAAAAAGTAAGACACCTCCCATTCTACTGGATCCCATATCTCCCATTCTACTGAACCGATTGACAAAAGTCAAATTGCGTATTTCATGTCTCGAAAGCTCGACTATATTAGATGTATATATGGCATTGTTCAAGGTTTTTGACACAAAACTGGACTTTGTCTGAAACTACATATCAATGTTTTTCCATATTTCGATTCGACGGCTCAAATTATGCCAAACTGCCAAGTTTTGTAAAAATCGCACGAGTAGTTTTTAAAAAATTAGCTCTCAAAATTTTAGCTCCTCAATGTTAATTCAATTTGGTATGTATTAATTAATATCACTTTTTATATTTCACTTACTTGATTCCTTCTTTCGCAGTTCGAAATTTAGGTTCACTTCAAATAAAATCCCCCAGTTTCTTATGATTTATTTTTAAAATTTCTATTTTTAAATAATTTTTATAAATTTTTGGAAACAAATTTTGAATTATAACCTATAAAATTTTTACGATCATCTGAAAGTAGACGTATTTCTAAGCATGCAAAAAAATTAGTTGTTTATTCAAAATTTCCGAAGATATACGTGAATTTATATATTGGCGCGTTTTGAAATTTGGCATATTTGTTGAAAGCGATAAATCATCAAATGTGGTTTAGGCACTTTGTATAAAATCATAAGAACGATGTGACCTTTTTCCGCTCATGCGCAATGTAAAAAGGGAAAGATAAACAGGTGGTATACATTAAAAAGTTTGCCAAGTGAATTATTCTTGGCGCAAACTGCACAAAATACGCAAAGATAAGTTTTTAAATTCCTCCATAAATTTCCCACCCAAAGTTACAAAATTTAATATTTAGGCATAATTTGAGTCGTAGAATTGAAATATGGAAACAAAATTGGCATGTCATTTCAGAAAAAGTCCGAGTTTGTGTCAAGATACCTATATTAGAACAATGCTGTATATAAATCCAATATACATCCTCAGTCGCGCTTACGAGACATGAAAAAAGAATTTGAATCTCATTAATCGGCCCAGTAGAACGATTTTTTTAAGTATTTTCTTTGTTGAAATAAATGTTTTCAACCTATCAGTGGTTCTGTGTGCATTCAATCTATTACGAACCCGTACGCAAAGAACAGCATTATGAAATTTATTTTTTAAAAGCGATGAATTTTTTAATAAAAGCGAGACAAATAAATATTTTGCCAAACAAAGATTTATTTTCTGAAATTATATATAATTCTCGAAATTTTATACATAATTTTCTTGTTATTTTAAACATGAATTGTAATAAACAACGACATTTTATGTACTTTTCTTATATAACTCTAACTCCTATGACATCAGACGCTATTCACAGTCTTTTTTACTTTTCCATCATACACCTCTTTAGATTTTCATGCTTTAGAATTCAGGGATTTTCATGTTTTTGTCACTTATTTTACTGTCTTTGTATATTTCATGCAGTGTGTGGTGATGTAAATCCGAAGCTTTCACATTTCTTGGGTGCTAAAATCAGCATGATTGATAATATTTTATGCTGAGAAGGGTGCTGGATTTTTTTAAGCTCGCACTGTGAACCGTACAAACAGACGTCGTGAATACACAAGTGGCGTCGACTTCTGCGCAAAGAATGTCAGGAGCCTGCACGCACACTTATTTTCACTTAAGCGCGAAATTTCGAATGGTATTTACAGATTATACGTAAAAAATAATCTACTTTTAATTATTAAGTCTGTGCCTCAATTAAATTTTATACGAAACAGAAAGTTTCTCGTGAATTTTTCTCGAAATTTCTCGTGAAAATTTCATTGGTCTGACTCCCTGCTCTTCAAAGTATATTCCGCGGAACGCTGAGATTCCAAGTTCTCTGGAGGTTCCGAAAGACAAAATCAAAATTTAGAATTTGAGTGATATGCGAACCACAAAACTAAATTTTAATGATTTATTTTCATAGTTCTTAGAAGTAGCATTTTTTCTGTTATTTTTATGACTAACAGTATTCTGAAAAAAAAAAAAAATTATATGTAAAAGATTTTAGATTTGCTGTTACGCCCAAGCGGGCATTTTTTTCCCCTTTACAAACAAATATACTGTTACGGATTTTGTACTTAGTTAGCTATTTTTAGTAGAATTATAATTAAAATTGTTTTATATCCCCGCGCAATGCAGCACGAGGCATATTTTAAGAGAAAGCTACGCCGGAAAAGTAAAATACACGAGGAAGCGCATTTAACATTTAACATATAGATATTTCGTAATTTATATTTAAATTGAATAAATGTAATTGACTACTGTGTTGGCTGCAACCGTAATTTTACTCTTCTGCTTTTCAGAAATCTCTAGAAAACAGAAATTACCGGATCTTTCTCGCGACCGATTAAAGAGCTTAAAACGCCGGAGGGAGACAGGTATCTCAGCTCAATTGTTGTTGTTGTTGTTGTTTAGTGAGCTGTTGATGTTATTGTTGCGTTTTACGGGTTCGTGGATTTGAGAGTATCCGATGAAAACACGATGCAGAACAATAAAAAGCACAATTTATTTACAAGAATCACTATTTACAGCACATTTCCAAAATCACCTTTAAAAGCGTCGAAAATCTACAATAAATACGCTGAAACAATCAGCAACACAGCTTCAGGCTGTAATAATAAAGGTAGCTTCACGGCAACACTAAACTTATAATAAACACCGTGGAACAATCACCAATCCACTGTCAAGCTATACTGTAAAGATAGCTTCACGGCAAAGCACTATCTCGATTGCTTTCCGTTCACAAACTCTCGCGTAGCTTTACACTCGCAGTGAGCAGCTATTCTCACAACCTCACACTTAATCACACTCTTCACAATCTCTCGCAACTAACTTACTGCTCTCAGAAACGCAAGGGTTTATATAGCTTTTCTTTAAGTTCCACACGTTTCGAGAAATATCTCGACAGGAAGTTATTCTAGAAGCTTCCTGATTGGATTATGGGATATCGCCAATTTGGTCGCCAAATGGGCGATAAAGTCGCCAATCTGGCAACCCCACCATACACTATTTTATGGCAACCTAGTGCTATGCCGGAAAGCTTACATACAGGCGCAACCGCCGAGTTTTTCGTAACATTATTTTTACTTCCTTGCACGAAGTGAAAAGGAAGTACTGTAATCTCGAAAAATTTCGGGTATCATATTTCAACGAAAATATCTATTTTGACCGCTATCGAATGCAATTTAACGATGTTTTTTTAGTGACATCCGTACGTAAGGACAGAATAAAGGACTCTTTTCCCCCCAAAGAAATTATAAAAGGGATTTAAAATGGATTCTGAAGAAATTTTTTCGTGGCGTCTGTGCATACAGTATGTATGTATGTATCTTGCATAATTCAAAAACGGTAAGCCTTAAAACGTTGAAATTTTGTACATAGGACTGCTATACCATGTAGATGTGCACCTCCTATTTTGGTTGCAATCGCCCGCACCAAAAGTATATAAATATATGTCTATACGTATATCCACTCCACTATATTACTGGGCTCAGTGAGCTCAATTGCATTCATTCTTATATTTTGGTAAATTGTGCATTGTTTGCTTTAAAATGATTGAATGATGTTCTTATCTTCCCGTTAAGGTTTTTATGCCTTTAGTAAATCTGAATGCAAGATTTGTAGAATCATCAACAATTTAAAAGGTGTTTAAGTGCGGCTAAGCCTAATCACATTTCTCATGGAGGCCATATTTGTTTACATTTGAAACTTAGGAGAATAGTGGATTTGTTGCCAATCTAGAGAAACTAAGCTTCGCAACAACAGAGATAACGCCTTTTTTATTATTGCGAATTAAATCATGCTTAATCCATTCTTGAATTTGAGATTTACTTCGTAATTTTTAGCACAGATGTTTGAGTTTTTAACGTATTTTTGACTTGTCGCGAAGTGAGAACTGAATTAATTGAATGAGAATTACTGAATTGTCTGCGAAAAACTGTTTCTTTTCTCTTCTTTCCCCCTTCTCCCCCCTCTTTTTTGTTTCATTTTTTTTACACATCGTTTTAGATTTATTATAGTATTTGAATAGAACATGTGACAACGATTAGATAATTCTTCAGATGATATACATAATTTTTGTGCATTTTGAATTACAAAATGAAGGAGATGTAACGCTGTTAAGTGAACCTAGCGCCAGAGTGTCGCTATGGTAAACAAATATAGTGAATTTTAAAGAGTCCATTTATTCTATTGTGGTTTATTCGCTATCGACGAAGTAGATTTAATTCAATCCAATAAGTTTAAATGAAATACAAAATGCGTATAATTTAATATTCCGTACAAGAAAGACATGCGGTGTATACATCAGAATTTGTTTTTCCTTTTTTGCGAGTAGTTGCATTACCTTATATTCTAACATTTTTAGTAGTTTAAAGGATAAGTACTGATTATATTACGCGATATTGTGATATTGTAGGAATATCTCTGAGGAAAAATTCCACCGTTCTGTTATAAATCTTGCATAAGAATAAATTTTGTTGACCTTTTATTGGATTTCTCTTTGCATTACCTTGTATTCTAACATTTTTAGTAGTTTAAAGAATAAGTACTGATTATATTGCGCGATATTGTGATATTGTAGGAATATCTCTGAGGAAAAATTCCACCGTTCTGTTATATGTCTTGCATAAGAATAAATTTTGTTGACCTTTTATTGGATTCCTCTTTGCATTACCTTGTATTCTAACATTTTTAGTAGTTTAAAGGATAAGTACTGATTATATTGCGCGATATTGTGATATTGTAGGAATATCTCTGAGGAAAAATTCCACCGTTCTGTTATATGTCTTGCATAAGAATAAATTTTATTGACCTTTTATTGGATTCCTCTTTGCATTACCTTGTATTCTAACATTTTTAGTAGTTTAAAGGATAAGTACTGATTATATTGCGCAATATTGTGATATTGTAGGAATATCTCTGAGGGAAAATTCCACCGTTCTGTTATATGCCTTGCATAAGAATAAATTTTATTGACCTTTTATTGGATTCCTCTTTGCATTACCTTGTATTCTAACATTTTTAGTAGTTTAAAGGGTAAGTACTGATTATATTGCGCGATATTGGGATATTGTAGGAATATCTCTGAGGAAAAATTCCACCGTTCTGTTATATGTCTTGCATAAGAATAAATTTTATTGACCTTTTATTGGATTCCTCTTTGCATTACCTTGTATTCTAACATTTTTAGTAGTTTAAAGGGTAAGTACTGATTATATTGCGCGATATTGGGATATTGTAGGAATATCTCTGAGGAAAAATTCCACCGTTCTGTTATATGTCTTGCATAAGAATAAATTTTATTGACCTTTTATTGGATTCCTCTTTGCATTACCTTGTATTCTAACATTTTTAGTAGTTTAAAGGATAAGTACTGATTATATTGCGCGATATTGGGATATTGTAGGAATATCTCTGAGGAAAAATTCCACCGTTCTGTTACACTCACGTTTGTGAAAATTGCAACACCAAGAAGGAATCGTCATAATTGAATGCAATTTAATACACAGTTGAGTGGTAGTGGTACAAATAAATGATTAAATGTTCAAAGCAAACAAACAAGAACAAGAGATCAGAATCAGTATTTTGTGTGGCCACCACGCGCCGCAATAAGTGCTGCTACACGACGTGGCATGGAGTCAAACAAAGTTTGAATGTCTGACTGAGGAAGAGCATTCCATATCGTTTGTACGCGTACCCAAAGTTCGTCTGCAGACGCAACAGGACGAGGATCACGAGCAAGACGCCGACCAATGACATCCCACACATGTTCAATTGGCGACATATCCGGGGAACACGCAGGCCAAGGAAGAAGCTGTACCTGCTGCGCTGCAAAGAAGGATTTAACAATCCGAGCAGTATGAGGGCGGGCATTGTCCTGTTGAAATACAGCGCCTGGCAAGCTTTGAAGGAAGGGAACAGCTTCGGGCTGTAGAACTTCACGGATATACCGGTTGCTGTTCAGATTGCCCACAATTCGTAGCAATTGAGATCGTCTATGATATGCTATGGCGCCCCAGACCATAACTCCGGGTGTTCGTCCACTGTGGCGTTCGATAATGCACTCCGGAAGGTGGCGTTCACCGGCATAGCGTCTGACACGAATGCGGCCATCATGGTACCACAAATTAAAGCGGGATTCGTCAGAAAACACGACATGCTGCCAATCAGCACGCCAGTCTCTATGCTGATTGGCCCATTGTAGCCGCAGGCGGCGATGGTCGTGCGTTAGGGGGATCCTGTATAAAGGAGTCCGTGCGCGCAGTCCACACTGCAGCAGACGTCTACGAATTGATGAAGCACACAATGAAACACCTGTAGCTATTGACCACAGTGCTGCCAATTGTCTAGAGGAAGCTGTACGGTCCGTCCGCGCCATGCGGACCAGGTGTCTATCATCGCGAGCTGACGTCACATTTCGGGGTCCACTCCCGGATTTCCGAGTTGTCCGACACTCGTCCGTCCACTGCTTCCAAACGCGCATCACTGTGCTGCTGTTACGCTGCACACGAGAGGCTACTGCACGATACGACAATCCAGCTTCACGAAGGGCGATGATTCTCCCTCGTTCAAACTCTGTAAGTTGTTCAAATCTCGCTCTCTTTCGTCGACGAGGCATAAGTACAGATTGAGTTAACGTTTACCACTAGCAGATAACCGCCGATAACCATACACGCCTCGCTACAGCCGTCTATTTATTCGGATCCATCAGCCGTTCAGAGGGCGCTGCTCAGCATACGCATGCGCTACGGATTTGCAATTCTAATCATTTGCATATCATGCGCTACTTTGCATTTCCTGAAAATTTCAGCTCACTCGCGTAAGTCCTTCATGGTGTTGCAATTTTCACAAACGTGAGTGTATATGTCTTGCATAAGAATAAATTTTATTGACCTTTTACTGGACTTGTGCATTCAATCTATTACGAGCCCGTGCGCACGCAACATTATGTTTCGAAAGCATTTGGCTAACGCCAATTTGTATTAAAATAAAACAGCATATCTTTAGAATTAGTTTCCAATAGACAGTCTCGTGCGTTAATAAATCGCGCGCTCGATATAAATACTTTATTCCGCGCTGAGTGTTGCCATTGTTAGGTTTGAAATCGTTCAGTTTCTTAGTTAAAAATTCGTTAAAATTAAAAAGTATATGAAACAGATGATAAAACATATTCGAAATTTAAGATTCGGACGGAGAACTACGTTGTTCAAAATTTGACGGCTCTAGGTAGAGTTGTTTTTTCGCAATGCTTGAAACATACGTATATTCATGCAAATTCTTCATTATTTAATTTGTTTAAATGTAATACAGGGCGATAATATTTGATGACAACAATTTGTAAGGTTTTAGTTAAACTAACAAAGTTTTATTTTAATTTAAATCTTTCTATCTCTTCTCAGTTTCAACTTCCCGTTAGAAGAAGCGCGCGTTTTCAGCTTATGCTAATTTGAAGTAGAGCCAAGTACTATTTAAACCAGAGGTAGAAACCTCTCAGTGTGAGAGAGCTTTTAGTCTCAGATCACGGTCATTCTGTTCGACGTTCGCCTGACCAGCTAGCAGATAAATTCTAAGCCATAGTGCTTACTACGTAATTGCTTATTGAAATAAATCCAAGTGCGCTAGTATTAGTTATTCTTGCTACGCACCATTTAGTTAGAGGTCAACTCCGCGAAGAGCTCTGTGAGCAAAGATCAATTAAACTTCTATTTAGCTTTCGTTTAAATTTATCTGATTTGTTCATTTAGACCCAAGTGGGGTCTTTCACTTTCTGTATCCCTCCCGAGTTGGGAAGTGATTTGTAAATAATATTGATTTAATAAAAGAGGATTTTAAATCCCTTTCAAGTGCAGTTATTATACTACTTCAGCACAGTATCTACATCAGAACGTAGCTGATTTCAGCTCCTTGTTCCAGATCAGGATTTAAGGACTTTAAAGAGTTACTTTAAGATGTTTGCCAAGAATACGCACAGAACACTCAGTCCTGACAAATTTTAAAAGTGATACATCGCATTTAAGTGATTCAACGCAAAATGCCGTTTCGACACTAATAGCCCTTCCGGACTAACACCTTAGCTAATAAAGACTTTTATTTTAATTTCTGTATTAAAAGTGCTCAACGTTGATATATTTTTAAGACTCCCCCTGAAGATGGTAAGGTTTTATACTCCTCCTGAAAAAGTTACTATAATTCTTGGATTCTCTGAAACGCGAAAAATTTTAAGACTAATGGCTCTAGTTATTTCTTCTAGTCTTTCATTAATTCAACAGCTAATAACTACCTGTGATTCAGCAGCAACATGAACTACAATTCATAAACTGAAATACTTAGCACAGTGGTTCTCAACCCCTTTTGGACCATGTAACTCTTTCAACATGGCTAAACGATCATTCTCTCCTTCGTTTCCAAAACTTGAAAAATGCATATATATTTATTTAAAGTTAGATTATTTTTTAATGTGTTTTATAAATAAAAAGTATACAAAATGTTGACACAACTTGAATAAAAGTTGTGTTTAGGCTTAGGTTTAGGTTTAGTTGATTATGGCAAAGAATATTAGGGCTATATGCTCTAATTAGAGGGATGCCTTCATGAAGGACTGTCTAAGAGAAACCGAACACGTACACATAGGGAAAAACACGAAAACGCACATGTAGCCAGCCCATTAGCCCGGAATCGAACTCAGATCAGAACTGTCAGTGTTCAGCGATTTTACTGTTTGGCCGCTGATGAGCAAGTGGTTTTTATTTTCATAAATTAAAACTAAATATTTGACAGATATTAGTTTCTCTAGATCTTGTGTGCTGCATTGAGCTGTTGATATTACCCCTTGAAACCATCAAATTATTCCCTAGGGGAAATCTCCCCTTGGTTGAAAAGCCTTAATTTAATATTATTACGCGAACGTTATATTTCCACAAGCTTCTCGATTGATAATTATTATGGTGGGAGCCAAGAAAAATTAATATGTTATGAAACACAAGTTTTAACTGAGTAAGTAAATTAAAATAAACTACGCAGTCTTATTTCTATTTAAAAACACGATTCTCTCCTTCTGGAAAAGCATAATTATTCTGCAAAAACACTTTTACTTTAATTAAATTGATTTTATGGCTCAAAACTGAGTCTCGGTTGTACTGCGCCAAACACACAAAAATATACTTTTACTTTAAATCGTTTTTTTCGCATTTTACCGGCATAAATGGCGGTATTTTCTAATGACCTTACACTGTCATGTGGCAGTACGTTTCGTTTGCACGTTTGCTACAGAAATAAGGCTGTGAGTTATGAATTAAAGGAGGGCCTCCTCTCGAAAATTGTAGAAGTGATGTGGTCGCAGAATTTTAGTAAGAAATAATACTAACGAATACAATTTTTATTTAACACTTAGTTAATTTTTATGCAGTGTTCCTGAAATATTCGATACATTTAAAAACCGCGAAGCTTTTAGAAAGGAAAGAAATTATTTGTTGTCAGAAAGGTTGTTGCTGAAAAACCGCCACGTATGAATTAGCAAAAAACGAAAAAAAAAAGGTTAATAAGTAGAACTGAGTTTGAAATGGAAGCAAAATTTGTTAAAAGCTATTTGTCTCAAACGACATTTTACGCTGAATCACTAAATGTGTTATGCCACTTTTCAAATTGTTGCCACTAAATATTTTCGCCGTGTAAAATATTTAAAGAAATTAAATAATGAAGAATCTGTATAAATATATGCATGTTTCTCGCACAGGGAAAAAAGCAGGGTATTTTTTGTAAGAAATTTATTGAACCGATTCATACAATTACTCAATGTTCTTCGAAATAATCCCTCCTGCTTTAACAATTTATTCCAACGCGCTTTCCATGCTTTATATGCTTCCTGGGAGTCCGCCACATGGATGTCTAGTAACTTCGTCGTAGCCGCCTTGATGTTCTCCAAGATTCCCAAAATGTTGTCCTTTGAGGCGATTTTTTAATCTTCGGGAGCAAAAAGAAGTCAGGCCGGGGCAAATCAAGACTGAAGCGGCGCAAAAGTCTCCGACGGCGTTTTCTCAAGTTTGAAACAAAACTTCGCGTATCGCTGCTCCAGAGCTTTTTCCATCTTGATTTCTACCGAACACTCACACAAGGGTTCACTGAAACGGGTACTGTGACTCTCCAGGAGCTCGGAGCAGTGCTGTGTTCCCAAGACTCCACCCATATTTCCGTGCAAGCGGCAAGGCTGTGCGACGGATAGTCGCGGCAGAAGAAAATGGGGCTCATTTATTTCGCGACAAACCTCGTGTGTATGTTTTTCACACAGCGAAAAAACGACGTACCTACAGTCATCAGTATTAAATAATTTAATCCTCCACCCGAATATGACCATCTGGAAGCCCGAATTTGAATTTGGTTTATTGTTTATTTCATATTTTGTACAATTTTAACGAATTTTTGATTAAAAATCTCAACAATTTCAAAGTGAGCAACTGCAACCGGAGAAGAATATTTTTATCTCCAATGCGCGAGACTGTCTATCGGAAATTCTAAAGATATGCTGTTTTCAAATATTTTTAGCCCAAAAGGATATTAGTCTTAACGCTCTTGAAACGTGTATATGTGTGTAATTGAACAAAACGCCCCTTTGGCCATAATATAAAATCTGAGATTTTTTTTTACACGTACTTCTTTTTTTGAGTTAGACTGGATGAAATCTGAAATTTTCAGACTGCTGCTTTTACTATTTTCTGTTAAAATTTTACAATTAATTCAACAGCAAAGGTTTAGTTAAAAATAATGACAGCTCTGTTTCTTATATACTAGAAAACACCTTTGATTAAAAGCTTTATTTAAAACAGTAATTTATTCGAAAACTATACCGAAAACCTTCTAAATTTGAAGAAGAAATTTAGAAAACCAGGAAAAACATGTCATTTTTATTTAAATATATCTAGTTCTTAAATGTAAAGTGACAGAGTACGATTATAGAAAAGGAAAAACGGATTGAATTATTTGAGTTACAATAAAGAATGCAAGGTCTTTCTTCTAAAAGAACGGATGCCTTCAGGGAGGAAATTTTAAATACAAAATTAGCTCGTAGCACTTTTAAATCCGAGGAAACTCGCGAAACTCCTACACTGTCAGCCCATTGTCCTGAACAGAACCCTGGTCAAACTGATCTGAATGCCGGTGATTTAGAAATCGAAAAACGAACAAATGACATCACTGGCACACATACAAAGAAATAATGTATTTCAGCGCCATTTAAATTTACTTATTGTCACAAATGGGAGAAGAAATATTCTGTGACATTTCAGAAGAACGCAAAATATTTCTGGTTGATAATAAAAGGAAAAAGTTGGCATCTCTGGGAGTATAGCTCAGTGATAAAGCATTCGACTGCAGCTCGAGAGGTCCCTGGTTCGAATTCAGGTGCTCCTTTCTTTTTGCTTATGATCTCAAGTACGAAGATGCTGTATGGTTTTAATATGGGACTTGGCACAATTTTAAGCAGCAAATTATACTGAAATGCTTCTTTTTTAATATCTTGAAGAACAAAATCTCTTCAAAGTATTATTGTTTATTGTTTCAATGGAGGTTAGTGCCATTTGGTGTAGATAAGATCTTTTTTTCTCTTCATTGTCATAAAAGTTTGGTCTTCAGTGTTACTTAAGTTAGTAGCTTACAGTTTCATTTTCTATGGACTTCATAGCAATAATGTGCAGCAAGTATATTGTTGCGGATTTTGTATTTATTTAGCTATTTATTTATTTAGAACTGTAATTAAAATTGTTTTATTTTCCCGTGCAACGCAACGCGTAACGAATTTACGAATTTGAAGAGAAAGCTACGCCGGAAAAGTAAAAATGCAAGAGCTCGTGCATTTAATATTTAATAAATAAATATCTCGTAATTGTACTGTTTTGCTATCCTGAAAAATCGAGAAAATAGGTTATACCAGAATATTCTCGTGATGATTAAAAAGATTATAAAAGCTGGAATAAAACAGCTCAGCTCAGTAGTTGTTATTGTTTTAAGAGAACTGTACTGTTTACTTATTGCTGGTTATTCATTGTAGCGAATTCGCCGTGAGATCAAATTAACTTTGTCTGTATTTTCAATTGAATTGTATTCAACATTTCAGTGGTTCAAAATATAATGGCTGTCCGATATTTTGATATTGTACGAATATCTCTGAGGAAATATTTCAGCATTTTGTTTCTTGTGAAAAGAATAAATTTGATTAACCTTTTATCGACTTGTGCATTCAATCCATTACGAACCCGTACGCACGCAACAGTATGTACACTGGTGAAATAAATTAAGAGAATTTTCATATTTGATCTACGATTTCCAGAACTACTGGACAGATTTTAATAGAATTTGGTGTGAACATAGGTTGATATAATACAAACAAAATAAACATTCAACAGTTATAATAGACACACATGTTCGTCTGTAACACTCACGGAAGTCTGAAGGTCTGAAACAGCGGTTGCAGAAGATGCAAAAGAAGTGGCTTAATAGGGGGGTATAGTCCCTCTTACAGCCATACAGGCCTCGCAGGTTGATGTTATACTGGAAATAAGGCAGTTTATCAGTGCCTGTGGCAACTGGCTCCACTCATTCAGCAACGCTGTTTTCAGTTCCTGGATGTTTCTCGTGGGGGGTTGCAATTGCCCTCCCCAGAGCGTCCCAGATATGCTCTATAGGGTTGAGGTCTGGAGACCGGGCTGGCCAATCCATCCGGCGAATATCGTCACTCTCGAGAAATTCGTCGACCAGAAGAGTTCTATGTGGCCTTGCGTTATCGTCCTATAAGATGAACTCGTGGCCCATTGCACACCAGAAAAGGCAAACATGGGCTCCAAGACCTCATCCCTAAACCTCACACAAGTCACCGAGCCTCTGTCAAAGACGTGGAGAGGTGTGCGACCATCCAACATGATACCTGCCGAGACCATTATACCGCCACCGAAATAATTGTTGATTTCGTGGACATGGGAGGATAGGTAGCAATTAGGGGAATGAGGGCTTATAGGAAAGTAACTTAAAATTAACTGGTTACTTAAAATAAATATAAAGAAGAAAATGTGTTTGTTTGTCCTCTAATAACTCAGTCGCAACTATAGCTATGTCACCAAACTTTCTACAATTCTTTTCTGGGTTCTGGAAAAGGTCGACGGTCACTTTTTCCCAAAAAAGTACCTAAACGCAGAAATATTAATTAAAAACTCGGAAAAACGATCGTTTTCGCCCTCATTTTTGCGACTGGCAAAAGTGTCGCAAGCTGGAGATGAAAATATGCTTCATTTCGAAAGTTGTTGCCACTGCTCGCTTTCAAATCCTAGAGTTTGTTACTAAAAATGTTTAAGTTTTACTATGGTATAAAAATAGCATTGCCAAACATTAAATACATTACTCCCGATTACAAAAAATCGTGGGAAGCCATTTCGGCTATTCCCATCTCCGTACGACTTTAATCAACCGAAATATTAATTAAAAAATTTTAAAAAAAATCTGAAAGATTTCAGATTTTAAATTACGTCCAAAGGCGCGTTTTTTTAACGTTTCGTGTGCTACCTTTTTTTATTAAATATCATGTACTACGTACTCAAACCATAAAATTCAGTTCAAAATCGATATCGCAAAATCATTTTAAAATGAACATATCTTTAGAATTTCCGTAAGTCTCGTGCGCTGGAGATAAAAGTTTTTTTTTTTCCGTACAGTGTTGCCATTGCTCGCTTTGAAATCATTTAGTTTGGTAATCAGAAATTCGTTGAAATGTTACAAAACATAAAATCGATAATAAAGCGAATTTCAAATTCAAAATTAGGGCTTCCAGATACCCATATTCGCAGTAGGATTACGTCATTCAAAATTCGATGTCTCTAGGTTTTATCACAATGCGAGAAACATGCATACATTTATGCAGATTTTTCATTTTTAAAAATTTAATGCAGAGCGATAACATTTAATGGTAACAATTTGAAAAGTGAAACGGGCATTCAGAGTGAATCGACGCAAAATCACAAAACGAAAGTAATAGTCCTTCGGGACTAAATCCCTTTGGACTAAAAACTCTGAAAGCGCTAATTTTCGCACTTATTTCTCCGAGTGGCAGCAGTCTCGCGCATTGGAAATAAAAATGCTTTATTTCGAAACGTGTTGCGACTGCTCGCTTTTAAATCGTAGTGTTTGTTAATCAAAAATTTGGAAGTTTTACAAAATCTATACATATAAAGAAGAATGCTTGTTTATGTGTTTGTTTGTTCGCGTTATTGATTTGTGATGAATTATGATGAATTTTTTGCCACATGTAATGTACTAAAATTGAAATAGATGAAACATTGGGTGGAACTTGAGCTTTTATCACCGTTAGATGCATTAGTCTCAATCTAGCTTAACTGGCATCAGGTATTTTCGCTAGTATGTAATATTTATTACAAATTATAATTACCCTCTTCATCTCATATAAACCATATACATTATTTAATTTATGTTAGACTATATTAAAAAAGTGTCATATTTTATTTCATCCTTTATAGGTCATTCTTTGCGTTCTTGACCCACATTTAAAGTCACAACGGCACTGCTTCTTTGAAACCGCACACTCGGAAGTCTTAACTATTAGCCGCACCCGTAACTGCTCAGATCGAATTGGAACAATCAAAGATGTCTAAGTTTAGATAATTGGCAACAACAAGAAGGAAACCGAAACGAAGAACCATCACTAAAGCGCTCCGCTTCCGGCGTAATGTTCTTCTTCACTTTTCTAGAAGCCGCTTCTCTGTCGGAAGCTCTTAATGAAAGTTCAAAAGAATCAAAAGCAAGAAGAGAGTACGCTACACCAAGAATACGTTAATTAGAGTATTTTGCCGTCTCTAATTAGCGGCAGCGGAGTCATTAAAATGGAAGATATGATCGCCAAGTTGGTATAATTAGTGACGTTTTGCTGTATTAAGGGGAATCAGGGAATTTAGCATCCGGTTCCCACATTTAATTACACTGCTGATTCGATTCTGTCTCATTTTCTGTAAAGATGTTGCCGTAACTTCCTTATTACATAATCAGGTAAATAAATGAAATGTGCATTTGTGTAATAGTTACTGTTACTTACCTAAATCAATGCGTTATACCAGTGGTTTTCAAACTTTGTCCACTCACGAAACCCTTAGAACTATAAGGTTTTTCGAGAACCCCATCCCACCATTAGAAAATTAGATCATGAAATAATATTTAGTGTAGATCAATATGTTACAGGTATTTTATGTAAAGATAATTTAAAGAAATGCATTGTAGTTTTTATTAAAATATCTTAACATAAAATTAGTTTAATTTACTTATTAATAGCATCAATACATAGTTCAGGTGTCACCTACCCTTGCATTATACTTAGAGACGGTGCTATGTTTGCATTTTTACTTCCTTTTAAGAAGTAAATCGAGAAATGTAATTGCGAAAAATTTCGGGTACCATATTTCAACGAAAATATCCATTTTGACCACTATCGAATTCATTTGAGCGGTTTTATGCGTTAAGTAAAGGAACAAAACTGGTTAGTTTAAAACTAAAATAACATTCTTTACAATGTAAAATTTAAAGTACGTATTACAATGAAACATCTCATAGACCTTTTGCTCATTCATGAAAGTGGTCCTCTTACAAAAGTGAGTCCAATATTGATGTGTCTTCACGTTCTCAGAATAACCGATGACTTTTAGACGCATAAGGTACTTTCTCCTCGTTTCTGCATGCCTTCCTGGTGTAATGGTTAGCACACTCGGCGCGTATTCGAAAGCTCCATGCTCGAGTCCCGGCGACGGCATTGCTCCTTTCTCATTTCTCCTGCTTCAAAAAATCCTAATGACTCCACATTGGCGCCCGAACTAAAGAAAAAGATGGTGAATGATGATTCTTTACCACCAGAATTTGGCTATTGGGTCCCTTAATCCCCAGTCGCTACTTTCAAAGGAGGAGACTATAAGGTATTTTCCTCCTCCTTTCTGCATGCCTTCCTGGAGTAATGGTTAGTACACTTAGTCGTATTCGAGAGGTCCAGGTCCAAGTCCCGGGGAGGGCATTGCCTCTTTGTCACTTCCAATTCAAAAAATTCCTAATAACTCTACAGACGTATTTGATTGAGGAGGTGGTAGCGAAGACAGTGTATTTGTAACGATTGAAAGTCTCAGGCCAAGTTATTTCCCTTTATATAAACTTTAATTTAGTTCACTTATGGTGTTTGTCTCTAAAATTAAAAATTTGTAATCAGTTTTTTAATTACTAATGAAAAGTTATCAGCCTTAAATTTTGTATAAACACTTATAGTAAATGACAATATAATGTGGTGAAGCGATGTTTTTAAAATTCGATCTATAATTATTTTTAATTAAATGTTAAAGCAATTTTTCGCACATATCTTCGTTTAACGAACAAACCAAAAATTTCAGTATTATACTGTTCGCACCATCGGGTAGAGTTGCAAAATGAAATTTTCATACATGAAAGTTTTAATGTCTGATTTTTTGATGAATTTTCGATGTTTGCTCGACTTCTTTCAAATATTAGGCGTGACGCAATTGATGGAAATAAAAGAGAGATTTTTTTTACAAATAACTTCTTTGATAACAAGACGTTGACACTAAAATGGAGGGATAAAACAAAATAAAATAAATCCGAAAGCTTTCGGATTTTATATTCCGCTCAGAGGCTTTTCTTTCATTTACGCACACATACATATTTAGAGAGCATTTCGGTACCTTTGGATAAAAATATTTATAAACAGTATAACTTTAGAGTTTCCGATAGACAGTCTCGCGCACTGGAGATAAAAATGTTCTTTTCCGGTTGCCATCACTCAGTTTGAAATCATTGAGATTTTTATTCAAAAATTCGTTAACGTTTTACAAAATATGAAATAGACAAAAAAGCAAATTCGATATTAGGACTTCTAGGTGCCCATGTTCGGGTGGAAGACTACGTTATTCAAATATTGATGGCTGTGGGTACCTGTGTTTTTTCACAACGCGAGAAACATGCACACATTCATGCGGATTCTTCGTTATTTAATTTAAATAAATATAATATAGGGCGATAAGATTTTGTGGCAACAATTTGAAATGGACATTTATAATGAACCGACGCAAAATGTCGTTTCGAGACTAATATCCCTTCTGCGCTAACTTCTATTTGGGTTAATAATTTTTATTATAAAATAAGCTTTAATTTAACACTCATAAAGTAATTTACGAACTAAATGTAAAAAAAGTATATAAAGTAAACAAATAATAATAAAAGAAATCTGAAATCTTTCAGATTTTATATTTCGCCCAAAAAGAAGTTTTTATCATTTACGCAAACATACACTTTTCGAGAGTTTGGGTTAATTCCCCTTTGGGCGAAAAGTATTTAAAAACAACATATCTTCAGAATTTCCAACAGACAGTCTCGCGCGTTGGAGTTAAAAGCATTTTATTCCATGCAGGGTTTTGCCACTGCTAGCTTTGATATCGTAAATTAATTAAAATTGGTTAAAGTTTAAAAGATATGAAATCGATAAAAATAATTCAGCATGCAGTTTCATACGACAAAGTGATTAAATAATTCTCTTTATAAAATTCTTCTACAAATTTATATCGCGAATAATAGAAAAATGGCCGTCTAAATAACGAAATCAGATAACCGAATTGAGTTGTTAAAAACCATTATATTTACAATCTTATTTAAGGCTCTATTTTATAAATCCCGATGTAAAATTAGAGGCTGATTTTATAAAAAGAAAAAAAAATCTGAAAGTCTTCAGATTTTAAAATACGCCTCCTTAACGTTTTGTGGGTTTCCTTTGTAGTATTTATTAAATATCGTATTCTTTGCACTTAAACCATCAAATTCAATTCAACAGCAATATCTCATAATAATTAAAAAAGCGCATATGTTTAAAATTTCCCATACGCAGTCCCGCGCGATGGAGATAAAAATGTTTTATTTCGTAGTGTTGCCATTACTCGCTTTGAAATCTTTGAGTTTCTTGATTAAAAACTGATAAATGCTTTACAAAATACGAAACAGGTAATAAAACCAATTCCAATTTTGGGCTTCAAGATGCGCATATTCGGGGGCAGACATACGTTATTCAAAATTGGATGGCTCTAGGTACCGTTGTTTTATCACAGTACGAGAAACATGCATACAGTTATGCAGATTTTTCATTATTTAATTACTTTAAATATAATATAGGGCGATAATATTTCATCGCAACAATTTGAAAAGTGAAAGGACGTTTATAGTGAAATGCCACAAAATGCTAAAAAGAAATTAATAGCCCTTCGGGCTAATTACGTAACTTCTTGTTCCCATATATTATGATAAATTATAAGTACATGATAAATTATGAAGTATGATAAATTATCTTTAATCGTTTAGCTAATTTACTACTGTGCTAAATAAAACCTCATTAAAAAATTTGTTTTCAATTCTTTGACTAATATTAATGACTTGTGATTCATATTGTAGATTCATGCTGTAAAGATCTCATGCTTAAACAAGAAAACAGGAATTGACAATATAATTGTGAAATTAAATGAACCTGATCAGCAATCATATAATTTAAATTTTAAAATAGGAAATAGACAAAACTATTACTCACCCATGACAGCAACATGATTCTAAATCGGCGTTTCCCACCATTTTCCTTTCGCGTATTCCTAAATAAGGTTCTGTAATTACAAAGCCTACTCCCCAACTTCTCCCTTTAAAACCTATGCCACTTCACTTCTCTCCAGTATCCTTGCAATGTCTCTTACAATTGTAATATTTTAAAGCCATAAGATTAATCATTTGTAATGAATGATGCCAGTTGAATATAAGTTTTTTTTTTCCAGAGAATGATAATTATTGGACTGCTTTCAAGTAATTTTCAAAAAATTCTGATGTGTACATCACATGACTTACTTGTACGGAATGTTAAATGGCACGCATTTTTTCCTACATTTCATTTAAACTTATTTTCTCGAATTTCATTACAGATATATTTCTCATTCAATCAATTCAGTTCTCACTTCGAGGCAAGGTAAAGATACATAAAAACTCAAAATATCATCATTAAAAAATGAAAGACAGAAAAAAAAATAAAACACCAAATACAGTTAAAATAATTAAAAGAACAATTTTTACAATTAAAAATTAGAGTTTCTATGCAAAAACAAGCAATTCGGCCGGCAAGCGAGAAGCCAGATTTTTCGGTCCACAAAACTAAAATTTCCTTTTGATCCTACTCGGCAAAAAGATGCTAAAGGTGCAAAATACCTATATTAGAACAATGGTATGTATAAATCTAATACATATCCTAAGTCGCAATTCCGTGACATGGAAAACGCAGTTTTAATTTCGTCAATCGGCCCAGTAGAATAGGAAATACAGAACTGTCTCCTCCCCCTTTTTTTTTCGCAGTGTACTTACATTTAGGTGAGTTGTAACATCGACTTTGAGTACGGCAGTATCTCTGACGCGAAAGCATTCTCTGAGGTGGAGGTGGGCGCTTGGATCAGTACGATTTAAAGATCCTCAGCTTAAATATCAACCAAATTCTTAAATCTTTAAAATTTTGTTAATGTTTTAGTAATTATAACAAAATGCTATCTTACTATCTTTTAAAAAATATTCGCACTTCGTAGTATATACAGTATTGATATTTGTTAACAGACAATTTATTAATTTTTTTTCTGGTGCCCACATGTATATATTAAAATAATAGACCAAGTCCTGGAAAAAAATGTAGGTTTTGATTTAATGAACAGCCAGGCTTGAAATAGTCTGTTAAAATAATTCAAGTTTGTAACCGTATTCATTTAAGATCACTTTTCATATGTGTAATGAAGAAGTCTGTTTCAATTTTGTTATTCAGTTTCATAGCTAGGTTATTTGTGTATAACAAAGCATACAAGCGCTATCTTTCTAAGCGGAGAGATATCTGCGTGAAGGACTTTCGAAAGGAAATTGGCTTGTGGCTCGTATTTACGTTATACACTCTTAGACGAAAAAAAAAAAAAGATGCACCACGACGCACCGAGAAGATATAAAGCAAATTGGACACAAATTGATATGCATACAGGTTTCGACGGAAAATGCAAAATTTTACATTTTGGCTGCCAATGAATGAACTGTTGTCGCTACAGCGCATCTGATCTGCGCAACTGGCAGGATATTTAAGAGTAGAAATTACGATTCTAGGTCATAAATTCTTCACGAATTTCATTCCGTGTTACTCCGGTAGACAGTAACTATGCCTCGCATACAGGTGCGCGAACGATATGCGCAGATGTCAGAATTTGAGAGAGGTCGTGTAGTTGGGCTCAGAAGCCGGTTGGCCTTATCGGCGAACAGCTCGACATTTGAGCAGGAGCGATGCCACTATTAGACGATGTTGACTGAAATGGGTGAACCATGGCCGCACACATTGTCAAGAAGGAAGCGGTAGGCCTAGAGAAACGACAGAACGTGAAGACCGAGCAATCGTCAGAGCGGCACTCACAGCCCCATCATCGATTGATCATCGATTGTACGTGCGATTGTACAATTATCATCGACTGTACGTGCAACTAGTGCTGCAATGACCGCAAGGACCATTTATAGACGGCTCACAGAAAAGGGGCTGAGGTCACAGCGCCCCTTGCGCCGACTACCATTGAACTCTGTTCAACATCAAGCACGTTTGCAGTGGTGTCGAACTCATTCGCACTGGAATGTCACTGACTGGAGTAGAATAGTCTTCAGTGATGAGTCCCGCTTTGAACTGAGCCCCGATGACCAGCGAAGGCGAGTCTGGAGACGCCGGGACAGCGGTGTGATACCAACCTGACTGTCTTCCGGCAGACAGGCCGATAACCAGGAGTGATGGTCTGTGGTGCCATTTCATTTCATAGTAGGACCACTTTGGTTGTCATCCGTCGCAACCTTACAGCACAGCGGTACATTGACAAAGTTCTAAGGCCCATTGTGTGAAGCATTATGGGCAGGGCCCTCGAACCAGCTCAGGATGTTGACGATCTAACGCGCCAGTTGGACAGAATTTGGCACGATGTCCCTCAGGAGGACATCCGCAACCTCTATCAATCGATGCCAAGCCGAATAACTGCTTGCATAAGGGCCAGAGGTGGACAAATGCATTACTGACTTTTTCACATTGTGAAGCTCTACCACTTCAATAAATCATCCAATTTTTCTCAAACTGTAATAATTTGTTTTTCTGTACATATACCTTACTTCTACCGATTATCCGATTATCGTCCCATTCGGATAACTCCTTCTTGGTGCGTCGTTTTTTTTTTGTCTAAGAGTGCATATGAAGAAACAACGAAAATCTGCTAGTCAGTTCGTTTGCCTGTGATATAACAGTATTTAGCAATCTTAAAAACTTTGCTGACGTTGACGCTGCTTACTAAATTTTGCAAATTGCTGCATAAACATGGAGTTATTAAGTTTTCTATTAATTACACAACTGTTGCAAAATTAATGATTTTCAAGAACCTGGGATTTTTTTTAATCTTTCAATTTTTTACCAGAACTGAATAGTTATAAGTTTAAAGATTCGGAAAACCTTGCGCCGCGATGATCGGTAAATAATTTTTGCGAATTGGAAATTGGCCAGAACACAGCATACCAAAAAAAAATCGAAAAGACTGCGCTGAAAATGATTTTGATTAATAAATAATTATTGATATAACTAATTAATAATTTTTATTAATAATGTAAAATTAATTAATTAATTAATGGTACGTGAATTCTGGAGATTGTTAGTCCAAAGAGGCAATCTGCCGAGAAAAACTCATCTATAACAACTAATAATAATACTTATGCAAATTCTTCGAAAATTTTCATGAATATTTTCACGATAATTGTCTTTGAATCTACTTAGAACGTTTTGGGAGAACATGTAGAACCTGAAATTCAAAGAATTACTATTTCAGGCGAAATGGGGCAGTTGGAAAAGTCTTTTCAAGGAACATTTAGAAAGAAGATCTAATTACTAAACTTCCTCGTTATTCATTGGCAGGTCATAGGCTTCATGATGTTCTTCTTTTATACTTATTCCTTAGTTGGAGAATTTCTGAACGTGTAATGTCTTCAAAGAAATGGCGAGATCTTGATGACGTTGGGAATTCTAGGTATAAGTCACCGATTCGGAAGTCATTAGTTTGGTTTCTCACGGTGTAACATTTTCTTTTCTTTACAAAAGTGTAAACAAGACACGAGTCCAGTTTACAACATAATTACGCGTAAATACTGAATTGAATGGTTTAAATTCCTTTAGCTTTGCTTTAAAAGGTTAGCATATCTTAGTCCTAGAAAATGCTCAACATAATAAAATATAATAAAAAACTAGCTGTTACCCGACATGCACTGCAGTTCTACTTAAAGAAAGTGTTTGTGATTTAATTCTGTTTATTGAAGTGCTTTAGAATACACAATATTTTTTGATTTTCTTTGTGATGTAAAAAGCGAAGCAAATGCGTGTGATGCAATATCACGCATGTTAAATACTTTACGCTTTGCAGAACGATAACACACTTTAAAATATTTTAACTTGGACAGTGGTAACACATAGCTCTTAAGCCGAGTTTGTTTATCAAATACGAGACAAATTAATGTAATTGCGTTTTCTCGAGTGGCAACACAATTTTTAGTCCAAAGGGGCTTTGTCCTGAAGGACTATTGTTTGCGTTTTGGTATTTTGCGTTGGTTCACTATAAATGTCCGATTCACTTTTGAAATTGTTGGCACCAAATATTATCGCTCTGTATTATATTTAAGGAAATTAAATAATGAAGAGTCTACATAAATGTATGTACGTTTCTCGCATTGTGATAAAACAACGGTACCTAGAGCCATCCAATTTTGAATAATGTACGTTTCCACCCGAATATGGGCATCTAGAAGCCAAAATTTGGAATTTGTTTTATTATCTATTTGATATTTTGTAAAAGTTTAACTAATTTTTGATTAACAAACTCAAGGATTTCAAAGCGAGCAATGGCAACGTTGTACAGAAGAAAACATTTTTATCTCCAGGGCGTGAGACTGTGTATCGGAAATTCTAAAGTTAGGTTAGGTTAGGTTAGGTTATATAATTATGGCAAAGCACACGAGGGCTATCTGCCTAAAAGAAGGGAAGCCTTCGTGGAGGACGTTCTCAGAGAAACTGGCTCGTATACACATTACACATGGGAAAAACCACGAAAACGCCCATGCAGCCAGCCCGTTCGCGGGATTCGAACGTCGGACCGAACTACCAGTGTTCAGCGTCTTTACCGCTCGGCCGCTGGTGAGCCCGAAATTCTAAGGATATGCGCATTTTAAAATTATTCCTCTTGAACTGAATTTTATGGTTTAAGTGCGAAGAACATGGTATTTAATAAAAAAGGTAACACACAAAACGTTAAAAAATTACCTCTTTGGACGTGATTTAAAATCTGAAACCTTTCAGATTTTTTTTATACTGCCTTATATCTTACGCTTTGCAGAGTGGCAATGCAAAGGTTTTCGTATTCTAAAAACTCGTGGGAAGTCTTTTCTACATTTTTCATCTTCGTGCAACTTTAATCAGACGAGATACTAACTAAAAATTCTGAAAGCAATAATTTTCGCACTCATTTTTCCGAGTGGTAACAAGTGCACGCTGGAGATTAAAATTTGCTTGATTTCGAAAAGTGTTGCCACTGCTCGATTTCAAATCGCAGACTTTCTTAATCAAAAATTTTGGACACCACAGACAGTAAAACGAAGGGCATTGAAGAAAGAAAGACGCGAGCCTTCAAACCATGTTTTTGCTTTCAATCCTCCCCCCTTTTTTTTTCTCTTTTTCAGAGCAAGAACGTACGTAAAAACAGCGTATGAGCTTTGAGTCGAAAGTTAAATTCATCGAATGACTTTGAGAACAAAGTCTATTGTTATGGATTATTCCTTTGTCCTGAAAGAATCTTATACCAGTCTCTTCGTCATTAGGCAATTGCCAAATTGTGTAATCCATCGTACTAAAAAACTGAAGAAATATGGCAAAAAAATAACCAATGACAATATTCGAACGAAAACTAGAAATCTTGAGCCACGACATTTCAAACGTAAATAAAAAATACTCAGAATAACAAGTGACGCTATTTAAACTAAGAACTAGAAAAACTTAAACTAAGAAACCTAGAAATCTCGAGCAACGTAATTTCAAACGTTACATTCTCGAGCCACGGAATTTGGCGTCGTTATTGGCCGCAGTTTTAACTAACGCCGCTTTACCGGAATTGTATCCATGTGTTTAAATAAAACGATTTAAACTATAACAACTAATTCTATTAGACCTTTTACCTTTCAATCCGTATTGAGTTAATTATTCTCATAGGGCTTCAGAGTAAAATGTATTGCGACAAAAAGAACAAGACCAAAAGGGACGATAAGGTCGCACAAAAAAAGAGCAGGTTAAGTTTTTGTTACTAATTGTCTGTTAGTGTTTATGTCTTATGTTTAGACGACGTCAAAGATATGTCAAGTTTTATCTAATGAGCTATGATGTAGTAAGTATGTATCTAACGTGCTTCAGGATTGAATTATTCAACGCACGTGTTTATTTCTTTAAAATAAAGCGATTTTAGTAAAACAAGAGCAAAAGGAAGAGGGGGAAAGTCTTACGAAATGAGATATTTCTTCTTATGGAAGAGAAAAGACTGAAATCATATTCATTAAGTAAATGACAGTTTTTAGAATCATTTAAGAAAATTTAACTAATCAGTTGAAATGTTTTAGATAATTTTACTAGGCGCTAAATGAGCTAAAAGAATAGTCAAGAGATTAAAGGTAGTATTAGTAATGAAGATTGAATAATTTCTTATGTGGTTCACACAGAAGATGTTTACACAATTTTTGAACGATTTCGGTGCCTTTGAACTAATGTTTAAAATGCAAAGAGCGTTTTTACTTCCTTGTACGAAGTAAAAAGGAGGTATTGTAATCGCGAAAAATTTCGGGTATCATATTTCAAAGAAAATATCCATTTTGACCGCTATCGGATGCAATTTAACGATGTTTTTGCGTGACACCAGTACGTAAGGACAGAATGAAAGACTCTTTTTTTCCCTAAAAAATTATAAAACTGATTTAAAATGAATTCTGAAGAAATTTTTCGTGGCGTCTGTGAGTACGTATGTTTGTATGTATCTCGCATAACTCAAAAACGAGTAGCCTCAGAACGTTGAAATTCTGTATATACAACTGCTATAACATGTCGATGTGCACCTTCTATTTTGGTTGCAATCGGCCGCACCAAAAGTATATAAATATATGCATATATAGATCCGCACTGTTACTCGCTTCAGTGAGCTCAGTTTCTTTAATCTTATAAGTTTGTAAATTGGGCATTTTTTGCTTTAAAAATGATTGGATTATGTTATTCTTATCTTCCGGTTGAGGTTTTTATGCCTCAGCCGGTTTTTATGGAACTGCTATAACATGTAGTTGTGCACCTCCCTTTTTGGCTATAATCGGCGGCACCAAAAGTGTGTATATGAATAAGATTGTAAATATGTGTGTATATGAATGTGATATTTTTACTGCGCAGTCGTGATGTCAGAGTAGCAAGAAGAGACGATGACGACAAAACTAGATTCCGACAAATCACCAACTATATTTTCGCACGTAATCAGATTATTTCTTAGTAGACAAGATACCTCTAGATCCCAAGGAATTACAATATTTTTATATTTTTTATATGCACGTTATATCATCTTAGAATAAGAACAAAGGAGGGCATAAAGGGATTTGCAAGGAGAAAGCTAGGGAAAAAAATGACGTAATTGTTTTTGTGCCAAGAGTATTTGTACTAAGTACATGCAGAAAGTACTCTGAGCTATGATTGGTTAATTTGAGGTTGTTATATAATCCTGGAAGGATCTCGAATTTGAGGATGACAGATGAATTTAGGGGGAGAGCACCAAATCTAGAATAGTTAATTTTGAGGTAGCTATCGTATTTTTTATGTCTTAAATATATGTCTATAATTTATAACTAGAAAACGTTATAGATGCCTTTTCTAGGAACAGAAATTTAGTTAAAACTATGAATTATTGAAAGAAAAAAAATTTTAATCAGTATTTTAATTAGTAGCTTAAATTAATATTTTCTAGACGTCTATTGCTTTAAAAGCATACAAACTGCTAAAGAAAAATCCTTAATCGCGAAAAAATCAAAATCAAAAGTAAAAATTTTAAGTATTGAAAAAAGTAGTCATTGCCATTGATTGCAGATTAATCGACTTGTTAAGAGGAACAAACCAGTCTGCTCTCAATTAGCAACAACTAAATTAAGTGAGAGCGTTTCCTTTCCTAATTATAAATTATTCGTTCATTACTTTGCAGCTTTAACGCTTTTTAATTCACTCATAAATACTTACAGATATATATAACCACTCATCGAACCAGGTGAAAAGAGTCACTCTGTTAGCCGGCTCGGTGAGCTAAATTTTTTATTGTTATGCGTTGGCAAATGGCACATTTTCTGCTTTAAAGTGGTTGAATTACACTGCTCGATATTGAAAATGCAACAAGAAGGAGTGGTCAGAAAGTGATGAAATTTGTAAAAAAGACAGAGACAGCAAGCAGCAATAAGTGATCTTTATTTCAAAATGATAGTCAGAATACAGAGCGAGAACGGCGTCGGCTCAGTCGGACCACCGCGGACAGCGATGCACGAAGAAACACGTCTAGGCATAGAGTCAATAAGAGTGCGGTTGGTGTCGTGAGGGATGGCTCTCCATGCCTTTTCAACCATTTGCCACATTTCGTCTTTTGAACGAGGCAGGTGCAGAGTCTACAAACGGCGTCCGATCACATCCCACACATGTTCGATTGGTGACAGGTCAGGAGAATACGGTGCCCAGGGAAGCATCTGTATACCTTGCAGAGTATGTTGGCAGATGCTATCGTCAGGTATTATCCTGATGAAAAATTGCGTTAGGCAGCCCCTGAAAGTAGGGGATTGCCACCGGCCGCAGTACATTATCCAAGTACCGTTGGGCCGTCATAGTGGCCTGAATACGAACTAGACATGACCTGGAATCGTAGGCAATAGCGCCCCAAACCATATGCCACGTTGTCGCGCGGTGGGGCGTTCCAAAGTTAAGATCTGTCTTCACGTCGACGCCACATACGTATGCGGCGATTGTCACTGGATAAACAGAAGCGTGACTCATCTGAGAACACGACGTTTCGCCATTCTGTCATCCACATCGCTCGAGTCCGGCACCATTCTAAACGTCGGCGTCTAAGCTGTGGGGGCAATGGCAGTCTTCTTAACGGACGCCGTGAGGCCACGTTCAACTAATCGACGGGAAATGGTTCTGGTCGACACGGGAACATCCAGGGTATCTTGCACATGCTGCAGAATCACGGTGCAAGTGACTTGCGGGACCGCCACAGCTTGTCGGCGGATGCGTCGATCCACGCGTGCTAACGTCACTCACGCTGCACCAGCACCCTTCCTTCTTCCCACATTTCCTTGTTCCAACCATGTTCGCCGTAGCCGATGCCCCGTGCTCGCATCCATGTGAGTATCAGCTGCGATTTGACGTAAGGACCAACCCGCCCTTCTCAGTCTGATCACCATATCCATCGTAAAATCGTCAATCTGCTGAAAGTGCCTTCGTTGACGGCGGCCTGGCATTCTCTCCGATTACACTTATCCTCCGGAACAAAAACCAACTTTCTTCGATAATTCGTCTGGCAGAAATAACGACACGAATATTGCCCATTCTGCAAGTTCCTCCCCTTATATCTTACTTCACGTGCGTCGGAGAGCTGCGCATTTCACATTATTCGCATAACTCAGTGACGTATCTCTACTCTAAAATTTGCATAAATTTCTGACCACTCCTTCTTGGTGTTGCAATTTCAATGTCGAGCAGTGTATGTTGTTCTTATGTTCCGGTTAAGATTTTTATGCTTTTAGTTAATCAGCGTGCAATAGTTGTAGAATTATCAACAATTTAAGATTTGTTTAAGTGCCACGAAACCTAACGGAGCAGCCATTTGTTTATATTTCTTGAAATTCTTAGTAGTGAATTCAGTCAGTTTCTGCATTTTCAATGTCTTATTGCAAACTGAGATCAAAAGTAAATTTTCAATTTTGTTCATCGAAAAATCTACCTCCTTGCCCGCTGGCCAAATTGTTTGTTTTGCGTAAAAATGTTAATTCTAACTGTAAAAATTGTTTCTTTTAATTGTTTTTAACTGTATATGGTGTTTTATGTTTTTCTGTATTTTATAACTTTTAATGACGACGTTTTAAGTTTTTATGTATTTTTGTCTTGCTGCGAAATGAGAACTGAATTAATTCAATGAGTAATATATCTCTAATCATTTCGAAGAAATAAGTTTGAATGAAATGCAGCAAAAATATGTATAATTTTAATAAGCCATACATGGAAATCCTATGATGTCAACAACAGATTTTTATAATAGCTATTCTAAGCGGCTGGCAGCATAAGCTACTAACTAGCATTTCCGAAAAGTAAACGGCTATGAATATTTAAAACTAATGTAATTTAAACTAATATAATTTTATGCGCAGTTCTACTTATTTTTCTTTCACTTTACTATGATTTAGTAATTTATATTTTTTATTTATTAGTCCAAAGGGGCTTTGTTCCTGAAGAGGTTTGCATTATTGTCCCTGAAGAGGACTATTGTTTTCGTTTTGCGATTTTGTGTCGATTCATTCTGAATGCCCGTTTCACTTTTCAAATTGTTGCCACTGTGTTATATTTAAAGAACTTAAAATAATCTGCATAAGAATCTGTATAAATGCATGTATGTTTCTCGCATTGTGATAAAACGACGGTACCTAGAGACATCCAATTTTCAATGACGTAATCCTATTGCGAATTTGGACATCTGAAAGCCCAAATTTGAAATTTGGAATTCGTTTTATGAAAGATTTCATACTTTGTAAAACTTTAACGAATTTTTGATTAACAAACTCAAAGATTTCAAGCGAGCAATGGCAACGCTGTGCAGAAAAAACATTTTTACCTCCAGCGCGTGAGACTGTGTATAGAAAATTCTTAAGATATGCTCATTTTAAAATTAATTTGCGGTATTGCTCTTGAATTGAATTTTATGGTTTAAGTGCGAAAAACATGATATATAATAGATAAAGGTAACACACAAAATGTTAAAAAAACGCCCATAAACGGAACTAATTTAAAATCTGAAAACTTTCATATTTTTCTTTTTTTTTAAAATTTCTTTAAATTTAATACAGTTCAATAATATTTAGTGGCGACAATTTGAAAAGTGAAACGGGCATTCAGAATGAATCGACGCAAAATTGCAAAATGTAAACAGTAGTTTTTCAGGGACAAAGCCCCTTTGGACTAAAAAAAAACACATTTAAGTTTTTGTTTTTCAGTCCAAAGGGGCTTTGTCGCTGAAGAAATATTGTTTTCGTTTCGGTATTTTGCATCCGAACTATTAAATGTCGGTTCATTTTTCAAACTGTTGCCACCAAATATTGCAGCCCTGTATTATATTTAAAGAAGTTAAATGATGAAGAATATGCATAAATCTGTGCATGTTTCTCGCATTATGATAAAACGACGGTACCTAGACCCATCGAATTTTGAATGACATAATCCTCCTGCGAATACGGACATCTGGAAGCCCAAATTTGAAATTTGCAATTTGTTTTTATTATCGATTTCATATTTTGTAAAAGTTTAACGAATTTTTGATTAACACTCAAGGATTTCAAAGCGAACAATGGCAACGTTGTACAGAAAAAAACATTTTTATCTCTAACGCATGAGACTGTGTATCAGAAATTCTAAAGATATGCTCAATTTAAAATTGTAAGCATCTCAAGTTTGACTAACGCTTATTTTATTTTAAAACTTTACTATCATCTCTTATTTTCCACTTCCGGCCAGAATTCACGCGTGAATATGTTTATGCAAATTGTACTTGCTAAAGCTTAAGTATTTAAGTTGTGGCTTTTTGCCAAGAGCAGAGTAGAAGGAGATAGAGTGAGCCGTCTTGCCACGAGGCTTCACTCGAGCTTGCCATCAGTTACTGTCCTCCTTTAATGCCAGAGGGTTTAGTCTCCTTGAACGCTAAAGATGTATTTTAGTTTTCCGCAGTTTGCGTACTACAGACGTAGTAATTTAAAATTCTAGTCTTAGTGTTAGTCAGCTGTGTAAAACATTAAAATTTAGCTCTTTTCTAAATTTTAGTTAATTAATAGTCTTATATTTTTTTACGTTCAGACCACAAGTGGTTGGTCTTTGTATTCCGAAGTGCGGAAGCGACTGTGAAGTCGTGGAAAAATAAATGGTAATTTTAACCCTTCTCATTCTGTCGTCTTTGCTACATTCCATATGGCATAGTTTGCAGTCAAACTCACTATCCAGCCAGGGCACGTCATGTTCGCGAAACAGATAAAAAGAAGTACAAGTTCTGATAAAATTATTTTGCGATATTGCTTTTGAAATGAATTTTATGGTTTAGGTGCGAAGAACACGATATTTAACAAATATAGGTAACACATAAAATGTTAAAAAAACACCGCTTTCGACTTAATTTAAAATCTAAAAGGTTTCACATATTCTTTCTTTCTTTTTTTTTTTTTTTTTTTAGTAGCAATAGCAGTCCTTTGTGATAAAAAGTTCTTTGAAAAATATAACACCAAATACTTCGTCGCATAAAATTAAAGCACCGTGATAGCGAATTTTGATTTCTGCTGCTTAAAAATAATTTGAGATGTAGTCGTCATGTTCATCGATGCGAAAACACGCGGATAGACAGTATGCCAAAAGAAGATTTTCCACTTCGTTGAAAATTTTAAAAACAGAAATATATTTTCAGGAATAATAGAAGTTTTATTATCCATGACATTTACATAGTTTAAAATGTTGCAAAATTATGTACAATTAAAACGCTTCTTGCAATAAAATGTTATTCTAGAAGAAATTCCTCATTTTCTCACTTCGGAGAAAATTAGCAAATAAAAAACAAAATGGCTGTAACACTATTAACAGTTGAAAATGGATGAAAATATTTCTTATTTTGGTATAGCATTTAACTTTAAATATTTACATTAATAGTTCTGTTTTTTCATGCACAATTAATAAATATATAATTACTAGCGGAAGTACCCAATGGAAGTTAAGCTAGATTAAGAGTAATGTATCTAACAACAGAGAGAAGGATATCGCTGTAATCCTTCTGTAATAACGATACAAAAAATACGATTCATAGTCATACATTTTTCACCTGATGCTACATGGAATACATATAAAAAATGTTGAATAAGGTAATTCTCTATCATTATATCAGCAACAATGGCACGCAGTTTTTAATGATTTTCGTCTTTCTAATCAAATGGTCGTAAAAGCTCAAGTTCCATCCAATATTTCACCTATATTCAATTTTAGTGGATTAAATGTGGCAAAAAAATTGATCATAATGGATCAGAAATCAATTACGCGAACAAATAAACAAATACAGAAATAGGCATTTTTCTTTATATGTATAGATTTTGTAAAATATACAAATTTTTGATTAACAAACTCTACGATTTGAAAGCGAGCAGTCGCAACACTTTTCTAAATAAACATTTTTATCTCCAACGTGCGACACTGTTGCCACTCGGAAAAATGAGGGCGAAAATTAGCGCTTTCAGCGTTTTTAGTCCAAAGGGATTTACTCCCGAAGGACTATTACTTTCGTTTTGCGATTTTGCGTTGAATCACTCTGAATGCCCGTTTCACTTTTCAAATTGTTGCCACTAAATGTTATCGCTCTGCATTAAATTTTAAAAAATGAAAAATCTGCATAAATGTATGCATGTTTCTCGCATTGTGATAAAACCTAGAACCATCGAATTTTGAATGACGTAATCCTACTGCGAATATGGGCATCTGGAAGCCCTAATTTTGAATTTGAAATTTGCTTTATTATCGATTTTATGTTTTGTAACATTTCAACGAATTTCTGATTAACAAACTAAATGATTTCAAAGCGAGCAATGGCAACACTGTACGGAAAAAGAAAAACATTTTTATCTCCAGCGCACGAGACTTCCGGAAATTCTAAAGATATGTTCATTTTAAAATGATTTTGCGATATTGATTTTGAACTGAATTTTATGGTTTGAGTACGTAGTACATGATATTTAATAAAAAAAAGGTAGCACACGAAACGTTAAAAAAACGCGCCTTTGGACGTAATTTAAAATCTGAAATCTTTCAGATTTTTTTTACGTAGGTTATTAATTAATATTTCGGCTAAGTAAAATCGTACGAAGATGGAAACAGCCGAAATGGCTTTCCACGAAATTTTTGGAATCGGAAATAATGTATTTAATGTTTGGCAATGCTATCTTTATTTTATTGTAAAACTTGGAAAACGTTTATTAACAAACTCTAGGATTCGAAAGCGAGCAGTGGCAACAACTTTCGAAATGAATCAGATTTTCATCGGCAGCTTGCGAGAATGTTGGCACTCGCAAAAATGAGGGCGAAAATTATCGTTTTTCCGAGTTTTTAATTAATATCTCTGAGTTTAGGTACTCTTTTTTTTGGGGGGGGGCAGTGGCCATCGACCTTTTCCAGGACCCAGAAAAGAATTGTAGAAAGTTTGGTGACGATAGATCTAGTAGTGACTGAGTTAGTAGAGGACAAACGAACACACAAACTTTCTTCTTTATATATATAGATAAAAGGCATCCCAAAATTCGCGCAAAAAGTAATTTTGATAGAAAACACAGATTTATAATTAAAAATTGTAAAATTTTATTGATTCATGAAGTACAAGGTTATGTATGGAATAGCCTTTCAGGTAAACGGCCTCCACGGCTTTGCTGTCACTTACGCACCCTTTTGTTTAATTTTCTCTGACCATTTTGCATAAATGTAGTTGTATTTTGCTCACACTCATCTTCCTCCTTCAAGGCAGGAGTGGTGGTGGTGGGCTCGAGAGCATAAAACTTAGACTTCAATAAACCCCAAAGAAATATGCCTAAAGACGTTAAATCGTATGATCTGGGCCGCCCTTTGGGAAAGTACACAACCAAGAAATGACTTATGCAGTAATTGAATTGTTTCTCGGGCTGTGTGGCATGTGGCACTGTCTTGCTGAAACCACATGTCCTTCACATATATGTGCTGCAATTTAGACACAAAAAATTGAATTTTCATGTCGCAATAGCGATCACCTCTAACTGTTACTGCCTGAATAGCCACATTTTTGGAGAAGGATGGTCCGATGATACCCCCAGATCAAAATCCTCACCATGTGAGTGACACGTTGTTGATGCATTAGTTTTTCCACAATCACTGGTGGATTTTCTGAGTCCCATACGCGGTAATTTTGTCGATTAACCAAGCCATCGAGATGACAATGAGCCTCATCGCTGAAGACAATTTTGTTCGAAAATTCAGCATCCACTTGCTGTTTCATAATCCACTGAACAAACTCTCTTCGCTTTACGGATCAGTAGGCTTCAGTTCTTAAGTTAGTTAAGTTGGTAAGCATGACGATGTAAACCTTCCAGGACGATACACTGTAGAGAGCTACTCAAAATGTCCAGTACTGCTGGGGTCCAGAACTTTTCGCCGTCGCCATTTCACCGTAGCCGTTTTGCCATCGGGATGTTTCGTCGTCAAGAAATATTTTCCTTTACGTGACTGTATTATATCTTCCCGTATTATACTCGTACTAAATTTATTTAGTTTAATAATTCTGTTTACTTTTCGTATACGTAATAAAGGTTGCTTATAACATATACAGTTGTTTAAAAATATGCGATACAAAATTACACATAGTTAGTTAGAAAATTATGTCTGTAACAAAGAGAACTGGAGCTAAACTTCTGATATAACAGAAATTATATTATCGATTTGAAAATTATGCGGGCACAATATTTACATGGTTCGTCAAAATTTCTTGAACTTTTAATTGGCTAGTTCAGGGAAATCACTCATGCAAGTAAGAAATTCACATTTTTATGAAATCTGAATGGAAAACGGAATTACTTTGGAATCTTGTCAGCACGCTACTCTCTTAAAATTAATGTGTCATGCGTAACGATGTATTTGTATAAAATTGTACACGGAAACATTGTATATAAAATGTTTTTAAATTAAATTAAGTTATAAAACTAAGCAGAATTATTAAACTGAATCAACTTAATATAATATTACAAGATATAATACAGTCGAGTAAAGAAAAATATGTCTTGACGGCGAAACTTCCCGACTGCGAAACGGCCACGGCGAACAGTACCATTCCCTACTACAGGGCCAAATTGATGTTTTTGGACTCTCAGCAACGATAACACGAACTGTTTCGATGTTTTGTGTTGAATAATTGTTGAAGGACTTGTTTAAGATCATTAGTTGATCTAATCTTCCTACATTTTTTTAATTAATCTCTTCGCAGTTGATGATGTTAAATCACTATTCCGGCCATATTTAATAAGAAAAATTGCGAACTGTAGCTTCCAAATCTTCATTAGCTTTAAAATATTGCTCAACGGTGAAAACGCGTTCTTCTTTCGTGTAGCACTCTATTTTTAGTAACAATAAACTGCCAGCTGTCGCTCTGTCTTTCTTTGTTCCGTCAGCAATACTTTATTGCACAAATGGTGCAAGAACTTTGAGACACCCTGTAAATTATTTTCTCACCCCTTTCTGCATGCCTTCGTGATGTAACGATAGCGCTTTCGGCACGTATTCGAGAGGTCCAGATTCGAATCCCGTCGAGGGCATTGTACATTTTTAACGTGTTTCCTACTTGAAAAAATTCTGATGACTCTACAGTGGCGCCCGAACTTAAAAGATGTTGGATGATGATACTTCACCACCAGAATTTGGCGACTGGGTTCCCTAAGCCCCAGTTGCCCTTTCAAAGGCGGAGTATACAAGGTATTTTCTCCCTCCTTTCTGCATGTCTTCATGGTGTTACGGTAGCACATTCGGCGCGTATTCGAGAAGTTCAGGTTCGAGTCCCGACGAGGGTATAGCTCATTTTTCATGTCTCATGCTTCAAAAAAATCTAATGCCTCTACAACCCTTTAATAATATTTACAGCCAATGCACGAATTTTAATTCACTTTTTATTAACTGATAATAAAGCTCGTTGTGAGAAAAACTGTGCAATTGGATATTTATTCCAGTTTAGAAGAATTACTGAAATGCGAATTTCAGAAATTTCTCAGCTAATAACCATCCGATGACAAAATAGAGGCTCTCTTCTACGTGTTTGCCCACAGTTTTCATGGGCGTTATTTTTTTGGCTTGATTTATTTGATTAGGGAAAAGCACTTGAGGGCTATCTGCCTAGGGTAAGAGATGTCTTTGTAGAGGACGTTTTAAGGGACTTTGGCTCGTATACACGTTACACGTGGGGAAAACCACGAAAACGTCATGCACCTAACTCATTCATCGAGATTCGAGCCACAGACTGAACTACCAGTGTTCGGCGACTTTTACCGCTCGGCCGCTAGTAGGCCATTATTTGTTTGGCTACGGTTTAATAATAAAATCATTCAAACTTCGAATTATGGTAGGTAAATTCTGAGCAAATAATCCTCCTCTAGCAATTCTAACCGAGCTTCCAAGCTTGGCTAACGAGATGGCTGCATGGTTGGTTTTCGCGGTTTTCCTTATATGTAAAGAGTATAGGTGCCAGTTCCTTTAAAATTCCATCCACGCAGGCATCTCTTCCTAGAGGTAGATAGTAGGCATCTCTCCCTAGAGTTGCTTTGCCTTAATCAAATAATGTAATCTAACTTGAAATTCCATACGAAAGTTCGACGCAGTTTGATCCCGCCATTTTAGTTCCATAATTAAATTTCCCTCCAATGAAATCCCCATCCCCGCCTTTTTGAACATGTAGAAGACTGCGTATTAAAAATAATTCATTAGAAGACAACAAGTGCCAAACAATTTTCTACAAAAGGATTTATGAGGTAATCTTGCCTATTGACCAATGTTAAATAAAATATGCTATTATATATAGCCACGCTTTTACCTGGCTCGGTGAGTTTTGTGCTTCTTTTCTTGGTAAAACGCGCATTTTTTGCCTTAAAAGGGATCGAATTATATTGTTCTTATGTCTCGTTAAGGATTTTATGTCTTTGTTTATTCTACATTCAGTGGTTGTAGTATTATCAACAATTTAAAAGTTTAAGTGGCTCTAAGCCTAACGAGGCTGCCATTTGTTTACATTTGAAACTTAGTAGAACTAGGAATTAAATCAGTTGTGCACAAACTTCAGTGTCTTTTTGTCCAGTTGCTTTCTTCGAAAATGTTAGTCTTCAAGAAGAATTGCTTGTTTTTGTGTACAAACTCTAATTTTAATTGGCGGAATTTTTTTAAACTGTATTTAGTGTCTTAGATGTTTTTGTATTTTACAATTTTTAAGGAAGATGTTTCAAGTTTTTATTGCTTTTGCCTTGGAACTGAAATTGATTAAATAGGAAATATATCTTTAATGAAATTCGATGAAATAAGTTTAAATGAAGTGCAGCAAAGAAAATGTGTAATTCAATAAGCCGTACAAGCAACTCATGTGTTCTCCATATCATATTTTTTCTAAGATGTTTTCAAAATTTATTAAAAAAGAGTTCTGACCCTTCAGCTGCTTTCAGATCGTGCATTCCGCCCACCTGCAATTTGAATCTGAAATAAATGTTCTAACGCATGAGGTGTTGCGATGTTATAGCCTTTATAACGCCCTATCATCCGTGATATGATAGTCGATATATCATAGTTGATATATCGATATGGAGAAATTTATTGTTTTGGGATTATTCTAAAACTTTAGAAATGGATTGCTATTAAAATTACTGAAAGAATGAGTTTTAATTATTTTCGAATCACAAAATATTTAATTAAGAAATTAAACCATAGGTTACAGAATATTAAACTTAAAAATTGATGACGAAAACCAGAAAAAGAATTGTCAATACCCACGATGAAAATTTTTTTAATGTCATTTATTCCTACAGACGATCCCAGGCAAATAATCACATTTGTAGCTAAACAACTTTCAAATTAGAGCGAAAAGAATTCTTTTCGTGCTTTTGTAGCCACGGAAACAAAATGTAATTAAATTTATCGCTATCTACCGAGACTTGTTTACTCGCATTTTGTTTTTGCCTTCTTATGCGTCTTTGATTTAATTCACCGAAGGGAAAAAAATGGATGACAAGTAATTGCTGTTCTAAAATTGCGACTTGATAATAAAATTTCCTGCAGAGCAGAGATTCTTGGATGTTTGCAAAAAGAGCAGTTGCAGTGACGTCAGCGTTCAAAATGAAAAAAAAAAATTGTTTTCTAAGAAGCTGGTATTTGTGAATAGCTTAATCACTTATTCCACATCGTTTACGTTCATGATTTTGCGCTAATTAAAGCAAGCAGTTTTTTTTTTTTTTTCCCTAACAACGTATTTACATGTGACATGCTCAGTGAACGGGGTTATGCTTAATTTATTTTTCCCTTAATGTTTTTACCCAGATATTTAAAATAATCTTACGAAAGAGTTCTTTAAGTCTTGCTATTTGAGAAATGCTTGGAGTCGCGTCGATGGAGTGAAACTCCCTTCGTAAATTTTCTCAGAAGTATTCGTTTAAAACTTAAGTTCTCTAAATATTGGGAAGACATTGATTTCACTTAATTTTTTTTTCTATAAAAATACCATTTTTGAAATGTTTTAAGAGTAGCATTTTCAAAAACAATTTTAAGGTTTATAGTAGAAAATTATTTCTGGCATTTCATTACGAGTTGTAAATATCAAAAATACTTGAAATACTTTCAAAATACTTAAAAAAACTCTAAATGATTTCAAAGGTTTTGTTTACATCGGTTCAAATTATAACAATGGCATTATGGTATTATTAGACTAGCTTTATTTCTTTATGTTTAATTGATACAGAATTTATTTTAAAAATCAAAACATCTTTAATTAGCACCAAATTTTAATTTGACCAAGCTACAAATCATTTATCAAAAAAGGGATTAAGCGTTTTAATTGTTATTTTACAATTATCCCCCCCCACAACAAAAAGGCTCCCATTCTTCTCAGAAGGTGCAAATGTGCTTAAAATAAGAGATAAAGGTCACACACAAAACGTTATTAATTTCATTAAAAAAAATTGAAAGTTTCAGATTTTAACGGTCGCAGAAAATAGTTTGTTACGGATTTTTATGCTCTCGCTGAGCTCGTAGTCTAATAAACCCCCTCCTACTATGGCATTCCGTTAAACTCACTTCTACTAACTCTTTTTCTTTTTGTATTTTAGCCTAATTAATTTTAGCCTTATTATTAAGCATTATTTTTCTCGCATTTACGCCATATATAATTCAACAGCAAAATTTAAAAAAAAATTAAAAGCTGCATAGCAGTATGCGTTTAGAATTCCTGATGCAGCGGTAAATGTTTGCATACATTTTTCAGTTTTTTGTCTGCTCTCAGTTCATCATATCTATGTTAAGTTTTTTATGAAGATGACTTTAAAAAACTTTTTTTTGGTCTTTTTATTATTAAAGATTTATTATTAATGTTATTTTATTTTTTAAATATCACGTTGTTGACGCCTACGCCACATAAAATTCGATTCAACAGCAAAATCTCAAAATATTTTCAAACAACATATCTTAAGAATTTCCGGCAGACAGTCTCGCGCGCTAGAGATATATTTTTTTTTTAGTCCAAAGGGGCTTTGTCCCTGAAGGACTATTACATTTTCTTTTTTGCGATTTTGCGTCGGAAACATTAAATGTCGGTTCACTTTTGAAACTGTTTCCACCGAATATTGCAGCCCTGTATTATATTTAAAGAAATTAAATAATGAAGAATCTGCACAAATATATATATGTTTCTCTCATTGTGATAAAACGACGGTGCGTAGAGCCATCGAATTTTAAATGACGTAATCCTACTGCGAATATGGGCACCTGGAAGACCAAATTTGAAATTTGAAATTTGTTTTATTATCCATTTCATATTTTGTAAAACTTTAACGAAATTTTGATTAACAAACTCAAAGATTTCAAACCGAGCAATGGCAAAGTTGAACAGGAGAAACATTTTTATCTCCAGCGTGTGAGACTGTGCATAGGAAATTCTAAAGATATGCTCAGTTTAAAATTATTTTGCGATATTGTTCTTTAACCTAATTTTATGGTTTAAGTGCGAAGAACGTGATATTTAAGAAATAACGGTAACACACAAAATGTAAAAAAAAACGCCCCTTTGGACGTAATTAAAAATCTGAAACATTTCAGATATTCTTTTTTATTTTCCTTTTCTTTTTTTTTATTGCAGATGAGCGGAAAAAAGTCATCGTTCGTACTTTCAAATGACTTTAACAAAAAGCGTAAACCACATTTGGCGTTATTATCGCTCAAAAACAAGATACCAAATTTCAAAAGCTCCAATACGTAAATTCATGCATATCTTAGAAAATTTTGAATAAAAACTCTAATTTTTTGTAGGTATGCTTAGAAATACATCTACTTTAAGATGATGGCAAACATTTTATAGGTTATAATACAAAAATGTTCTTGAAAAATTTATAAAAAATGTTTAAAAATACAAATTTTAAAAATAAATCATTAAAAATGGAAGATTTTTATTTGGAATGAACCTAAATTTCGAATTCTGGAAGAAGGAATTAAATAATTTTAATAAAAAAACACAGATTAATAAAATATGTTAAATTCAATTAACACTTTGAAGCCAAAATTTTGAGAGCTAATGTTTTAAAAACGACTCATGCGATTTTTACAAAACTTGGCAGTTTGGCATAATTTGAGTCGTAGAATGGAAATATGGAAAAAATTGGCATGTCATTTCCGAAAAAGTCCGATTTTGGGTCAAAATACCTATATTAGAAAGATGCTATACATAAATCTAATATATATCCTAAGTCGCGCTTTCGAGACATGAAAAACGCAAGTCGAATTTAGTCAATCTGCCTAGTAGAACGGGAGATATAGAACTGTTCCTTTTTTTTTTCGCAGCGCGCGTTACTTTAAAAAATTAAGGGGTGAGTTATCTGCAACTGAATGCAAAACTTGAATTCCTCACACAGATTAGGACACAAAATGTGAAAATATGCCAATTAATAACACCCCGCACGATGAACCAAAAATTGGAATTCGGGTATATAGTGTTGTTTAGTGGGATTTTTAAGAGTGCTGTATATCAATTAGTTACAACTGAAGGGCATCATTTTAAGTGGATGTGGCCTACCAGCGCCGAGCGGTAAAGTTGCTGAACACTGGTAGTTCGGTTAGATGTTCGAATTCCTCGAATGGGCTGACTGCCATGGGCTTTTTCGTGGTTTTCCCCCTTTGTAACGTGCCTTCGAGTCAACTTCCCTTAAAAGTCCTCCATGAAGGCATTCCTCATGCAGCCAGCCCATTCGCCGGGATTTGGACGGAACTACCAGTGTTCGGCGAATTTTCCGCTGGGCCGCTGGTCGGGCATTTTGGGACAAGAAAAATGTAATAGAAATGCGTTATTCTAAGAAGCAAAGTGTGCTTCATGTTTAGCTAATAAACGCCAAACATTTCAGTGAACTTCCATTTATCTATTTTACGCGGCAAGCTTACGAGTGTTTACAGTAAGCGGGTTATGAGCGTATTTTATGTTATGAATTTATGTATATTAGCTTCCAGTTTTTTGTTTTTATAAATTAATATACGTTTTTCTTGCATTATTCCGAATTTGTGTATGTAATGTTTGACTTTCTGTTCTATGTTTGTTTTTTTTTAGAATAAATTTTAGTTGTACATTTTTCTTTGCTTTGGCCTCATGTATAGTTTGGGAACTTTTGCCATGTGCACAAATCAGATTTTGAAATATCTAGTATCTAGAGATAAATTTATCTACTTTTCGATGAATTTCGAAAGTGGCAAGACTAGAATATTTAAACGTGCAACCAAGGAACAGCAAACAATACGAGACGAAGCAGACACAGAGATACTAATATATGAGTATAGGAGGTACAACTTCAACGTAAAATTCAGCATAAAATAAAAGAAATTTACTAATCAGCGTAATTAGTAAATTTCTGGACTAATTTCGAAGAGTCAAACATGAACCTCCTTCTTCAGCTACAGAAGAGCAAATGACGAAAGAGAAGCCTGTGAGGCGATAACGATGACAAGAAGGAAGTCAAGTTATTGGCGCCATCCGTTGATGAATAATTAAACCAACAACAAATTCTTAATAAATAAAAAGCAATAATCCTGAGAGCACGGTTATGCAACAAGTCATTAATCATTATATATAGTAAGGAGATCCGTGTATAAGTTTTGAAAAATGTTATAAAGGATTTTCCATTTAGGAAAAGAAGAAACAATTTTCTCATCACATGCGAAAATGAACTTCAATTTCTTGCCAGTTTCCTATTGTTTTAAACAATGAAATATACTTTATAGTTCATAAATAATAGTAATTTGATTAAACGTTGTTACTTGCGTACGAGTTCGTAATGGGTCGAATGCACATAGAACCGTTAATAGCTTGACAAAGTTTATTTTCCCAAAAGTTGTACACTTTACAGTTCTGGAAAAATCCACGAAAGTACTTGTGCAGCTCTTCTTAGCATAACAGAGTACAATCAGGAGTTATCACTGCAAACTACTAAGAATGTTAAACACAACGCAATGCAAATCGCATCTAAAGAACGAATCTCGCAATGTTGTCAATACTTCGAAGCCAACAACGCTTAAAAACCGAAGAACTGATATTCTCTCCGGTCTTATACAGTATTCCCCTGGTCGCTGAAAAACCTCTAATGTCTTCCATTTCTCGAAGTTATTAGAAGGCATATGCGGTTAAAGCAAAGGGGGTCGGACACCGTTACAGTTACATATAGCAATTTGTTTATCAATAAGTTTAGTGATAATACGAATGAGTTGGTAATACAATTTGGTGACATACCAATAAGTTTGGTGACATTTTGGTCCAATGTTAGGCGGCTTTTGGCGATTTCTCGCCCAAATTTGACGACAACAATTAGTCGCCAAAAACTGTCGCCAACATGGCAATATCTCGCCAGTAACGAATACTAACACGAAGAATAGTCATCCTAAATTTAGGCTTTGTACTGGGATGGTAAGTCTTTGGATCTAAAACTCAAAGGCAGAAGGAAGTACTTGGCGCTTTTATTAAACATAGTCCATTATTAAAAATCTGCTAAAAGATAAACAATTTCAAGGAAATCCATCAAATCACAGACTTTACATGTAGCATTTTATAACATGCAGTAGTTTTGCAGCAGACGATAGAGTTATTCAAAAGTATTTAAATTATCGGATGTAGCTGAATTAACTTAGTAATCGCTTTTAACATGCTGTTAAGTTCGTATAGTTTATTATTAATTTGCGAGAAGGTTAGAATAGACGAAGTAAGCACGACGTCACAAAAATGAAACCAAGGAAATATCAACAACGTCACGTCTTGACTTATCACGGCCGTCTTAAAGCGTGCGGCTGAGACTACGAACCATATTGTTAAACAAAATTACATCAACTTTAAGAGCAAATATCAAAGTTCGCAGGTTCAGAAAAGTGTCTTAAGGCACAATTTGCATAAAATACCATTGAAACTTCCACTGAACTTCCAAATTTTACCATGTATACACTTGTACTATAGTTACCATTTACACACTTTCAAGTACCTAGTTTTTATTAAATTTGAAACAGTCGTTTTCAAGGCGCTTGTGATTTTTTTATACACCATGTAGAAAATCTTTTTATGTTAAGTATTAAAATTAGGACGGGAGACTTATAAAAGTTCAATGATGAATATCTAACATATAAATAACGCCGATTAGAATGTACCCAAAACCAACCAGAAGTTCGCTTTCGGCAGCGTCAACATGGACCTTATAAGGTCCATGAGCGTCAAGATGTGACGTCATATCTTGACGTTTCACGGCTTCACTTTCATTGCACGGGACATACGGAGGGAGCTTATTCTATTTTTTCTAGCCTCCTCGTTAATTTGTAATTCGAAAATGAAAAAGCACTATTATTAGTTATGCTGACATTTAAAAAAAAGTTAAATATTCTGTCATTTGTTGTCAAATTCTAGAAAGTTACCTATTAACATAAATCAAATTAAAAATTTCATTAGAATATTTAAATAAACGTAATTTTAATTCAGGCATAATCTTGTTTTTAAATGAAGGTATTTCTTTTATATGAAATGAGCCCTATTTATATTTAATATACCATCAGATAATATTGTTTACAATCCTTGCCATTTACCTTCACTATTAAGCTTTATCTGAATACATTTCTCGTGAACCTTTCTCGATAAATAGTGGATTCATTATTATTACGTCTATATAATCGTTCTATTATTAATACGCTTATACAATCTTCCGTTCCAATACATTAAATCTGGAATATTGAAGTTTAAAATCGTGTTTGACTTCATTTAATTTAACTGAAAGCTTTAAACAGAAATATTTCAGGTCTTAAATCACTTCTATTTTGAAAGTTCTAACAATATCCTGTTTCAGTCTTTTAGAAAGTAGCGATTTGCTGTTGCCATTCAGCATGGGCAAAGAATTCCATTGAATCTTCGCCGGCTTAAAAGAATTGTTATTTCTAAGAAGCTCTACAGCTTTATAAAGAATTTGCTATTCTTTTGAGACATAGGAATCAAATCAGGTGCTTTTCGTCAAGTTTGAAGAATTCAGGGAAACGATCTGCAGTAAATGATAGGATCAAGAAATATCAAAATATGCTCAAATGATAAGGATAAAAATTCTACAATAATATGATTGATAATAGCAAAATAGCAGTGATAGATAAACTTATTCATGCAACTTGTGTTTTGAAAAGAAGAAAGAAAACATCAGTGAATTATCGTCTGCGATATCTGAGTTTAATCTGAACTAATAATTATTCAGCTATTTCATATAAAAAAAGTCTAAAATCTCTCAGATTTTATATTACGCCCAAAGGGGCGTTATCTTAACGTTTCGTGTGTTACCTTTGTTTATTAAATATCATGTTCTTTGCACTTAAACCACACAAATTTCAATTCATCAGCAATACTACGAAATATTTTAAAACAGCATATCTTTAAAATTTCTGATAGACAGTCTCGCGCGCTGGAGACAAAAATGCTTTCTTCTGTAGGGTATTGCCATTGCTCGCTTTGAAATCGTTGAGTTTGTTAATCAAAAACCTTTTTAAAAATATGAAATAGATAATAAAAAAAATTCGAAATTCAAATTGCGGGCTTGCAGGTAGCCATGCTCGGGGGGGGGGAGGATTACGCATTTCAAAAATCGACGGCTCTAGGTACCATCATTTTTTCACAATGCGAGATCCATGCGTACATTCATGCAGATTCTTCACTATTTAATTTCTTTAAATGTAATACAGGGCAATAACTCCTTTGGGATAATAAAAGATGATATGCCCGTTTATAGTGAACAGATGAAAAATGCCGTTTCGACACTAATAGCCCTTCTGGGCTAACGCTCGTTTGGGCTAACAATTAGTGAAATATTTCCTGATATAGTATGTGTGTAAATACACTCACGTTTGTGAAAATTGCAACACCAAGAAGGAATCGTCATAATTGAATGCAATTTAATACACAGTTGAGTGGTAGTTGTACAAATAAATGATTAAATGTTCAAAGCAAACAAACAAGAACAAGAGATCAGAATCAGTATTTTGTGTGGCCACCACGCGCCGCAATAAGTGCTGCTACACGACGTGGCATGGAGTCAAACAAAGTTTGAATGTCTGACTGAGGAAGAGCATTCCATATCGTTTGTACGCGTACCCAAAGTTCGTCTGCAGACGCAACAGGACGAGGATCACGAGCAAGACGCCGACCAATGACATCCCACACATGTTCAATTGGCGACATATCCGGGGAACACGCAGGCCAAGGAAGAAGCTGTACCTGCTGCGCTGCAAAGAAGGATTTAACAATCCGAGCAGTATGAGGGCGGGCATTGTCCTGTTGAAATACAGCGCCTGGCAAGCTTTGAAGGAAGGGAACAGCTTCGGGCTGTAGAACTTCACGGATATACCGGTTGCTGTTCAGATTGCCCACAATTCGTAGCAATTGAGATCGTCTATGATATGCTATGGCGCCCCAGACCATAACTCCGGGTGTTCGTCCACTGTGGCGTTCGATAATGCACTCCGGAAGGTGGCGTTCACCGGCATAGCGTCTGACACGAATGCGGCCATCATGGTACCACAAATTAAAGCGGGATTCGTCAGAAAACACGACATGCTGCCAATCAGCACGCCAGTCTCTATGCTGATTGGCCCATTGTAGCCGCAGGCGGCGATGGTCGTGCGTTAGGGGGATCCTGTATAAAGGAGTCCGTGCGCGCAGTCCACACTGCAGCAGACGTCTACGAATTGATGAAGCACACAATGAAACACCTGTAGCTATTGACCACAGTGCTGCCAATTGTCTAGAGGAAGCTGTACGGTCCGTCCGCGCCATGCGGACCAGGTGTCTATCATCGCGAGCTGACGTCACATTTCGGGGTCCACTCCCGGATTTCCGAGTTGTCCGACACTCGTCCGTCCACTGCTTCCAAACGCGCATCACTGTGCTGCTGTTACGCTGCACACGAGAGGCTACTGCACGATACGACAATCCAGCTTCACGAAGGCCGATGATTCTCCCTCGTTCAAACTCTGTAAGTTGTTCAAATCTCGCTCTCTTTCGTCGACGAGGCATAAGTACAGATTGAGTTAACGTTTACCACTAGCAGATAACCGCCGATAACCATACACGCCTCGCTACAGCCGTCTATTTATTCGTATCCATCAGCCGTTCAGAGGGCGCTGCTCAGCATACGCATGCGCTACGGATTTGCAATTCTAATCATTTGCATATCATGCGCTACTTTGCATTTCCTGAAAATTTCAGCTCACTCGCGTAAATCCTTCATGGTGTTGCAATTTTCACAAACGTGAGTGTATATCAACTAAATATCTTCAAATGAATGGTACTAACATTATTAATTATAAATGAGCGTATTAAATGCCGATACTTGATTTTAAACCATATATACTGATGGGCAATTCAAGTTCTTTGGGCCTTCATTTTAGTTTTTCACGGCTTAGGGAAAGGGCAATAGACTTGCTACATCATCTGAAAGAACAGCACTTGTCAGTCTAAAAATAGACATGGATGACTTTGAAGAAGAAAGACAATTTTAGTTTTGCTTCTACTTCATTTGAAGTGGTCGAGCTCTACTATAAACATTCCAGAACAGTTACTGCTTTTCCAATAAACATGTCAGGGAATTATTTTACACCCAAAATTCTGAAACCAGGAAGTAGGAATAGTTAGTTGCACAGCCGAAGAAGAAATTTTATTATTCTTCCTTGAATAGCGAACTGAAATTAATTTTTTAAAAGTTAAATAAAAAAAACTGAAAGGTTTCAAATTTTAAATTACGTCCAAAAGGACGTTTTTTTAACGTTTTGTGTGTTGCCTTTATTTATTTAATATCATGTTCTTCGCCCTTAAACCATAAAATTCAGTGCGACAGCAATATCGCAAAATAATTTTAAAATGAGTCTACCTTTAGAATTTCTGATACACAGTTCCGCGCATTGGAGATAAAAAGGTATTTTTTCCCCGTAGAGCGTTGCCATTGCTCGCTTTTGAATCGTTTGAGTTTGTTCATCAAAAATTCGTTAAATTTTTACAAAATATGAAATCGATAATTAAACAAATTCCAAATTCCAAATTTTAGCTTGCGGATGCGCATATTCGGGTGGAAACGTACCTTATTCAAAATTGGATGGCTCTTGGTACCGTTGTTTGATCACATTTGGAGAAATATAGATACATTTATGCAGATTCTTCATTATTTAATTTCTTTAACTATAAAGCAGGGCTGCAAGATTTGGTGGCAACAGTTTGAAAAGTTATTCAGACTTTAAATGTTTCGACACAAAATCGCAAAACGAAAACAATAATCCTTCAGGAACAGTGCATTTCTTCTATTGGGGTTTATGTTCTATCGACGAAGTAGATTAATTCAAAGCAGTAAGTTTAAATGAAAGGAAAAAAATGCGTATAATTTAATATTCGCACAAGGAAGTCAAGTGGCTTGCACATCATATTTGTTTACTAAATTTACTTGATTCCTTTTTTCAAAATTCGAAGCTCAGGCTAAATAAAATTCTCAGATATTTTCTAATTTACTTTTTAAATTTGCATTTTTAGCACTTCTTGTAAATTTTTCGAAAAAATTTTAAGTTATAACTTAGAGCGTTTTTACCATCACATCAAAGTAGATGTAGTTCTAGATATAACTGCAAAAAACTAGAGTTTATTATTCAAAATTTCCAAAGATGTACATGAATTTATGTATAGGCGCGTTTTGAAGTTTCGTATATTTATTTTACGCCACAATAAAGCCAAATCCTGTTAACCCTTTATTAAAAATATTTGAAAAAATCTGATGTGTACATCACATGACTTCTTTGTACGGAATATTAAATTATACGCATTTTACATTTCATTTAAACTTACTGCATTGAATTAAAACTTCGTCGATAGCGCATAAACCACAATAGAATAAACGAACTCTTTAAATTTCGCTGTATTTGTTTACCATAGCGACAGTATGGCGCTAAGTTCACTTAGCAGCGTTACATCTCATTCATTTTCGAAGTCAGAATGCACAAAAATTATGTATACCCTCTGAAGAATTATCTAGTCGTTGCCACATGTTCCATTCAAATAGTATTATAAATCTAAAACTATGTATAAAAGAAATTAAACAAACGCACAAAAAAAGAAACAGTTTTTCACAGACGATTCAGTATCTCTCATTCAATTAACTCAGTTCTCACTTCTCGACAAGGTAAAAAATACATAAAAACTCAAAATATCTCTATTAAAAATTACGAAGTAAATCTTAAACACATTTCCACGAATAAATTCCAGAATGGGGTAAGCATAACTTAACTCGCAATAATAAAAGAAGGCGTTATCTTTGTTGTTGCGAAGCTTAGTTTCTCTAAATTCGCAACAAATCTGCTATTGTCCTAAGTTTCAAATTTAAGAAAATATGGCTTCTATGGCCAAGAAAATTAGGCTTAACCGCACTTAACAAGTTTTAAATTGTTGATAATTCTACAATTATAACATGCAGGTTAATTAAAGGCATAAAAACCTTAACCAGAAGATCAGAACAACTTAATTCAATCATTTTAAAGCAAAAAATGCACAATTTACAAACGTATAAGAATAAAGAAACTGAGTTTACTGAACCGAGTAACAGAGTGGATATAGGTATATATACATATCTTTATATCCTCTTGGTACGGCTGATTGCAACCAAAATAGGAGGTGTTATAGCAGTCCTATATACAAAATTTCAACTTTCTGAGGCTACTCGTTTTTGAGTTGTACGAGATACATACATACATACGTACATACGCACAGACGCCACGAAAAAAATCTCTTCAGAATCTATTTTAAATAAGTTTTATAATTTTTTGGGGGAAATAAGACTGCTTTATTCTGTCCTTACGTGCAGATGTCACGAAAAAACGTCGTTAAATTGTATTCAATAACTGTGAGAATCTAGGTGTTCGTTGAAATATGATACTCAAAATTTTTCGCGATTACAATACTTCCTTCTTATTCGGTAAGAGGAAGTAAAAATGAACGATGCATCTTTTTTTCCGCTCGTGCATAAGGAAAGAGAAAGGAAAAGTTTGGACTTCTTGGTGGAAATGTTCCGGTGGAAAATTGCGTTATTCAAAATTTTGTGGCTTTAAATAACGCCGTTTTTTCACAATGGGAGAAAGATACATATATTCCTGCAAATTCTTCATTATTTGATTTTTTAAAAAATAATGCAGAGCTGTAATGATTGGTGGCAACAATTTGAAAAGTGAATCGCCTTTTATGGTGGACTACGCAAAATCTAAAAAAAAAATAGGCCGTTCGGACCAACGCCTTTTTGGGCTAAAAAGGCGTAAATTGAGATATTGCATAGAAATTAGTTTGGTATGTTTGGTTTGGTTTATGTGATGACGGCAAAGACTCGACGGTTATCTTCCTAAGGGGAGGGATGTCGTTTACAGTGTTTTCGGATGGCACAGACTGTCCTTCACCATCGATTGACAAACTTGTAATATCGATAAGAAAGTGGACGTATTTTACCGATTACGAAGTTTTCAAATAAATAAAATCCAATGCTTCTTTTCCTCATGTGCTTTATCATACGTAATTATTATTTTAAATCGTACATATGCAATCACTAGATTCTAATATATATTACATACTCATACATTATTTCTGCTTAGGCAATAATACACATATTAATTTTCGTTATTGTTTAGACTCATTACATGTTATTTTATTAACAAGAGAACTAAACTAAGCATATCAATACTTTTGATTACGATATCACCAGTATAAGCGAGTTTCTGCTTATTAAGACTTTTATAAAGGTCTCACGATGAATTAATTCGAATAATGGGAACGATTGACTGTATCATAGAGGTTTATTTTTATTCGCATTGCTTCCAGTCTCTTATATAAGAAGAAAAAAATTGAACATGAAGGTAAGCCTTCCTAAGATTCTCTGTATTTAACCCTGTACTTAATTCTCTGTAACTTTACCACATTACCGCATAAAATGTAAAGGAAGCATCCACACTTCGTAATACATTAAAAAGTGCAAAGTATGTCAGCTAATCCTCATGGATGGGGTGGGGTGTAAGAACAGTTTTTCCATCCGAGAAAGCGGCGATGAGAGATGCCTTCGTGGAAGCCTTTCTAAGGGTAACTGCCTCGTATACACGTTACAAATGGAGAAAATCACGAACACGTGCCTCCAGCTAGGCCGTTCGCGGGATTCGACCCTCGGACCGAGCTACCAGTGTTCCCCGACTTTACCGCTTAGCGCCGGTGGGCCCCATAGAAAATGCTAATCTATATATACAAAGAAGAAAGTCTGTGTGTTTGTCCTTCAATAACTCCGTCACTACAACAGCTATCGTCACAAAACTTTCTACAATTCTTTTTTAGGTCCTGGAAAAGGTCGACGTCCAATTTTTTTTCCAAAAAAAGTAGATAAAATCAGAGATATTAATTAAAAACTCGAGAAAACGATAGTTTTCACCCTCATTTTTCCGAGTGGCAACAGTTTCACAAGCTGGAAATGAAAATCTGCTTTATTTCGAAAGTTGTTGCCACTGCTGGCTTTCATATCCTAGACTTTGTTAATAAAATATGTTTAAGTTTTACTATGGTATAAAAATAGCATTGCCAAACATTAAATACATTATTTTCAATTGCAAAAATCCGTGGCAAGCCATTTCGGCTATTCCCATCTTCGTACGACTTTAATCAACCGAAATATTAATTCAAAAGCCTGAAAACGATAATTTTCCAACTAATTTTTCCGAGTGGCAACAGTGTCACGCGTTGGAGATAAAAATGTTTATTTCGAAAAGTGTTGCGACTACTCGCTTTCATATCGTAGAGTTTGCTAATTAAAAATTTCTTTAGTTTTTCAAAATCTTGCTAAAGAATATCTGTTTCTGTGTTTGTTTGTTTGTTCGCGTTATTGATTTCTGATCAATTTTGATCAGTATACTTTGACACACTTAATTGACTAAAATTGAATATAGGGCAAATATTGGATGGAACTTGAGTTTTTACGATCATTTTATTAGAAAGGCGAGAATTATTAGAAATGGCGTGCCATTGTTGCTGATATAATGAGAGAGAATTAGTTTATTTTTCTATCGAAATTTTTATTTGGGTTCCATATCGCATCAGACTGAAAGATGTGTTACTATGAATCGTATTTTTTGCATCGTTATTAGAGAAGGATTACAGCGGTATCGTTGTCTGTATTGTTATGGCATCAGGCACATCCGCTAGTTTACGCTAAAATTGAATTAATAAACTTATATATTACTAGCTTTTACTTGCGACTTCGCTCGCGTTAATGTCCTTAAATAAGTTTTAACTCTGCGTCAATTTTAAAAATACAAATTTTAAAAATACATACTCCGCGTAAAATTTCAGTAAATATTGCCCTTCTTCAATACCTATAGGCCGCGGATATTTTGTACTTACGCTGAGTGTATCGCCACGAAATCTGAACTGCATGATGATCGGTTAAGTAATTAAGGCGTGAAAGCGTAACAAACGAACAAACAAACTCACATTCACGTTTATAAGATTAGTTGTGGTTACTTCCTAAGTTTATCAAAGAGATTTACGTAGCGATAGGCTAATATAGAAGTTACTAGTCGTACATTTTAGCAGTGAATGCAGAGCAAGTATTATTATTTCTTTCGATACAGACACAGCAAATTATGATTTACAAAATATATGATTATACCCGGATGAATAAAAATATCAGAGATTATAGTTAGAGATACGATATCAGAAATCATTCCCAAACATGAGAATAAATATTGCCCTGCCTCAAACGAATAAGCAGTTGACGAAACAAGACGACCAATAGAAAGACTGGGGAGCAATATTGGTTTTTATTACCATAAGGAGGCGCCGATCTTTATCGATTTACAGTGTTTACTAAATTTGTTGTGGGATATCAACTGTAAGAGGATCAAAGCCCAGGTAAGACCAAGCAGACAATGGCGGGTATAAATACAATAAATAACATGCAGTAAAATAGAACCTGATCCAGTTTGTAAAGACTACATTAAGAATGATGTAAATATTTTTATTTTTTGCTTTTTACTTGAATATCCCAAGGAAATACTCGCCTTCTATAAATAACTTACGCTAAAGCTACATTGCAATGCATCATATCGTAATAGATATTAGAAAAATATTTGCCGACTTGTAAAAGAAATAGCATTCAAGTATCTATACTATTAAAATCTGTGTCCATCTGTCTGTTTGTAACTAGTATTTTGAAAATTCCTGGAAAGCCATTTTGACCATTCCCATCTTCGTACGGCTTTAATCAGCCGAGATATTAATTAAAAACTCTGAAAACACTAATTTTTGCACTCATTTTTCGCAGTGGCAACAGTTCCGCGCGAGCTGGAGATAAAAATGCTTTAGTATCATGACGTCATACGTATTAACCTGAAGTGTCAAAAGTTTTTGTTTCCTGATTTGGCAATAAACAATTATTTACGAACTGGCTGTTGCTTGAAAAGAATGAACTGATTTTATTCGTACTGAAATGCTTTAGCGATATGCAGTACAAGATTTCAGCTTCTATGCATGTTCCGATGAAATAAGATGCAATATTATTTCTCTAAGCATATTTGTTTCTTTATAATAAAATGCTTTCAATTATAAAATAGTATAATTACGATGTTTACTGCAGCGCAGCTTGCGAGAAAACAAAGTCCACTCTTTACAACAACAACAAAAAAAAAGGTACAGTTCTATATTTCTCGTTCTATTGGACGATTGACGAAATTTAATTTGTACTACCTTTCGAAAGCGCGACTTTGAATATGTAGCATTGTTTAAACATAGATATTTTGACATAAGGATGACATAACGACTTTTTTTTCCCATTTTTTCGATTCTGTGACTGAAATTATGGCAAAGTAAAAGGTTTGATCAAAATCGCAAGTCTAATTTTTTGAAAATTAGCTCTCAAAATTTTAACTCCTCAATATTCACTGAGATTGGTATATATCTCTTTTTTTTTTATAAACTGAATTGATGTCTTCGTATTTCGAAATTTAGGTTCAATCCAAATAAAATTTGCAGATATTTTCTGACTAAGATTCGCAGGTATTTTCTGATTTTTAAAATTTGTATTTTTTAACAATTTTTATAAAAATTTCTGAACATTTTTGAATTATAACTTTTAAAAATTCTAACATCACAATAGATGTATTTCTAGGTATACCTGCAAAAAATTACAGGTTTTTCCTGTAATTTCCCAAAATGTGCGTGAATTTATATAGTGGCAGGTTTTGAAATTTGGCATATTTCTTATAAGCGATAATAACGAAAAATAAGGGTTACTCACTACGTTAAAATTGCTTGAAAGAATGAACCAAGCACCTTTTTTTTCCCGCTCGCTAAAAGGGAAAGGAAAACACGTTTGTAAGAACCACTTGTCTTTCTTCCAATGCGACAGCTGAAGTACACTGCGAAAAAAAAAAAAAATGAAGGAAGGTACAGTTCTATATTTTCCGTTCTACTGGGCCGACTCACGAAATTCAAATTGCGTTTTTCATGTCTCGAAAGCGCGACTTAGGATATATATTAGATTTATATATAGCATTGTTCTAATATAGGTATTTTGCCACAAAATCGCACTTTTTCTGAAATGACATGTCAATTTTTTCCATATTTCGATTTTACGACTCAAATTATGCCAAACTGCCAAGTTTCGTAAAACTCGCTCGAGTAGTTTTTAAAAAATTAGCTCTCAAAATTTTAGCTTCTCAATGTTAATTCAATTTGGTATGTCTTTAGTAATATCTCTTTTTATGAAGATTTAATTCCTATGAAGCTTATTTAATTCCTTCTTATACAGTTCGAAATTTAGGTTCATTCCAAATAAAATTCCCCCATTTTTTATGATTTATTTTTAAAATTTGTATTTTAAAATAATTTTTATAAATATTTCGAAAAATATTTTGAATTATAACCTATAAAAGTTTTACAATCATCTTAAAGCAGATGTGTTCCTAAGCATACCGTCAAAAAATTAGAGCTTTTTATTCAAAATTTCCGAAGATATATGTGAATATATATTGGCGCGTTTTGAAATTTGGCATATTTGTTGAAAGAGATAATAACGAAAATGTGATTTACGCACTTTGCTAAATTATTTGAAAGTAGAACTATGTGACTTTTTTCCTCTTATCCACAATGTAAAAAGGCAGGAACTATGTGACTTTTTTTCCTGTTCTGCACATTGGAAGGGAAGGAAAATAGGTTGCCACATATTAAGAAGTTCGCCAAGGGTTCAGACTGAAAAAAAAGCGCGAAGTTAAATTTTTGAATTTCTCCGTAAATTTCGCACCATATTTTACAAAATTTAATATTTAGGCATAATTTGAGTCGTAGAATCGAAATATGAAAAAAAAATGGTATCTATTTCAGAAAAAGTCCGATTTTGTGTCAAAATACCTATATTAGAACAAAGCTATATATAAATCTAATATATATCCTAAGTCGCGCTTTCAAGACATGGAAGTGTACGTGTAGAAACCACACAGGAGAAGGTTTGTAAGCTCCCTCTACATATAAAAACCCTTTATTAACTCTTTAAAACTCACAGCTAATAAAGTTTCACACGCAAGACACATTGTTAACTCACACAATTCACAGTAACTCACAGTAAACTCTTTAAAATTTGCAATTCACAGTAATTCACAGTTACACAGTAATTCACAGATATTAACAGGTTCACAGTAATTCACAGATATTAACAGGTTCACAGTAATTCACAATTAACTCTTTAAAATTCACAGTTAATAATCTTTTAAAGAGTTAATAAAGGGTTCGAAAAGAATCCTTTATTAACTATTTAAAATTCACAATGCGTCGATTTGACGCTGACGAACTACACCTCGCTCGGGCGATAACTCAAGTAACAAGAACTAAACTAAAAATTCGAAGGTATTAACAAGCAGTAGAATTACTCTACAGGGCTCAGATAATCCTGTTTCCTAAAACCGCGTCGAATATCTAGTGGCCGCAAAGTAATAGCTGTTACGCCACTTTAACCAGCAATAAATACAGAACAGAAGCTCATACTACAAAAGTATAGTGTTTATTCTTATTTAAGCCTTTTCTTTTCAAGGTAGAATTTTCATTACTTCACGCGCGCTATCGAAATTTAAATAGTCTGGCATTGACAATTAGAGGAAATGAAGGCTTATAGGAAAGTAAGCATAAAATTAAACTTAACTCGTTAGTTGAAATAAATATAAATTCCTACAGGTTAAAAATAGGTTATTATAAATTAAAAATTTTGTCAACTGAGTTATTCTTGACGCAAAGTAAAAAAAGCGTACCGAGGTAAATTTTTTAATTTCTCGATAAGTTTCTCACCCAATTTTACAAAATTTAATGTTTAGGCATAATTTGAATTGTAGAATGGAAATATGGAAAAAAAATCAGTATGTCGTTTCAGAAAAAGTCAGATATTTTGTCAAAATACCTATGTTAGAATAATGCTATATGTTAATCTAATATATATATTCTAAGTCGCGCTTTCGAGAAATGAAAAAGTACGTTAAATTTTATTAATCGGCCGAGTAAAACGGGAGATACAGAGCTGTTCCATTTTTATTTGCGCGCAGTGTAAATTCTCTCAAATGTAGGAAAGAAAACGCATTAAATAATTACAAAGAGCAAAATGTGTTCAACATATATCTTATAGAGTTTAGTAAAAATAGGAAATTTTCAATAGAAAAATAGTCATAACTTGGTAAATATTTAATGTTCTTTGTAAAATAAAATACATTCATATAAATTATAGCTGAAAGAATCAAATATGTGTTTTAGAATAAAGGTAATTCTTCCAGTTGATCAGAGTAAATCTAATAAAAGTTCACATGATTTATACTTAAGAGAAGAAGCTATAACCAAAGACTAGTTCTCATAGTTTGTTTTAGTCCAGAGCTCTCGGGCTCTATTCTGTATATAAGCAGTTAATGCTCAGTTTTCTTATTAACTGATGTACCGGATGAGTTCATTCCAGAACTATAAGAATTAAAATAAATTGAAAGTGTAATTAAAATAAATTAAAGTGCCTTTTCAGGCAGATGAATTTATGTGTCTTAGAGTGTAAGTGTTAGAACAGCTGTTCATAAACCTTGTTACTCGAGAAAGGAATGGATTTATCAGAGGTAGGATACATTATCAATAGTAGGGGAGAATAACAGTTATAATAAATGCAAATAAAATTCCAAAATATTGAGAAAATTTAATTTCGAAACTGAATAAAAAAACCAAGAAATTTCGACTGTTTTCGATATAACTGTATAGAGTCATTAGGAATTTTTTTTTTTGAAGCTGCAGACATGAAAAAAGAGCAATGCCCTCGCCGGGACTCGAACCGAGGACCTCTCGAATACGTGCTGCTTGTGCTGGCCACGACACCACGAAGACATACTAAGAAGGCGAGAGAAATTACTGATACATTTTCTGCCCGAAGCAAAAATATGACTATATTCGCCAACGGGGTGCGTTTAATACGAAAGAAACTTTTTCATCCCTTCGTGGTTTAGCGGTCAGCACGCTCGGCGCGCATTTGAGAGGTCCGTGGTTCGAGTCCCGGCGAGGGCAATGCTTTTTTTTTTTTTTTCATGTTTCCTACTTCGAAATTACTTAATGTCTCTACAACTTTATTAATGTTTTTGTGTTAAAATATCACCATTCTTAGACATATTCTGAGAATACTGGAGGGAGGGTCGCAGGTTCTAAAGGGTGAGGTTAGAAATAACTTATTACAGTCTCTTTAAGGGGTACGCATATGAAAAAGGTTTAAAAATTGCTTTCTTAGAAGGAAGTTTTACTAATACAATATGCTGTTGAACAAGTCCAGTTCTAACACTTATTACGTCATAAATTAACAAAAGATATTTTTTTAATAGATTGTATTAGAGTAGAAGAGGAGTCGCATTAACATTACCATTGGTTGTAATTATTTTTTTTTTTCTTAAAGTTAATTTCCTGACGTAAAGGCGGTTCTTAGATTAAAATTCGAACAATTTTCGGATAATATCGGAAGCCTCTTCTTTAATTATAGCATCGTGCACGAAAGAAATGATGCATGAATATTTTGGTTCAAAGTTTACATTAAAAGAAGAGTGCTGTTTTTGATATTGTCTAATTTCCCAGCATCATTTTTGAAAACAACGTTTTAAATGGGTATCTTTGTTAACAAGCTTATTTCAAATGTCATTAGGAAAGTCCTTTGAGAGCTGAATATTAAACCAATGCATGGTTTCATCTTTTTAAGGTTCGGTTGTATCCATTAATACAAATAACACAATATGGTCGCGACATAAACATAAGATGTCAAGTAAAACAGCCAGGCAGTGTCAGATACATGTGCAAATTTTAATCGATTCTGGTCCCATTGATTTCAGCCGCCACGTTAGGCTTAGCCGCCAATTTAAAATTTTTCTTAATTCTACAACTATCGTAGGCAAATTAACTAAAGGCATAAAAACCTTAACCGGAACATAACAACAACATAAATCAATCATTTCTAAAGCAAAAATGCACAATTTTTAGCAACTCATGTTTTATTTTCAAAAGAAAGACGGTATCGATGGTGCCAAAATGTAATTTCCCAACTGGTATTTTCATTTATGTTAATGAGAAATGTTTTATGTCAAAATACCTGTATTAGAACAATGCTATATATAAATTTAACATATATTCTAAGTCGCGCTTTCGAGACATGAGAAACGCAAGTTGAATTTCGTCAATCGGCCCAGTAGAAAGGGAGTTATAAAACTGTCCCTTTTTTTTTTCGCAGTGTACATGTAGAAATCTTGAAGTCTATCAATTTTATACCTTGCGTATAACACGCGACATAAATTTTGATCTTATTTCGTTTATTAAAAGTGCGCGTTATACGCACTTTACGCCGGAGTATGCGGTATGTCCATTTTATAAGGAGAAGATTTTACGTGCATACTCTGCGACAGCTTACTAAAAAATTAAACTTACATTCTCTGCGTTTCTTGAATGAATGGAGTCATACATGCTAATCAAGGAGCTTAAAATCGTTTAACGTAGGGTTAACATTCCTCCATAATATTGTGGCGTAAGTACGGGTTCGTAATGGACTGAATGCGCAAGTCGATAAAAAGTTAATAAAATTTATTCTTTTCACAAGAAATAAAACAAAATGCTGAAATATTTCTTCACAGATATTCGTACAATATCACAATATCTCACAGCAGTTATGCTTTTAAACTACTATAATATAAACAGAACTCTAAATTCAAAATACAGAGAAACTAATTCGATCTCACAGCGAATTCGCTGCAGTTCAATAACAGCACTAAAAGTAAACAACAGCTAGCTTAAAACAACTTCAACTGAGTTGAGATGACTTAATCCAGCTTTTATAAGGCTTTTAATCAAGCACGAGAATATTCTGGTATGATCTATTTTCTCGATTTTTCTGGATAGCGAAACAGTACAATTACGAGATATTTATTTATTAAATATTAAATGCACGCGCTCTTGTATTTTTACTTTTCCGACGTAGCTTTCTCATCAAAAATCGTCTGCGCTGCTTGGGAAAATAAAATAATTTTAATTACAATTCTAAATAAATGGCTAAATAAATACTAAATCCGTAAAAATATGAATGAAATCATTTCATTCTATCCAAACAACAGCCAACTCGTAAATAGTTTTTTTTTGTTCCCAAACCAGGAAGCAAAAAGTTTTGACACTTCAGGTTACTAAGTATACGTATGAAGTCGAGATTTAAATTTAATGTAATATAACAACTTTTTCTCACTATCAGTAAAAGAATTATTGTGGCTGTAACGTACCGTGTCAGTTAACCTAACCTCAAACAAAAAAGTTACCTACAGCAGCTATTTATTTTACAATTCTAATATTAACGAAAGATTTTCCACATGCAGTGACGTCACATCGAATCGCTTGCTTTATTCAATGTCAGATTATGAACTTATATAATAATATATTTAATGCTCGAAAATGCTTGTTTTAGTCCAAAGGGTGTTAGCTCAGAAGGACAGTTTTCAAATTCTTACCACCAGATATTATGGACCTGTGCAATATTTAAAGAAAAATAGCGAAGAACATCCATAAATATACGTATGTTTTTTGCACTGTGATAAAAAAACCTACATGAAGCCATCAAATGTTGAATAACGAAATCGTCCACCGACTATGGGCATCTGGAAGCCCTAATTTGGAATTTGCAATTTGTTTTATTATCGATTTCATATTTTGTAACACTTTAACGAATTCTTCATTAACAGACTCAACGATTTCGAAGCGAACAATGGCAACACTGTACAGGAAAAAAAAAAATCTCCATCGCGCGAGACTGTGCATCGGAAATTCTAAAGAAATGCTCATTTTAAAATTATATTGCGATATTGCTGTTGAATTGAATTTTACGGTTTCAGGCAGAACATTATATTTAACAAATGAAGGTAACACACAAAACGTTAAAAAAAGTCCGTTTGGGCGTAATGTAAAATCTGAAAGCTTTCAGATTTTTAGCCAAAGGGCGTTAGCCCAAAAGGACTGTTAATTTGGTTTTAGCATTTTGCGTTGGTTCACTATAAACTTCGGTTTTAAAGAAATTAAATAATGAAGAATCTGCATAAATGCATGTATGTTTCTCGTATTGTGATAAATCAACGGTACCTAGAGCCATCGAATTTTGAATAACGTACGTTTCCATCAGAATGTGGGCAACTGGAAGCCGAAATTTGGAATTTGGAATTTATTTTATTATCTGTTTCATATTTTGTAAAACTTCAGCGAATTTTTTATTAACAAACTCAACAATTTAAAAACGAGCAATCGCAACACTGTACGGGAAAAAAAATCTGAAAAGTTTTAGATTTTAAATTACGTCCCAAAGGGCCTTTTTTCTAACATTTTGCATGTTACCTTTATTTATTAAATATCATGTTCTTCGCACTTAAACTATAAAATTCAGCTTAAAAGCAATATCACAAAATACTTTTAAAATGAGCATATCTTTAGAATTTCCGATATACACAGTTCCTCGGGCTGGAGATAAAAATATTTTTCTGCACAACGTTGCCATGGCTCGCTTTGTTAATCAAAAATTTGTTCAAGTTTTACAAAATATGAAATCGATAATAAAACGAATTCCAAATTTCAAATTTGGGCTTCCAGATACCCATATTCGCAGCAGGATTATGTCATTCAAAATTCGATGGCTCTAGGTATTGTTGTTTTATCACAATGCGAGGAACATACATACATTTATGCACATTCTTCATTATTTAATTTGTTTAAATATAATACAGGGCAGTAATATTTGGTGGCAACATTTTGAAAAGTGAAACAACGCTAGTAGTGAATCAACGTAAAATGTCAAAACTAAATGAATGGTCCTTCTGGGGCAAATTGCCTTCTTGAACTAAAATAATTTTTATCTCCAGCACGCAAGACTGTGTATCGGAAATTCTAAAGATATACTCATTTAAAAACTATTTTAAGATATTGCTGTTGAACTGAATTTTACGGTTTAGATGCGAAGGAAATGATATTTTATAAATAAAGACAACACACACAAAGTTAAAAAGCTCCCATTTGGGAGTAATATAAAATCTGAAGAAGCTTTCAGATTTTTTTTTATTATTTTTTTATTTCTTATTTTGTAAAATTTACAAATTTTTATTCACAAGCTCTATGATTTGAGCGCTAGCAGCGTTCGAAATCAAGCAGATTTTTATCTCCAGCGTGCGAGACTGTTGGCATTCGGAAAAATAAGTGCGAAAATGAGCGTCTTCAGAGTTTTAACTAATATCTCGGCTGATTAAAACCTTACGAAGATGAGAATGGTCGAATTGGCTTCCACGACTTTTAAAAATCCAAAGATACCTCTCTCCAAACTGAACCCCCTGCCATTCCGAATTAGATGAAATCACAAACAAACAATCAGACAGATGCGCACAGTTTTTAAGTGTATTTTACAGTTTTTTTTTGGACGCTTTCAATTTTGAAATCATGTCGCGCATCTTAGTTGCGCGTCACCATTGTTATTCTCCCGTTGTGTGTTCTTACTGAAATCGTAAGAGGATGCTAAGCTCATCCACTCTTTAAAGCGGAACAGATACAGTGTCTCACAAAAGTGAAGGGACACTTGTGCTTTACAAAAGAAAACTGTAATAAAATAAATTTAAAAAAAACATGTAAAATTTTTTGTGGGTGGGTTTCATACTTAAATTAAGTAACAATTATTACATAACATACATTTTCTCAAAATATTAAAATATTAATTTAATAAAAATACAATTGTTTAGAACGGAGCAAAAAATGGCTCACATAAGTGATGGGACACCATCAGACTATGCAACAAAAATCGTCTGAAGTAAGCAATAAAAATATTTTTGGGAGTTTTTATTTTTACTCAAAAGCAATTGGCAATAATTTATAAAATCATCTGCATTATTTCTCTCCAGTTTGTTTTGGAATTTTTTGTGTTTTTTAGCTCTGTGCAGCCATGAATGTTAAACGAAAAGAAACTTTGCCTGAAATTCGAAAATCAGTTATTAATTTCCATATTGAACGTGGAAAATCTATTAGAGAAACTGCTGAAACAGTTAACTTGAGTCATTCAACAGTTTTCAATATCATTAAACGATATAAAAAGAATCATATGATTCAGGATAAAAGAAGACCATCAAAGCTATCCAATGGAATAAAGCGAATTATCGTTCGAAATATTAAAGAAAAAATCCAAGAATGGGTGCTCCTAAAGTTGCTGCTGATTTACAAGCATTATTTGGAGTAATTGTTAATCCTAAGGCTATTAGAAGAGTAATTCGATCTGCTGGATATCACGGTAGAGAAGCCAGGAAAAAATTCTTCGTTAGTGAAAGGAATAGAAAACTCAGACTGGCTTTCGCAAAATCCAACATAAATAAGAATTCTGATTACTGGAATGAAGTTACATTTGGTGATGAGAGTAAATTTAATATATTTGGTTCTGACGGTAGAATCTTGGTGTAGAGAAAACCCAGGGAAGAATTTCGCAAACAGAACTTGGTGCCAACAATAAAACATGGTGGAGGAGGAGTTATGGTATGGGGGTGTATGTCGTCTGCTGGAGTTGGTAATCTTGTTTTTATTGACAGTATAATAGATCAGTACAAGTATATTGGCATATTAAATCAAAATTTGAAATCTTCAGCACGAAAATTGAACCTTCATAACGATTTTAAATTCTACCAGGACAATGACCCCAAGCACATTGCTTTGAACGTTAGACTCTGGCTGCTGTATAACTGTCCTGAAGTAATAAAAACACCACCACAATCTCCAGACTTAAATCCCATAGAGAATATTTGGCAAGAATTGGAATCAAGAATTCGCAAACACACCATTTCTTCAAAACAACAATTAAAATCGATGCTTCAAGAAGAATGGGGTAAAATCACTCTAGAAATGACAAAAAAATTAGTCGATTCCATCCCAAGAAGATTAAATCATGTTTTAAAAGTAAAAGGAAATACAACAAAATATTAAAACCTTTTAAAAAGTAAAATTTTTGGATAAATATTTGATGGAAAAGTAAGTGTCCCATCACTTATGTGAGCCATTTTTTGCTCCGTTCTAAACAATTGTATTTTTATTAAATTAATATTTTAATATTTTAAGAAAATGTATGTTATGTAATACTTGTTACTAAATTTAAGTATGAAACACACCCACAAAAAATTTTTACATGTTTTTTTTAAATTTATTTTATTACAGTTTCATTTTGTAAAGCACAAGTGTCGCATCACTTTTGTGAGACACTGTATCTGTAGATCAGTTTATAACCTTAAAAGGAGAATCTAAGGGTTCTTGTTATCAGTTTTTCTAGAATATTTCGAAAAAGGATTAGATCAAAATAATGTATAATGTTCCTATCTAAATAAAATCTACAGTTTTATTTTAGCTTGATAAAATTTTGCATAATAGCCTTGAACCAAAATAAGATGAAAACCCCTGTCTACCTGAGATTTCAAAAAAACCTATCTCCATTCCCCTAAATAAAGCCCTGACACACAAATTTTATTCTTTCAAACACATAAATTTTGCTGTGAGATTCTATCTGAATTTCATTTATTCCGTCGGTTCTCCAATAAAAAGAACGTGAAAAGAAATTATTAACAAAAATTAAGCAGCCAGTCTAAAAACATAGCGCCATCCATTTCTGCTTTTCTTTTTAAAATTCTAAACATAAAATAAAAACACAGTGTTGCCAAAGCAAGAAAAATAACTTTAAGGAAAAAGTGCGCTTACATAACCGTTGATTTTCTCGCGACAAGTTTTATTCTTTACTTGTTATTATCCTCTCTGACGGATATAATGGCGTCTGTATTTATTTCAGTCACATATAACAATATACTTATTCATCTAGATAAGTAATTTATCACGTTCCCTGTATTCATGAGCACAGCCGACCTCTGTGCATGAGTAGTATATAAAATTACATTTTTGCCATTATTTAAGAATTTGAGGTAAACTCAGTTTCAAGGAACATTTCATTCAAATGCTTTGATTAGCTGCTAGGAGTATAATTATTATCTAATTATGTACAGACAAAGCCAAAGATTGTATGATTAATGAATGGTCTGCTAACATTTAATCTCTGTATAATTACTTAAGCACTTTGAAAATTATACGTATGCATATGCAAATATTTAAAAAAATATTACATATTTCTATAAGTGAATTTTAATTGCTTTTCTGTCCTTTTTTCCTCTCTTGTTATTCTTCACTCTATTTGTTTACTGTCCTATTTATTTTAAACACAGTAAATTATAGTAATCGTTTAAATTTGAAATTTTGAATATGTAGATGATATTTGCGTTTTGGTGAATTTACTTTGTAAACTGCTTTCTCATTTTGAATCCAATACTGAGTAGTAATCTATTTTCCCCCTTTGATAGAACAACATTTGTCTTGTACATTATCAAAATATTTGAAAGTATATTTAACCATTCATAATGTAAACACTAATTTGCATCAAATTTATTTCAGCTGCGTTCTAGAAATTGCATCTTAAAATTCATCAGGTGATTATATTGTTGCTTGCGTACTAGTTCGGAATGGATGGAATGCACACAAAACCGATAATAGCTAGATAAAATTTATTTTCACGAAAGAAACACTTTGTAGTTCTGAAACTTTCCACAAAAGCACTCGTACAGCTCTTTTCAGTATAGCATAGCATAATCAGTAGTTATACTTCAAACTACTAAGAACATTAAACACAACGCAATGCAAAGCGCATGTAAATGGCGAAGCTCTCACGGATATTTCAATACAGTACTCTCAATTACAGTACTATTCAATTACAGTATCAATTATACACTCACGTTTGTGAAAATTGCAACACCAAGAAGGAATCGTCATAATTGAATGCAATTTAATACACAGTTGAGTGGTAGTGGTACAAATAAATGATTAAATGTTCAAAGCAAACAAACAAGAACAAGAGATCAGAATCAGTATTTTGTGTGGCCACCACGCGCCGCAATAAGTGCTGCTACACGACGTGGCATGGAGTCAAACAAAGTTTGAATGTCTGACTGAGGAAGAGCATTCCATATCGTTTGTACGCGTACCCAAAGTTCGTCTGCAGACGCAACAGGACGAGGATCACGAGCAAGACGCCGACCAATGACATCCCACACATGTTCAATTGGCGACATATCCGGGGAACACGCAGGCCAAGGAAGAAGCTGTACCTGCTGCGCTGCAAAGAAGGATTTAACAATCCGAGCAGTATGAGGGCGGGCATTGTCCTGTTGAAATACAGCGCCTGGCAAGCTTTGAAGGAAGGGAACAGCTTCGGGCTGTAGAACTTCACGGATATACCGGTTGCTGTTCAGATTGCCCACAATTCGTAGCAATTGAGATCGTCTATGATATGCTATGGCGCCCCAGACCATAACTCCGGGTGTTCGTCCACTGTGGCGTTCGATAATGCACTCCGGAAGGTGGCGTTCACCGGCATAGCGTCTGACACGAATGCGGCCATCATGGTACCACAAATTAAAGCGGGATTCGTCAGAAAACACGACATGCTGCCAATCAGCACGCCAGTCTCTATGCTGATTGGCCCATTGTAGCCGCAGGCGGCGATGGTCGTGCGTTAGGGGGATCCTGTATAAAGGAGTCCGTGCGCGCAGTCCACACTGCAGCAGACGTCTACGAATTGATGAAGCACACAATGAAACACCTGTAGCTATTGACCACAGTGCTGCCAATTGTCTAGAGGAAGCTGTACGGTCCGTCCGCGCCATGCGGACCAGGTGTCTATCATCGCGAGCTGACGTCACATTTCGGGGTCCACTCCCGGATTTCCGAGTTGTCCGACACTCGTCCGTCCACTGCTTCCAAACGCGCATCACTGTGCTGCTGTTACGCTGCACACGAGAGGCTACTGCACGATACGACAATCCAGCTTCACGAAGGCCGATGATTCTCCCTCGTTCAAACTCTGTAAGTTGTTCAAATCTCGCTCTCTTTCGTCGACGAGGCATAAGTACAGATTGAGTTAACGTTTACCACTAGCAGATAACCACCGATAACCATACACGCCTCGCTACAGCCGTCTATTTATTCGTATCCATCAGCCGTTCAGAGGGCGCTGCTCAGCATACGCATGCGCTACGGATTTGCAATTCTAATCATTTGCATATCATGCGCTACTTTGCATTTCCTGAAAATTTCAGCTCACTCGCGTAAGTCCTTCATGGTGTTGCAATTTTCACAAACGTGAGTGTAGTTATACAAGGACTGGACAAAAATGTCTTCAAATAGTCAGCAAGTTTGGCAATTTTTGTCGATTTCTCACCAAATTTGGCGCCTAAACCATCGCTATCTTGGCGACATCTCCCAGTTTAGCGAGATAGCCATTTACCTCAATGCTAAATAGATCTTGCCCTTCTAGTTTTACTTTTCCACCAGAATTTCTTTTTCTTCAGACTTTCCGTGTTACATTATACAAACAAGTAATATAATTTTTTTTTAATTACTTGTTTGTGTATCAATAAGTATAACAATTTTTTAATCAAAAATTAACAAAATTTTTAATATGTGAAAAAACTGTATTAACGTCAAATGTCATCCACTACAAGTTTAAAAAAATGTATTTGAACTTGATGAATAAAAAAGTATTTTATTAAAGGTTGAAAATAAATAAATAAATTAATTAATAATCAATTAAATAAAAAAATTTTAAAGCCAGTTCCTACTTAGGTCAACAAAGAAAAATTTTTAAATTACAAAAATATAAATAAATAAGTAAAATAAAAATATAAACAAAAACACATAAAAAAAATTTTAATAAAATGTGTAAAAAATTTTTAATATGAGAAAAAACTGTATTAGCATTCAGTGTCATCCACTACAAGTTTAAAAAATGTATTTGAACTTGAGTGGATGAATAAAAAGTATTTTATTAACGAGTTAAAATACGAACAAGATATATAGGAAGAGTGTGAGCTAATACACTGACTACCGATAAGTATTTGGACACCTGTGACGGAAAAGAAAAACTAACTTTATTCAAAATCAATAGTTGTAGAGCCTCCACGAGAGGTAATTACAGCGTGGACTCTCCGAGGCATACTTTCCACAAGTCTTTGTATGACAGCTAGTGGTATTTTCTTCCACTCGGCTTGGAGAAGACATAGAAGTTCCTTCACCGATTTTGCACGGGTAGTGCACCCCTGAATTCGGCGATGCAACTCGTCCCAGAGGTTCTCGATAGGGTTCAGGTCTGGACTCTGGGCAGGCCAGTCCATTCGATGAACTCCATTGGCACCATACCAAGCCTTGGTTAACGTCGAAACATGACAACTGGCATTGTCGTCCTGAAAGTAACAGGGGTTCAACCCGTAAAACTGCCACAACGTAGGAAGCACATTGTCATCCAAAACAGTGCAGTAGGCATCGGAGTTGAGCTTACCATGAATGGGGACCGAGGGTCCCAGCCCATACCAGGAGAAACACCCCCAGACCATAATTCCACATCCGCCGAACTTGACTGGCAGGAGACGTTCTCCAGGTAGACGCCAGACCCAGACCCTGCCATCCGATCTGTAAAGGGTGAACCTTGATTCTTCACTCCAAAGAACCCGTTTCCACTGATCTACGGTCCAATTTCGATGTGCTTTGCACCACATTAACCGAGCAGCGCGGTTGGACTTTGTGATCAAAGGCTTATGGGCAGCAGCACGACCATGAAAATCAAGCAGATGTGCTTCCTTACAGATGGTATTCATTGAAACAATACTCCAGGATGCCTGTTGAAACTCCTCGCGGATGCGGTTCTTCCGAATTTCTCTGAACAGCACTCGTCAGTCTCTATCTCCCAGTTTCGTTGGTCTGCCGACTCGGGGCACATTCCGACAATCACCGCTCACCTTCCACTTCTTAATCACATAGGCCACTGTCAATTTTGGGTACTTCAGATCGCTAGATATGCCCCTTAAGGATCGGCCACATTTGTGATACACGATAATTATACCTTTCTCGAATTCAGAGAGCTCCGAACTGCGAGGCATCTTGCATGCGACTAAAGCCGATGCTGTTTCCTACACGATATATACCGGCGGAGTCCGTAACGTACCTTAGGACCGCAGATATCGTCATTTGCATAGGTGTCCAAATACTTATTGGTAGTCAGTGTAGTAGGAATTTAAAAATACTACAATTGTAAACATTAGTTCACTAAAATTACTTATATATCTACAAAAATTTTTTATAATATGTAAAATATAAAAGCATACATAAAATCTTTTGAGATTAAATGATTTTAGCTAAATGTTCTAAAATCTGAATAATAATTACTTAACCATATAAATGGCTAAAATTAAAATCTTAGGTCGACTACGAAGAATTTAAAATAAAAATTATCAAAGAAAAATTTAAGTGAAATGAAGGTAATCACGTTTAAGCACCAAAGATGCTTATTGATCTCGATTTTGACTTTTTTTCGTTTCACATTTGTGAGTCTACCAGTTTTCAAATAAAACTAATGTTGCCACCAAATGGTGTCAATATCTATTTTTTAATCGGATAATATACCGAATATAAAAAAGATATATGGCAACCCTTAACTCTGTATTAGGAATTCTTAAGATATGCTGTTCCTAAATACTTTGCTGATAGTCTGAAAATTTTGTTGAATTATTGTTGAATTGTGTGTGGCGTTAAGTAAAAAGAAAGTAGAGTTTAACAAATAAAATTAATAATAGAAGAACAAAAAAGTTGTGTAAGTCATATTACTAAGAAAACTGAGAAAAGACTAAAAAAATATTAATGGCAACACTTAACACTGCATCGGAAATTCTTAAAATATGCTGTTTTTAAACGTTTTGTGCTTTTACTGTTGAATTTTATGTGGCATAAGTATGAAGAAAGTGGTGTCAAAATAATAAACTCTTAATAAAGTGATGTGAATGTAACAAAGTTAAAAAAATAGAAAAGGTGGGCAAGTCATCTTACTAATGAAAACTGAACATTGATATGGTGAACTGAGAAAGGAATGAGAAAATTAATGCAACACAGTGCATCGAGAATTCTAAAATTATGGTATTTTTACAAATTTTGTGATTTTACAGTTGAAGTTTATGTGTCGTAAGTACAGAGAAAACAATGCTTAATAATAAAGAGACAAAAACAGCTGAGTTACCTTGATTCCAAAAGCAGACTGCTAAAATGCGAGCTCGTGGAGAGCATAAAAGTCCTTAACAAACCCTTTGTTGCAACATTAAAACCTGAATCTCCTAAGTTTCACTTTTCTTTTACATATCTTTTATATATATATATTGTTACTTTTTTTCCTTCGTACGTACGTTAATGGGCTCGTGGATTTGGAGTGAATAACGACGACACTTGATGAAAAATGGAAACACAATTTATTAGCCAGTATTATTCAAGATAGCTCCAAAAGCACGTTTACAATAGTCGAAGAACAACTATAAACTCGCTGAAGCAATCAGCGACACAGCCTTCAGACCATCAGGTTATAACGGTGGAGACAGCTTCACGCTTCAAAATCGCTGAAACAACCTTGTATTTGGCGCCCATTTAACAAAATACTCAATCGATTTCGAGGGCAGCTACAGGTCCCTCCTCATCAGGAGAACAAAATATCTGGAAAAGGGAAAGCAACTTCATTAAAGTCACTTTGTTTTCCAAAATGAATATTATCGTCAAATTGAAGGCTTAGCTATGGGTAATCCTCTCAGTCCTGTACTTGCTGACATTTATATGCACATTTTGAGGTAAAATTATTTGATAAACTATCTTTTCGTCGGATTCGTTATGTAGAGGACACTTTCGCCCTTTTTGATGGTAATAAAGAAGATTTATCCGAGATTTTATCTATTATCAATTCAATTGATAAAGCCATCCAGTTCACTTTTGAAATTGAATCCAACAATTCCCTCCCCTTCCTTGATATTCTTATAATCCGCAATGAAATTGATTTTAGCACTACCATGTACCGTAAACCCTTTGCAGTTTGTTTACCACACCATGCTAAGTCATGCCCCCCTGTTAAGCAAAAAATGGCTTCTTTTTACTATTATGTATTTCACGCGCTCAAAGTTTGTTTCTCAGAATCCTTACTTACCAATAAACTTAATTATTTAAAAGCAGTTGCTATTGACCGAGGATTTTCTCTCGTGACCACTGATAAAGCTGTCAAAAAATTTTCAGATTCCCATCATAGAAGACATTCCACTGTTAGAAATAATATTAATGACCTTGTCGTGCTTCCATTTTATCCTTCTGTTAGTTATAAAGTTGCACGAATTCTCCACAAATTCAATTTTCAGGTCAGTTTCTCCCCTATCAATAAAATTCACGGTTCGACTCTAAAAGATTGCGCTTCTGACTTTAATTCTTAGGGAATTTAGAGTATATCGTGTCAGTGTGGCTTGAGATGTATTGGCCAAACAAAAACAGCGTTAAAGTTTCGTATCAAGGAACATGAATCTTATATCCGAAAGGGCGAAATTAACAAGTCTTCAATAGCGTATCATAGTTGGAAATTTAATCATAATTTTGACTTTGGATCTGCAAAAATTATCCAAAAAGATTCTTCCTTTGGTGAATTGGATTTTCTTGAGGCTTTTCATATTCACAAAGATTTAGCATGTTTAGTGAATGATTTTAAGTCTAATCCAGTCCTTCCTAACGCTTTTAAAATTCTATTAACATAATTCTTGATTATTATTTTTGCCGATAGATGGCGTTGCCTCCTCACGCGTGGTTCTACCCGAGGGTATGAAAAAGCCATTACTGAGGTTGCTTTCCCTTTCTATATATTTTGTTCTGCTGATGAGGAGGGACTTATAGCTGCCCTCGAAATCGATTGAGTGTTTTGGTAAATGTACGCCAAATACAAGTTTGTTTCAGCGATTTTGATAATCCATTAAATATTAATTTAGAAGTCAAACAACAAAAATCAACGTTATATTTTCAAATTTTCACAGGACTAGTTTCGATTGTTTTACCAAAACACCATCCTCAGCTGCAAAAGCGCAAATGAACAAGATAAGATATAATGATTACGTAAGATAAGATAAGAAAGCCTGAATAGGAGAAAATCTACTGGAGCCATCCGTTGATGAAACCAGAACTAAAACATAATTTCTTTAAAGGCTGAAGGCAAAGATGGATTAGAATTAGGGTCGTTAACTAGAAAGATTTTTTTTGAATGTGAAATGCCTCTGGAATATCCATTTCACCAATGGAGGATGTTTTTTGAATAATTTTGGCAGCAGAAAAATTGAAGGTGTGATTTTCGGACAAACAATGTTGGGCAACAGAAGACTTCTGTGTTTCCTTTTTTCTAACATATGCCTCATGTTCCGAATTCTGTAAACACCCCGGGAATTCATATCCGGAATGGGGCCCTTGAGTACGGAAATCGGAATTTTATTGATGGGAGAATAAACGACTCGAAAGTTAAATTTCTATAAAATACGTGCACCTTTATAGCTAATTGACAGAAAGAAGGGAATGATAACAGAATTTTTATTTGGGTGGAAACGTACGTTATTCAAAATTGGATGGCTCCAGGTATCGTTGTTTTATCATAGTCGGAGAAGTATACATACATTTATGCAGATTCTTCATTATTTAATTTCATTAAAACTAATACAGCGCTGCAAGATTTGGTGGCAACAATTTGAAAAGCGTTTCAGACTTTTAATGTTTCCGACGCAAAACCGCAAAACGAAAACAATAGTTCTTCAGAGACAAAGCACCTTTGGAAAAATAATAATAGAAATGATAATAATAATAATAAAGAAAATCCGAAAGGTTTCAGATTTTATATTACTCCCAAAGGGACTATTTTAATGTTTTGTGTCTTACCTTTATTTATCAAAAATCATGTTCTTCGCATACACATAAAATTCAATTCAACAACAATGTCACAAAATATTTAAAAACAACATATCTTTAGAATTTCTGAAAGACAATCTCGGCTGCTGGAGATGTAATTTTTTTTCCGTACAGTTGCCATTGCTCGCTTTGAAATTGCTGAGTTTGTTGATCAAAAATCCATTAGATGTTTACAAAATATGAAATAGATAATAAAACAAATTCGAAATTCAAAATTCTGGCCCATGTTCAAGTGGAGGATTACGTTATTCAAAATTTGATGGCCCTATGTACCATCGTTTTTTTACAGTGTGAGAAACATACATACCTTCATGCAGATTCTTGATTCTTTAATTTCTTTAAACATAATACAGGGTGACAACATTTGGTGGCAACAGTTTAAAAAAAAGTGATTCGCTGTTTATAGCAAAAACCACAAAATGCTGTTTTCAGAATAAAAGTCCTTCTGGGCTACCACCCCTTTAGGCTAAAAAAGTTTTGTAATGCCATCTTATTAAGAAAGTTGAACGTTGATATGATGAACTGAGAATAGACTGAAGAAGCAGAAAAATTTATGTCAAGACTTAACGTTGCATCTGATATCTAAAAGTATATTGCTATGCCGCTTTTGAAATGTTTGTAATTTTGCTGTTGAATTGTGTATGGCGTAAACGCGAAGAAAATTTTGCTTAGTAGTGAAGCTAAAAAGAATAAAAAAAAAAAAAAAAAACTCGCATTGGGATAAAACGAAGGTACCTAAAGTCATCCAGTTTTGAATAACGGAATCCTTCTCCCAATATGGGCATCTGGAAGCCCAAATTTGGAATTTATTTTATTACCGATTTCGTATTTTGTAACACTTTAACAAATTTTTGTTTAAGAAACTCAGCGATTTCAAAGCGAGCAATGGCAACGTTGTACAGAAAAAACATTCTTATCTCCAGCGCGTGAGACTGTGTATCGGACGTTCTAAAGCTATGCTGAATTTAAAATTATTTTACGATATTGCTCTTGAACTGAATTTTATGGTTTAAGTGCGAAGAACGTGATATTTAATAAATAAAGGTAACATAGAAAACGTCAAAAAACGCCCCTTTGGGCGTAACGTAAAATCTCAAAGCTTTCAGAATTTTTTTTTTCAGAGAAAAATGATTAATATAAATAAATTTGAGACCAGTTAACAATTGTCTTATATTTCCTGAGGTCTGTCTTACTTTACAAGAAATGTATTTAAGATATTTTTCTATGTTGATATTTTTATTAAAATTTAGTCTTTTATTGGACCGTAATATCACTAAATTTTAATTATTGCTTTTGATTCTTTACACTTTATGTATATATATATCATAAATATATTAGTTTTAATAGTGAAACAATGCATTATTTTCAACTCAGAGTAAAATATTTTTTTAAATTGCAGATTACACACACAAAAAAAGGCCCCATCGAGAAAAAATATATTTCTATACCAGTTGGATTGAATTTACTGCAGGAAAATAGCGCAAGTCTTAGTTAGTGTCTTGATACATCGAATAATAGACATTGAGATATGTTCATATCAAGACTGTTGCCACTCGAAGAAATGAGGGCGAAAATTATCTTTTTTCCCAGGTTTTAATTAATATTTCTGATTTTAACTTGCTTTTTTTAGTTCAAAGGGGCTTTATCCCTGAAGGACTATTGTTTTCGTTTTGCGATTTTGCGTTGAATCACTCTGAATGTCCATTTCACTTTTCAAATTGTTTCTTCCAAATTTTATCGCCCTGTATTATATTTGAAGAAATTAATTATAGAAGAATCTGCATAAATGTATGTATGTATCTCGCATTGTGATAAAACAAAAGTACTAGAGCCATCCAATTTTGAATGACATAATCCTACTGCGAATATGGGCATCTGGAAGCCCAAATTTGAAATTTGTTTTATTATCTATTTCGTAATTTGTAAAACTTTAACGAATTTTTGATTAACAAACTCAAGGATTTCAAAGCGAGAGCAATAGCAACATTGTACAGAAAAAAAAAATTTATCTGCAGCGCGTGAAACTGTGTATCGAAAATTCTAAAGATATGTTCAATTTAAAATTATTTTGCGATGTTGCTCTTGAACTGAATTTTGTGGTTTAAGTGCGAAGAACATGATATTTAATAAATAAAGGTAACACACAAAATGTTAAACAAAACTCCCCTTTGGACATAATTTAAAATCTGTTTTTTTTTTTCTGAAAAAAAGTGGACGTCGACCTTTTCCGGGACCCAGAAAAGAATTTTAGACTGTTTGGGGACGATAGCTGCAGTAGTGCCTGAGTTATTAGAGAACAAACAGATTTTCTTCTTTATATATATATAGATATATTATAAAAAATTATCAGTATTTTTCAGCCTACTAAAAGTGCAATTATTTTGCATTCAATTAAATTTATGAAGTTGGCAACAGTCTCTGAAGGCTAAAAATTGGTTTTCTCCTATTTACAGCTCTAAAAAAGAACAGGAAAACTGGAACAAAGCCAGCTGCAAGCTAAGACATCTCGTTCCAATCGGGATGTCCATTCTACCAGCGACGTGTTGCTGCTGGTTAGTGGCCGATGGTAAGGGTACTACTTAAAACTCCGGATATTCGCTATCAGTGAAAGCAGACATCTGGCCGAAGTGTTCCTTTTTATATCATTGCTCTTTCCTACTGAAAAGAGTTCATAAAACGGCCGATGGAAATTATTTCATCGTCATTTTCCTTTCACTGTGCACAAAAGCACGAATTTAGTCGAAGTTTTCAAGTGTGAATTGAATGATTGATTTTTTTAAGTGTTCATGGATCTGGCCGCTCCACTGTTTTAAGATATCTAAAAAGAACGATAAAAGTGCAGTGCGTTGTGGAAATGTTGTGTAATTTCCGTTATCTGTCCTTTAACGGCGGGAAAAGTAGATAATTTATAAATATTTCGCATTTGATAATTTAGTGAAGATAGAATTGTTTTGTTTTAATGCTTTTCTTGAAGAAAATATCATTCTGCTGCTTCTTAAACTTATCGTCTACTGAAGATGTGAAAATTAATCAACTGAAAAATAGTGAAAATTAGAGATACGTAAAAAACACTCTTAAATTATTTTTTATTTGTAGATAAAATATCATTTTGGAATGAAAGATTTTTAATATTTCGACTAAATAATATTTACGGGCACGAAATTTCTTTGCAACTTCAACTATTTTGTTTATATTTGATATTCACGGCAGTTGAAGATATTGAAATGATGTTGCCAACAGCTTGTAACACTGTGTGGTTTTCACCGAGTTGCGTTTCTGAATCAAAACTTCTATGTTAGTTTTGAGTTATATCATAAGAAATCAGGATGAAAAATTCAGGGGATTTTAATCTTGAGTTTCCTGAAAAATATTTCGTGGAGAAAACTTGTGCTTCTTTCATCCACCAAGAAAAATTATATACCGCATCAACACTCTGCGACGGAATTTACATTTTAAAATCATTTCTGTGTTCTTCTTCAATGCTTCTTTGCTTTGGATTACTGTGTATTGTTTTCATCTTCTCTCAGATCAGCTGACAAAAGTTCATCTAATTCGCAAAGAAGTGCTATGTGTTTTTGTGATCTAAAACATGCATTTAATTGATAAGGTTCTGGAAATAAAATTTTTTTTTACATTAGAATCGAGTTTTAAAATGAAAAAATAATGGTCATTTGACAGAAATCATCTAAGAATTGAAGTTATATGAGAAAGGTACTGCATTTTTTAAATTTATTTTCTTAATGTCACTTGCACTTTTTTAATGAATTCGAATTGCACAAAAGTTTTCCAAAAAATTGCTTTGAGCACTTGTAGTTACTTTTAGAATATAATTTAGCATATAAATATAATAATATATTTTCTTTGCTACTCGGTTTGTAAGCAACAAATGCATGACATTGTTTATATTTCTATTAAAAGTACTTAAGGTAACAATTTCCTTAAGCTATTTTATTTGCATTAACTTTTAAATTAAAACTTAATTTTAAAATATTTGCTTCATTATGTATTATGTAAGTATTTTTTCCAGAAATTTCCTGATTTCTCTTGCGTTAATATATTGTGATTAAATTTTATTCTCTATAAATATATATTTAGTAGTTTTAAAACGCATACTTAATTTTTCAGTGTATTAATTCTGAAAATGAATGAAGCAAGACAAAATTATCTACTTAATCTTCTAATCAAATAAGGTTTTAATGTTCTATGAGCCATACTTTATCTAGCTCCTAATCTTTCTAAAATAATGAAATAAAATTTTTAACACTTGTTTACCATTTTTTTTTTAAATTTTTCGTTTACCCGTAAATGTATCTTGTCTCTTTTCCTGCAAAATCGTCTTCATAATAGATCTTTTTTACATTTGCTGAACAGATTAGTATAGAAAAAACTTATCAATGATTCAAGTATTTCATTATTTAGTACCAATGATTCAAATATGTTAGCAAAGATATTTACTAGCATATTTTAGATTTAATTAAAATATTATCGTATTGATTTGAAACATAAAAATCTACTTGCGAAATAAGAAAGAAACTCGATAGATTTTAGTAATAAGTAAGTAAATATTATAGTAAAACTAAATTCGAAATATAAAGAATATATCTTCTAAATCTAAATTCAAAATATATCTATATATTGGAAATATAAATTCGAATTATAACATTGCACGTTCATTGAGGTAAAAAAATCTTTATGAACTTAAAACATTTAGGAAAATTGACCATTTTAAAATAAATAGAAAGAATTTATTCTTAATATGGCAACAGATTCTACTGAAATTATTTCGAAATAAATCGATTAAATAGCCCCGAAAATTAGCAGAACTGAATTTTATGTATTTATTTAAAACTATAATTATAGCTACTTATTTAAAGTTTATATTATAGCATTAATGAACTGAGTTGCATAGATTTTATTTATGATATCTTGGTAATTAAAATAAAATGTATTCTTAATATAACATTCAGCAGATTTAAATTAGAATTTACATTTTTAATATTTCAAGTAAATTATTTCTATTAGTAGCAACTGCAAATTACCTTTCATGAAACTGAAATATTCATATTGCACTTTAAATTTACGTCATAGGAAAAATATTTATTTTCTTCTGTGCTATTGAAGCTAAGATCCAGTTTCTCTTAGAAACTCCTTCATGAAGGCAACTCTCTCCTTAGGCAGATAGCCTTCCAGTGCTTTGTTATAATTAAATAAACCAAACCAGCGTTTAAAGATAAACTATTCTTTAAGCATATCTTGAAATATTTTAAATAAAAGAAAATGAATATGAGTTAAGAGACACTTAATATTTATCTAATATTGTAATATTTTAATTGTATTGATTTAAGAACTATTTTGCTTTAATTGTATTTTAGAATTATGTTGATTTAACAATTCAATAGCTTTTAGAACCTGTAGTTCAAAAATATGTAAATTGTTATGTTTTCCAGTTATGTTATAAAACAGGAAGCATAAACTACAATTTTTAAATAATATCTGAATGTTTAAAAATGAACTAAAAATACCCAAAAACGAATTTATCTTACCGTTTAGTAAATGTATATAACTTCATATATTTCAGTATTATAATAAACTGACTTTTCAGTTTTTATTTTAACTTCGTATGGAGTAGTACTTTGAGCTTATTCAAGACCGTTTTAATATGAATTTTGAAGGAAAATGAATTTTTAATTTTACAGTTTAGAGCTGAGTTTCGATCTATTGCTACTATTAATTAAATCTAAAAAATGTAAACAATCATAACAAACTCATTTCTGTATCATTAAACGATATCAGTTTATGTTTACTTGTAACTCCAATTTATTTATCTTTAGTAGAGTCAAATAGTTCTATTATGCAAGCAATTTAAATATTTCAAAGCTTCAAGCAATTCAAGTTCAGTTATATTGCCTTCTGAAATGCTTTCGAAATTGCTTCCTTTTGCCAACAGAATATTCTACAATTGCCCCTTTCGAAGAACAGACGTTTATATTTTCATTTTGCTCTAGCAGAATCAATTCCATTGCATGTAATATCTTAAATATATGCTGCAAGGCAAATATAACCGTTTAAAACATTTCAGGAGACAGAGATATACTAATTGTCTCAAAACGTCGCCGATCTTATTGAGAAAAGCTTTTTCGAAGTAACGATCTCACTTTTACATATACGTAGAAATAGATTTCGTTTTGAAAGGAAGTGGGAGAGAAGATGAAACTACATCCTTTCATGGCTCCCCAGTGAGAAATTCAATTCCAAGAATTAGATTTTTAAGGGTTGATCGAGGAAAGGTCAACCACCAAGCGAACAAGCCGAAGTGAGCTGGAATAACCCCTACTAGAGGCAGACAGAGGGTTACTTTCTAGGAAGAGAAACACAGAGTTTCCGACAGTCTGTCTCCTTCTCATCGTACGGAAAGAAATCTGAAAGTTGTATCAGTAATGATATTTTTTTACCCTTTCTCTTTTTTAAAATATATTTTTTTTCTTTTGCTTTCCCGCTGGATCCTTTTTCGGATTTGTTCTACCAGATAACGGCGAGCGGAAACACGCCGGAATTTCCTGTCTTAAAAAAGAGTTTTTATTTCTGATGTTTCGTTTATTTACTTTTTTTTTATTTGGGTCGTTTTTATATTGTTATTATTTCCATCGAGCTACGTCACTCAACCATTGCCTGACATTGGGTGGCGAAAAGTAGACGTCACGGACAGAGGATAGCATCCATCCAATCACAATGCGGAAGATGACTTGTTTGCGCCGGCGAAAGAATCTCTCCATCGAATTCACAACGTGTTTGCAAACGCGAACCTGTTGCCGTTGCCGGAGCTAGAAATTGCAGGTATTTAATCTCTTACGAGTTATTTAGATGCAAAATTTCAGCCTAGATAACAGAATTGTTATTTTAGAATGTGAGTTTTTATCTGTTAAGAATTATTCTTCGGAAATTAGTTATTCATTTGGAACAGACGATGACTGTGATGTGATTTTACTTTTTTGGTTTTGGTTTCAAACATTATATTCCTGTGTGTTTGCATTATCGTTTGCTCTAGAACTGTCTCATTATTCGACAAGCATTTTTACTGCTTCTGTCATAGCAAGAGTATGGTGATGCCAGTTTCGCTTTTGAAAATACTGTTATTATTTTGTGAAAAATAATTTGTATTGTTGCGAAATACGCTTATATAAAAAACTGAACTTATAATTAATGAAAATTGTCTGTTTAAGGGGAAGACAATTCTTAATAGAAAATTAAATATCAGGTTTACATAGTGATTGAATTTTATTGGACTTTTAAAAGCAAATTGAAGGTAATTAAAGTTATGTTTTACATAACGAAGAAAAAAGTCAAATATAGAATTCCATCTACCAGTTCTAGGCAAATATTTTCTTCTTTTGATCTAGTTTTATAAATATTGACTACATACGTACACAATGAATAATTCAATTAAGCACGTTTTTGTTTTAATTGCATAGAAGTATATATTTTTAACATATATGAAAAGATTCTAGACTGATTGATTCGGAAGTCAAGAAACTCATTAGCCTGTTTCTGGATAAAAAAGATAGGAATTAATAAAGAAGAGAATAATATTTACGAACGAGAATTTGTGAACAAAAGATCGGAATACTGTGAACGCACAAAGAGGACTTTTTCGGACCCGCCTGTTTGTCCGGTTAATCAAAAGGCAAGGCAAAATGTATGGACTTATCCTAGAAAACTTGAGTCAATACGTCGTTAGTGTCTATGGAGATGACAAGTGGGAAGAAATTCGAAAGCTTGCTAACGTTCGACATGGCGCCTTCAGCACTCATCAAGTGTATAACGATTCCATGATTCCCCGTCTCACGGCAACTGCATGCCAGGTAAGAAATCGTTTTTGTTTTTGTTTCAGTTTCTTTTATATAATTATAGTTTTGGGTGTTGTGATAGCCACTGAAATTTTTTGAATATGGAATCTCATTTATTTCGTCAGTCTTGAATATTATTTCGGAACTTTAAATCAGTTTGAACGAAATAAAATTAAAGAAACAAATAAATTATTTCAAAAGCAGAACTTTATAAATGAATTTTTCATGAAACTTTTTTTTCTCTAATCCTTTTAGGTTTTTATTTACTTTATGTGATACATGAAATACTTTATCGAAAGAATGTATTTTAATCTCGAAATTTTATTATCCCAAAGAGCATTAGCCCAGAAGGGCTATTAATTTCTTTTTGCATTTTGTGGCTTTTCACTATAAACGGCGTTTCACTTTTTAAATTGTTGCCATCAAATATTATCGCCCTGTATTACATTTAAAGAAATTAAATAATGAAGAATCTGCATAAATGTATGCATGTTTCTCGCACTCTGATAAAACAACGGTACACAGAAGTACCAATTTTGAATAACGTACGTCTCCACTCTAATATGGGCATCTGGAAGCTGGAATTTCTTTTATTATCTATTTCATATTTTGTACAGCATTTATGAGCTTTTGATTAAGAAACTCAACGATTTCAAAGCGCAATAGCAAAGGAAAAGAAAACATTTTCATCTTTAGCGCTTGAGATTGTGTATCGGAAATTCTAAAGATATGCACTTTTTAAATTATTTTGCGATATTGCTGTTGAATTTAATTTTATGGTCAAAAACAGGATGTTTAATAAAGAAGGGTAACACACAAAACGTTAAAAAAAACGCCCCTTTGAACGTAATATAAAATCTGAAAACTTTCAGATTTTTTATTTGTTTATTTTATTATTTTGTTTCTGTTATCGTTTCAGTTTTTTATTCACTTTATGTGATGCATAAAATAATTTATCGAAAGAAAGTATTTTAATGTCTAAATTTTATTTTAATATGCTTTTAACTATCTGTGAATCCACTAATAATTTATCTCGGTCAAATAATTATTCGAAAATTAAAATAAAAAAGACAATTAAAAAATCTGAAACTTTTCTGATTTTATATTAGACACAAGAGGGGCCTTTTTTAACGTTTTGTGTGTTACTTTTATTTATTAAATATCAAGTTCTTCGCACTTAAACCACAAAACTCAGTTCAACAGCAATATCAGAAAATAATTTAAAAAGAACATATCTTTAGTATTTCTGACTCATAGTGTCGCGCGCTGGAGTTTTTTTTTTTTTTTAACCACACAATGTTGCTGTTGCTCGCTTTGAAATCGTTGAATTTGTTAATCAAAAATTCCTTTACGTATTACAAAATATGAAATCGATAATACAACAAATTCCAAATTAGGGCTTTCAGATGCTCACATATTCGGTGGAAGATTACGTTATTCAGAATTTGATAGCTCTAAGTACCGTTGTTGCATCACAGTGCGAGAAACATACATACGTTTATGCAGATTCTTCATTATTTAACTTCTTTAAATATAACACAGGGCAATAATACTTAGTGGCAACGATTCGAACAGTGAAACGGATATTTAAAGTTTTCAACGCATGATGTCAAAACGAAATTAATAGTCGTTCTGGGCTAACGCCCTTTGGGCTAATAAATTACATTCTTGGTTCATGGAAAAAATTGATAATAATTTTTTATATGGGAAAAAACGATTTTGGCTACCATTCCATTTTAATTCCCAGATACTTTTTATTTACATTTGTAGTTTATATGGAACGAAATTCTTTGAATTCAAGAAATTTTTAAATATGTACAATCCGTATTCTTTTGAAATATGATTTACTTCATTTAATTTAATTTGATCGCATCTAAAGGCATTTTAATAAAGATAAAATTAATAATTTAAGGCACTACTTTTTGTGCTCATTTCGAAAGTAAATTTCAAATTTTTTTTCATAATTTTTGCCCTGTAACAAAAATTTTTAAAAATCAATAATTTTAAATTTTGACATATTTAATTATCAAAGAACTTTATCTGTTTTACAGAATTAATTTTATTAGCTATTTTTATATTGCTTATTTGTTTTGGTTTCGAAATTTTGCTTCTGGATAACATTGAAATATCGAAAATAAAAAGGAAATTTTAATGGGTCAAACGTCAATTTTGAAAATAATTTTCTATTTTTGTAGTACTAACCAGTGTGATAATGGGAATGGATTTTTAGAATTAATTAAAATTTCAAATAAAAATTTATTTTTCAGATATAAATTTTAGATTTTAATCTGCTGCCATTTAAGTAAAAACAAAACAACAACAAAAATCTTGTTATTTAATTTGTAGAGTTATTAGGATTATTTTGAAGCAGGAGCCAGGAAAAATTAGCTATGCCCTCGCCAGGACTCGAACCTCTCGAATATGCGCCCAGTAAGCTGACCATTACACCATGGAGGCATGCTAAGAATGCGGGAGAAACAGCTTATAACTTGCATAAAAAATTCTGTGGTATAAAAAATACATTTTTTGTGGTACAAAACTTGTATAATTTTTTTTTATTTACGTGGTGAGCACAGTGAAAAAAATATTTGTGCCTTATCAGTTCACACTGCAATATGTTACGCTAAAATTTTATAACTGTATAAAGCATCTGCATTTTGGAAGGTCGTTCTCCTATTGTGTAAAATGTGAAGATGATATTGCACAGCGTAAAGCTTTTTCTCTAACGTTGAAGATATTTGCAAAATAAATGATTCAAGTTATTTGCCCTTCATTTAAATATTCTTTTAGAAAGTAAAACGCTTCAGTCTCAAAGTTCATTTTGTGCCATCTCTTCAACTACTTCGGGAAATATTCCATTGTTTTAATTTATATTTGACCATACCCCCAAAAATATATAAGTCCTTATTTAATTTCTGCAAAATTTCACCGGAGATTCTTTATTTTTTCGGAACGATATCTTAATTCCTTCCAGGAACACTGGATCTCTTCTTCAGAGATTTTTACCAGCTAAGTGTTTTTTAATACGGTATCAAATAAGTGTCGTGAGCAAAACTCTCATACGACAAAATAAAATTACCATTGTGAAATTTTTAAGTATTTAAAATAATTCTATTTACCGTTCCTCGTTTTTTAAGCTCAGCAAATTAAAAGAATTCCCTAATATACGCAGCATATTCCATCTCGTATGTCACGCCACAAACCCAGAACTCAGTTCTTTTTGCAATGTTAAAAATTTTAAATCAGCTTTAGAACGAGATAGTCTCAAACCCAGCAAAGCTCTTTCCTTATTCGTTAGCGCAGAATTCTGTAACCAGGCTTACGACTGCCGTTACTGCCAGCTTTACTCTCGCACATAGGCCCACCAGCGGCCGAGCGGTAAGACGCTGAACACTGGTAGTTCGGTCCGAGGTTCGAATCCCGCGAACGGGCTGGCTGCATGGGCGTTTTCGTGGTTTTCCCCATGTGTAACGTGTATACGAGCCAGTTTCCCTTAGAAAGTCCTCCACGAAGGCATCCCTCCCTTTAGGCAGATAGCCCTCGTGTGCTTTGCCATAATTGAACAACCTAACCTAACCTAACCTACTCTCGCACATACGTGAAAGTCACTACAAACATATATTATAATCGCAAACTCTCGGGCTGCGGTCAAAACAAAATTTATAAGATGTGTGTAAGTACTCGAAACGAAAATCTGTAAAAACATTTCATTATGAATAAAATAAGTTCGTTCTTTCCAAGCAACAACTAATTCGTAAATAATATTTATTGCCAAACCAGGAAGCAAAAACTTTTGACATTTCATCCTAAGACTTATGACGTCATGTTTTAAATGTAATATAACATAACTACTTTTTTTGTCAATACCAATAAAAGAATTAACGTGTCAATAACATATCGTGTCAGTTATCCTAACCTGAAACAAAAAAGTTGCCAACAACAGTTATGTATTTAAAACGCTGACATTAACGGAGAGTTTTCGACGTACAATGACGTCACATGCTTTCTTCAGCGTCAGAATATGACCGTATTTAATAATAACATGTTTAATATTTGGCAATGCTAATTTTATTTAATATTTTGTAAAACTTACAAAATTGTGATTAACAAATTCTGTGATTTGAAATCGAGCAGTGGCAACACTTTTCGAAATAAAGCAAATTTTTATCTCCAGCGCACGCGACTGTTGCCACTCGGAAAAAATGCGTGCGACAATTAGCGTTTTCAGAGTTTTTAATTAATATCTCGGTCGATTAAACTCGTACAAAGATGAGAATAGTCGACGAATTTCTTAAATCCGGGGTTATCTGTTTAAAAACTTAACTCCCCGCCGTTCCGAAGAAGCTGATATTACAAATAAACAGACTCTCATAGATTTTAATACTATAGATTTTCACGTATGTATCACTGAATATTACCTATATATAGTATATAAAGAAGAAAGTGTGTTGTTTGTCCTCTAGTAATTCAGTCACTACTACAACTATCATCACCAAACTTTCTACAGTTCTTTTTTGGGTCCTGGAAAAGGTCGACGTCCACTTTTTTCGAAAAAAAAGTAGCTGAAATCAAAGATATTAATTAAAACTCGGAAAAAGGATAATATTCGCCATCATTTTTCCGAGTGGCAACATCTCGCAAGCTGAAGATGAAAATATACTATATTTCGAAAGTTGCTGCCACTGCTCGCTTTCAAATCCTAGAGTCTGTTAATAAGAAATTTTTAAGTTTTATGACGAAATAAAAATAGCTTTGCCAAACATTAAATACATTATTCCCGATTCCAAAAATTCATGGGTAGCCATTTCGACTATTCTCATCTTGGTACTACTTTAATCAGCCGATGTAGTAATTAAAAACTCAGAAAGCGCTAATTTTCGCAGTCATTTTTTCGAATGGCAGCAGTCTCGCACGTTGGACATAAAAATGCTTTATTTCGAAAAATGTTGCTGCTGCTCGCTTTATAAAAAATTTGTAATTTTAAAAAAAATCTATCTATCTATATATATATAAAGAAGAATGTCTATTTGTGTGTTTGTTTGCCTTATTGATTTTTGATTAATTATGATCAAATTTTTGCCACATTTAACCGACCAAAATTGAATATAGGTGAAATATTGGAAGAAACTTGAGCTTTTACGACCATTTGATTAGAAAGACGAAGATCATTAACAATTGTTGCTGATATAATAAGAGAGAATTAGTTTATTTTTCTATCGAAATTTTTTATGTGGGTTCCATATTGCATCAGACATGTATGACTATGAATCGTATTTTTTGCACCGTTATTAGAGAAGGATTACAGCGGTATTGTTCTCTTTGTTGTTAGATGTTCATAACTCTCAATCTAACTTAACTGGCTTCGGGTATTTCCGCTAGTTTAAGCTAAAATATGAATTCTATCAGGACTGGTATTTTGTTTTTTGTCTGCTTGGCGAACATGACGTGCCCTGACTGGACAGTGAGTTTGACTGCAAACTATCTCCTATGGAGTGTAGCAAAGACGACAAGATGAGAGGGTTAAAATTATCCTTTGTCTTTCCACGATTTCACAGTCGCTCCCGCACTTCGGGATACAAAGACCAACCACTTGTGGTCTGAACGTAAAAAATATAAGACTATTAACTAACTAAAATTTAAATAAGAGCTAACTTTTAATATTTTACACAGATGACTAACACTAAGATTGGCCTTTTGAATTTCTTAGTATGTAGTACGCAAACTGCGGAAAACTACAATACGTCTTTAGCTTTCAAGAGGACTAAAACCTCTGGCCTTAAAGGTGGACAGTAACTGATGGCAAGCTCGCGTGAAGTCTCGTGGCAAGACGGCTCACTCTCTCCCCTTCTACTCTACTCTTGGCAAAAAGCCACAACTTAAATACTTAAGCGTTAGCAAGCATAATTTGCATAAACGTATTGACGCGTTAATTCTGGTCGGAAGTGGAAAATAACAGATGATAGTAAAGTTTTAAAATAAAACAAACTTTAGTCAAACTTAAGATCCTTACATACTTCCCGCCAGATTTAATAAGTCTGAAACTAAGGTCAAAACGACCTTGTTGAAAACTTTTAATTCTGAATTCGAAGTCTAACGCGAGGCCAATCTTTTACAAAAACTCCTCATTAAAACTATCTAACCTAGAAATTATGTAAAAAAGAGTTTTACAGCATTTTCTCCACGGACAACTGTTCTTCATCTGTTACAGCACCTAAAAACAGGAATTTCTTGTCTCTTATCGGTTCCTTATAGAGATCTGGAAGGAAAAGTGGTTTAATCAATTTGTTAATTAAATGGCAAGTAACATGAACACGTATATTTTTTTTCTTTTAAAACTGTATTCTTATTTCATTCATACCATTATTTAATTATCTCCCCGTGCTCTCTTGCTCACTGACATGTGTTGTAAAGAGAGAACGGGCGTGTATGTGTACAAGTGTTCAACACAGTCAAAACACTAACGTATTAAAATTCAACATAACATCAGAACACATCTTATACTCATCTCTGAACCTTGAGGCACTATTCTAAAACAAGTGTCTAACTCTGCAGCGTAGCGTCGGAGAGCCTAACTACATTCATTCATTCCAAATTTAGCACGTATTCACAATGCGTAACGCTTTTTCTTTTTCAATCATACCATTAAGTTTTGAAATTTGACATTTATACAATATTTCTACTTTTAACATATCACAGTACTTCTTAAATTTTAATAGAACAGTTCACATGTTTATAAGAATACATTAATTCTACACATTTGAAAACATACAGTTAACTTTCGCCTATTGAAAGCAAGTGCTGTTTCTTTTACATTGAACAACTACATTTCACAAATGCTTCAGACTAAAATGTCTTTTCTTAACAGAATCTTTTAAATAAAGCTTTATACAATATTTTTAGAATGTTCTTAAGTTACTTTTCTTATACTGTGAAAAATTATATATATTCCAATATATACGCGAATTTACATATTGTTGCTTTTTGAGATTTGCCATATTTGTTATAAGCTATAATAACGCCAAATATGGTTTAATTACTTTGTTAAAATTATTTGAAAGAAAGATCCATGTATCTCCTTTTTTCTCCTGTGCGTAATCAAAGCTGGAGGAAAATGGGTTACCATAAATTAAGAATTTAGGCAGTGGAATTATTCATGGTGTAAGCTGAAAAAAGTGCGCCAAGATAAAAAAATTATTTTTTATTATTTAAATTTTATTTAAAAATTTTAGAAATTAAAAAATTTTCGGTAGATTTCTCACCAAATTTAACAAAATTTAATATTAGGTATAATTTGAGTCGTAGCATGGAAATACGGGGAAAATCACGTGTCATTTAAAAAAAAGTCTGAATTTGTGCCCCAATTTTCTGCTAATGCTAAATATAAATCTAATATATACTCTCGCGCTTTCGAGAAATGTGAAACGGAAATTAAATTTCGTCAATCCTATAGAACGGGAGATATAGAACTGTTCGATTTTACTTTGTGCAGAGTGTACTCTTTATTTCTAAAGTTAACTGTAGTATAATGCGCATAGAATATTTTATTAGCTTTAAAAATAATGATATTGAGTTTCAAATGGGTAGCTGAAAGTAAATTTGTCGCAAACGAGCCAGATTTACTAATTTATTAGGTGCCAATCGGCTTTTACCTTCTTCATATCTTTTTGCTTAATATGCTGATCGTTCGATGGCCAACAGACAGATTAAATTTGAAAGAAAAATTATGGCTTTTCCATATAGCAACAGTCAAGGACAAGGAAGATAAAAATATTTGACATCGGACAGTGACATTCACACTCATGTCCATAAATTAAGGATAATGCAAAATCAGGCAAAGGAAAAGTTAGAAGCAAAACAAATTTGACTTATTTGTAAAGCTTATTTATTAAACAAAAAGTAAAGAGCAAAAAACGATGCTATAAGTTTGATATTATTAAAAAAATTAGCGATTTTTTCTCCCTGGAGCAAATTACAAAAAAAACCTATTTACAAAAACCAATATTACATGGTTGGTATGATTGTTAATACATTGTATGTCTCCCAGACGATGCAATACAGTCCGTACAACGGCTAGGCATGCTGAGTATCAAATTATCAATCTGATCTTGGGAGATATTACACCACTCAAAAAGCAATGCTCTCCGAAGTTCCGGTAGACATGTAGGAGGAGGTTGACGGGCTGCAACTCGTCGGCCAAGCATGTCCCACACTTGTTCTACTGGATTCAAGTGCGGTGAGAATGCTGGCCAGTCCATACGGGTGATATCCTCCGATTGAAGGCATTCGCTTACGATGTTTGCACGGTGAGGACGGGCGTTGTCATCCATAAACACAAATTGTGCGCCCATGGCGCCCCGAAACAAACGTACATGTTGTTCCAGAATGACGTCCCGATAGTCATGGTTCCAATATGAACATGCAGGTCAGTTCTGGAACCCAGAATAATTCCACCCCAAACGAGCACTCCTACACCACAGTAACGGTGTCGTTCAATGATGTTTTCTTGGTGGTAACGGGTACCTGGAGCTCTCCATATGAACGTCCGGCGAGAATCAGACTGCAAGCTAAACCTGGACTTGTCGGAAAACATCACAGAAGCCCACTGTTGCGGTGTCCACAATGCATGCTCTCTACTCCAGGCTAACCGCAGGCAACAGTGAGTTGCAGTAAGTGGAACGCATCTGGCAGGTCTACGAGCATATAGACCAATCTGCCCTAAGCGTCTATCTCTAAGCGTCTCGTCATTGTGACGTACCATCGTTGTCATCTGGTTACTTCCTGAAATTTGCATATGATTCTTGAAGATGTTTGTAGTGATTTTACAGGTGATATATTTATTTTAGAGTTCGATTTCCGCGTGACTCCGAATTATCCTTATTTTATGGACATGAGTGTAGTTTGAATCGCTGATTAAATATGAAAGACACATTAATGTCTTACACTTTACGGAGTAGCAACGCATATCTTTTAAATCGCGGAGTTATCTGATTAAATTAGATGCAAATATTTTAAGCTTTGCAAAGTGGCAACACATTAGTTTTCAATGCTGATACTTTGTTGATAAAGAACTCATTAAATTCAAACAAAATATGAAATAAATGAAAAACTAATTAGAAATTAAAAATTCAGGCTTCGAGGTGTATATGTTACGTAGAAGACTACATGCTTTCAAAATTGCTGAAGCTGAGTGCCGTTATTTTTCCACAATGCATGAGTGCCACCAGGGACCGATCGGTAAAGTCGTTGAACACTGGTAGTTCGATCAAAGGTTCGATTCCGGCGAATGGGCTGGCTGCATGGCCATTTTCGTAGTTTTCCCCATGAGTAACGTGTATACGATCCAGTTTCGCTTAGAAAGTCCTCCACGAAGGCATCCTCCCTTTAGGTAGATAGCCCTAGAGTACTTTGCAATAATTATTCAGTAAGAAGCATTTGCTCGGAGTCAAAATCTCTTTTTTTTTTCCTGTCGATGGTAATGATTGGAAAAGATATGCTTTAGAATCGGAGAAATATACTTTTTTATTCTATAGATATTAATAAAAAAAACTACTGATCTTTCCAGGTAATAAAGAAGCTTCGATAAATGACCCTATTTTATGCTTTGAAATGAACAGTTTTAAAACCGGAAACTAGTATCTTGCTGACAAACGTTTTGCATTTCTTTTCAATTTTTGATGTATTTTTACTTTTATTTCAAGCGAGGCTGTATTTCATTAAAACCTAATGATACCATGAGGAACTAGATACACTTTGAACGGCTTGCCCTTGATCCTGAATTCCGCCAAGGCGATAACGTAACAACTTGGGAAACTCCGTACATCATGGAAAATCCTTTAGAAGTCTGCGCCGCGTCTGTCGAAATTTCTACTTCTTTTTTTTTCCCCCACCCTTGTAAAGAATATCTCGCAAAGGAAGTTGCAAAATTATATAGCTTCCGAACGCATACCCTAATATGCAATCAAAGTTCTTTGAGCATAAGAATGATTGCGTTGAATACTTTCATTAAAATCAAAATGCTGGCATTTCCTTAGCCGATTAACACAAATTTCGTTGCGAAATTTTCACAAAATATAACTCTCTCTTTCGAAGCAAGAATGATTAAAATATAAATTAAATCGGTGGCCTTCAAACTTTGTTGACTCATGGAACCCTTAGAATTAAAAGGTTTGTTTGGATGGGAACCCCATGCCATCGTTAGAAAAATATATCTTAAAATAATATTTAAATTAAATCAATATGTTATAGGCACTTTACGAAAAAAAAACACACAAATGTCTGATGTTGATACAATGTGACTTCCTTGTGCGGCCTAATAAATTATGAAGATTTTTTGCTTCACTTCATTTAGACTTGTTTTCTCGAACTTTATTAGATATACATTGCCTATTCAATCAGTTTAGTTCTCGCTAACGTTTCAAGGCAAAAATGCATAAAATCTCAATCTTCATTAAAAATTGTAAAATGCAGAAAAACCTAAAACACCAAATACAGTTAAAAGTAATAAAAAAGCAATTTTTTCAATTAAAATTAAAATTTCTATGCAAAAACAGGCAATTCGACCAACGGACAGGACGTCAAAATTTTGGTGCCCAAAACTGAAAGTTAAATTTTGGTCACACTGCGCAAAAAGACACCGAAGCTTGTGCACCAACTGACTTAATTCAATATTCTACTAAGAATTTTAAATGTAAAAAAATGGCGGTTTCGTTAACCCTAGCGCCCTTTCAAGTTTAAATCGTTGATAATTCTGCAGCTATTGAATGCAGATTAACTAAAGACATAAAAACCTTAACCAGAGCATAAGAACAACATAATTTAATAAGATTTAAAGCAAAAAATGCACGATTTACCAAGAAAAGAGAGCTTAGCCGTATATATATATATACTTCTGGCGGGGCAGCTGTGAAATTAGAGAAAGCCATGTATCGTTACTGACAATGTAATTCATTTTTCTCATGCTAAACAGTTTTCATATAGTGTCCTACGCTGAGCCACATGAGTCGACGAAAGGTGGTGAAGATTATGTTTTTCTAGCTTTTTTTAAGCATTTTTTAACCTTCTGGGCATATTTAAGCATTAGCCCAGAAGGGCTATTAATTTCGTTTTGGAACTTTGCGTTGGTTCACTGTAAATGTCAGTTCACTTTTCAAATTGTTGCCACCAAATATTATAGCCCTGCATTATATTTAAAGAAATTAAATAATGAAGAATGGGCATAAATATATGTATGTTTCTCGCATTGTGATAAAACGTCGGTACCTAGAGACATCGAATTTTGAATGACGTAATCCTGCTGCGAATATGGGCATCTGGAAACCCAAATTTGAAATTTGGAATTCTTTTATGATCGATTTCATATTTTGAAAAACTTTAACGAATTTTTGATTTATAAACTCAGGGATTTCAAAGCGAGCAATGGCAACGTTGTACAGAAAATTTTTTTTATCTCCAGCGCTCGCAACGGAAATCCTAAATATATGCTCAGTTTAAAATTATTTTGCGATATTACTGTTGAACTGAATTTTATGGTTTAAGTGCGAAGAACATGATATTAATAAATAAAGGTAACACACAAAACGTTAAAAAAACGCCCCTTTCGACGTAATTTAAAATCTGAAACATTTCAGATTTTCCTTTTTATGTATTTATTTATCTATTTATTTTGAAGTTTCCACACAAAACGTCGACCTGCATTCATGCATATTATGTAAACTAGTAGTTACATTTGTAAAACTTCATTTAATCTTGATTTTCCTTTTTACGATTTCCTTGAGTGGTTTTAGCCACTGGCTGTGGCTGACTGAGTGAATCAAAATGTGTTAACTATTACAGAAGGAAGATTCTTGGTTTGTTGTCTGCAGAAAATATGCAAGACTATTTACCTAAGGAAGATAATTTTGTAGAAGATATTCATTCAGACAGCTCGTTCGCCAAGAACCGCACCTGGCCAAGAACCGCACCTGTTTTATTTGCCGCACCAGTAATGTGACACCCTAGAACAGGGCTTTCCAACTGGCGGCCCACGGCCCGCCAAATTATTTTTACGGCCCGCGAGTACATTTTACTATGAATAAATTTATGTTACTAAATTATTATTATTAATATTAAAATTATTTTACTATGTGAACATTTCAATCTAATTTGAATTTAAAGAAGGTACTATTTAGTTTGCGTAACTTCACTTAACCTGGCTGAATACAGCAGCAGTGCGTTTAACGTCTGATGATGTTTGGCTCAACGTTGGAGCCACATATTATATTTGTGGTTGGTTGTTGTTTATCTGTGGTTGGCGCACATTATCTTGCGCTATTTGGTTGATTCATGCAATTGTGCGAGTGCAGTCTTGTCTAGAATTTGTTGAGGGATGAATGTGTTATAATATTATTAACTTAATTTCATATTTATTTATTAATTAAAATAATTATTGAATATGAGTGCTACTAATAAAAGAAAAATAGACCTCGAAAATCGAGAATTACAAGATCGCTGGGAGATAGATTATTTATTTATTCTGAACAAGAATGGTAAACCACAGTGTTTGGAATGTTTACAAATCATAGCTGTGTGTAAAGAATATAAGTTGAAGCTCCATTATCTTTCCATACATGAAAAAATGTATCATTCGTACACGCGAGACATGAAAATACCACTAGTGAAAAAAACGAAAAAGCAGCTGGATCATCAAACGATTTATTTTAATCAAGAACCAAAATTTCAAGAAGCATCTGTAGCTGCATCGTTTGAAGTTTGTTTAGAAATAGTAAAGGCAAAGAAGCCATTTTTGGATGAAGAATTCATTAAAAAACGTGCCATAAAAATGGCTCAAGCATTTAATGACAACGAAATGGTAAGAAAATTTCAAACAGTATCACTTTCTCACCAGACTGTTAGCCGACGTGTAAACGAGATTAGCATGCATGTGACTAATAAATTAGAAAACTTAAATCAATAGCTGCTGCTATTTTCCGATGTCATTGGATGAAAGCACAGACATTTCCGATACAACTCAAATGCTTATCTTTATAAGAACTGTAAATGAAAACTATAATTATTCAGAAGAACTTTTAAAATTAGAATCATTACACGGAACAACAAAAGGTGAAGATATTTACAGACAATTAAAATGTTCAGTAGAGCAGTATGGCGGATTTGACAAGTGCACTGCTATTATAAACGACGGTGCTACAGCTATGACGGCCAAAAATATTGGGCTTCCAGGACTTTTGCAAAAAGAAGGAATAACATGTCGTATATTACACTGTATTATCCATCAGGAGGCATTATGTGGTTTATCCCTACAACTAAAAGACGTAATGGACAAGGTTCGCAAAATTACTAATTTATTTCGCGGCGGAAATCGTTCTCTTACACACCGAAAATTTAAAACATTTTTGGATGAATTGGAAACTGAATATGGAGATCTGCTTTTACATAGTAACGTTCGTTGGTTAAGTGCTGGAAAGTGCTTGAGGAGATTCTTTATACTTGGAAAAGAAGTTCATCTTTTTCTCACAGAAATTGCCGTCGATGAAAATTTGACAGCAAATTTAGTTGCTAAAAATTTTATTTATTCACTTGCTTTCCTAATGGACATTACAAATTATTTAAATATTTTGAATAAATTCTTGCAAGGACAAGATCAAAATGTGTGTTGCCTTTACAAATATGTTACTGGATTTAGAAACAAATTAAAATTTTTAAGGCTTAATTTGGAGCAAAATAATTTATTTCATTTTGAATCTTACAAAGATATCTATGAAGAAATGAAAGAATGTAATATAAAAGCGAATTTTAAAATATTTCTACCAAAACTGGATATGCTAATTACAGATTTCAATGAAAGATTTTCTCAATTTGATGATCTTAAACCGTCTATTGATTTATTTTGTGATCCAACTAATATTGATATCAACTCCGTTGATCTTAAATACCAAACAGAATTATGCGACCTGCAGGTTGACCCATTTTTTACATCTCGTGGAGTAACTGGAATAGAAATATTCAAATTTTTAGATAAAGAGAAATATCCAAAATTGAAAGATTTTGGACTTCAAATTGCAACAATGTTCGAAAGTACATATATCTGCGAGCGTGCATACTCCGATATGAAATATATAAAGTCAAAATATAGAAACAGTTTGAAAGCTTCCGCTCTTGAAGATATAATAATTAGACTTGCCACAACAAATATTAATGTGGACATAAAATATATGGTTGCTAAACAATTACGGCCACAATGTTCTCATTAATATATTACGAATATTTTAAAGTTTTTTTAGTATAATAAAATATTTTTTTAATTAACATAAACTGACTTTTCATTTATCAACCTTTTTGGCCCCCGAAATGTTTGGTGAAGAAAATATGGCCCGCGGGCTATGATAAGTTGGACAGCGTTGCCCTAGAAGATTCGAAGATATTAAAACTCATCGATGCTATAGGCAGTGCTACCTAATTTCAGATAAGTTCAGTAATCAGTGTTAAAATAAGGCTGTTCTTCTTCTTCTTCTTCTTCTTCCACTTTGTGAAGCTTGGCTTCCCTTTGGCGCCTTGTGCTCCTACGCATTCGCTATGTTGCTTCCAAAGAAAAATAATTAAATGAATAAATAAGGGAAAGGACGCATTCTCTCCACTCCAGAGAGTACGTCAGTCCTATAATAGTTCTTATTTTGCTATGTAAGTAATCAAGAATTTTGTGTACATTTGATGATGAAGTTACCTAAGATTTGGTACCGCCAGGGATTCTTATTGCAGTGAGCCAACAAGTCAGCCAAAAGATCTATATCTCCAAGTTTCATTTTTTTTAACATTGCACGTCTGGCTTCCTGGTATTTTTTGCAGTGAATAATAGCATGTTCCGTACTGTCAATCACTAAACATTTGTCGCAGTAGGGAGAGTCTGATCTTCGGTATCTGTAACGCAGTAATTTTGTGTCTAGCAGCTGCAATCTCGCTCTGCTGATCGCAGTCTCCATTGCCCTACTGATATTCAGTCCTTTGCTCCACTCTTTAAAAACGTCGCAGTAACTAAATCTACGCCCTATATTGGAGGTAAGCCAACTATTGGCTTGTTCAGCTTTGATGGCCCTTGCGAGGAAACTACACGCGTCTTCTACTGAAAGATTGTTTTCCTTTTGGGCAATTTCTCCTTTTGCCACCCTGTCTGCGTATTCGTTTAGTGCTACGCCTTTATGGCCGGGAACCCAGACGATATCGAGTGAGTGGAAAGCTTTCATAGCCTCATACAACTTTAATATTAGAGAATTGGACTTCCCATGAGCACAGTCTATAGCTTTAACCACTGACATGCTATCCGTGAGGATAATGATTCTGTCACTTGTATTTAGTTTCTCCAAGAGCTTCCAGAGAGCCCAGGCCTCGGCAGTGAAGATAGAGTTCCTGCTGTCAATACACTGGTTAACAATCACCGCTTCCATGCCTACTGCTGCGATACTGACTCCGGTGCTGGATTTGGAAGCATCTGTCGCAAATACCTTGTAACCTCTTTTTACATAATCATCGATTACGAGACTTGAGTTCTGTTGCACCTCCCTCTCTGGAATACGTTTACTCTGGAACTCGTACTCGTTTATTTTTATTCTGAAATTAACTTCTTCTGAGAAGTTCTGCTCATTGGTGAAACTAATAATGCTGTTAATATCTAGGTTAAGTTTGGAGAGCTCGTCTTTGACAAATTGACTGATGGGTTTTCGCAGTCTGCTCCACTTGTATTTGCAGTTTTGTAAACACGTTTTCAGGTTCGCTGCTATCGGAGATGCCTTGGAGAGAGCTATATTTTTTATTAGGAATTTTGTAGCAGTAATCCGCATCCTAGTCTTTAATGTGAATTCTCCAGCTTCCACGTAGAGAAGAGGTAAAGGAGTGCTGATCGGGGCTCCCATAGCCAGTCTTAAGGCATGATTATAGAGTGTGCTTAGTTTCCTTATATTGGTATTCGATGTAGACATGAGAAGGCAGCTACCATACTCAATTTTTCCTCTTATGGTCGCATTTGCAATTTTGATTAGCTCAGTTTTCCTGGCGCCCCACTTTGGGCTGGCTACAAACTTAAATGCGTTAAGCATCCTTTCCAGTTTGGGGATCGTATTTCTAACATGGGTATTCCAGCTTAGCTTATCGTCAAACCACAGACCTAGGATTTTAAGCTCATTTTCCATTGGGATGTTGATTCCTTTTAGCTTCAAAGAACCCGGTTCTTTTCCCTTCCTTCCTCCAAAGTAGATAGATTTACTTTTCTCTGGCGATATGCTTAAATTCCATTCATTAGCCCAGAATTGCACCTTGACTAGGGCTCGTTGCAGTTTGCTAAGAACCTTGCGATGAGAGCTGTCTGCACAGTAGAGAAATATATCGTCTGCATACACAAAACATTCAACATCAGGTGGGATGAGGTCATAGATGTCATGCATAAAGATGGTGAAAAATATTGGCGATAAAACACATCCCTGCGGGACCCCGTGCGCCATCTCGTGGCTTTCCGATAAGACTCCTCTCCACTTAACTCTTATGGTTCTCTGATTTAAGAAATTTTTAATCCAAAGTATGCTATTCCCCTTGACTCCAAACTGCATAATTTTATAAAGCAGACCGTCGATCCAAACCGAGTCAAAGGCGGCTTTAAGGTCAAGCGCAACTAGTTGAATAACTTTACGTTGTTTCCTATGATGCAAGATGCTGCTGTAGATTTTGTTGAGCAAGACCATGCAACTTCTATTGGGAAGAAACCCATAATGTTGCTCTGACAGCTTCCCGCTCTCCTGAATTCTCGGGAGCAGCCTGTTTAGCACCATTTTTTCCATTACCTTGGCCAAGGTTTGTGTCAAAGAAATTGGTCTGTAGCTAGAAATCTCAGAGCTGTCCTTTCCAGGTTTTAATAAAGGGATTACCACTGCCTCTTTCCACTTTTTTGGAATCTGTCCCGAGTACCATGAGTTATTACAAGCTTCCAGTAGGATGCATTTGCAGTCTTCATCTAAAGATGTTATGGCAGTTCTTGTGAGTCCGTCTTATCCTGGGGTAGAATTTTTGAGGCTTTCTCAAATTCAGCTTTGGAGAATGGTCTATTGAAGCTGCTGTAGTCGTTCTCGCTAAAATCCAAGGGCAGGTGTTTGCAGCTGGAAGTTTTAACGTAGTGTTTAGCAAACATGTCGCATTGCTCTTCAGGGATCCAAACACGGTTACCCGACTGATTTAGAATATTGTGCGACGACTGATATGGAATATCGTCTTTGCGGAGTTTCTTTAGTATCCTGAAGATATCTCCATCCTTGCTAGCGTGCTTGCATACAATTTCCCAATGCTGCCTCTTTTTGGCTTTTATGGCTCTTTTTAGATTAGCATTCCACCTCTTATAAGAGATCCAAAATTTTTTAGAGAAGTAATTTCTGGCTAATCTGAGATATTTGCGTTTTTGTCCCAGAATAAAATTGCATTCAGCGTCCCACCATGGGCAGTTACCACGTTGCTTAACCACCTTAGTTGTGTTCCTATTTTTTGCTCTGCTCAGGATATTATTGATGTTTTCTAAATTCCTTTCCTCTGGAGGCAGGGAGCTCATATCGATCTTACTATCTGAGCTATAGTTCTTCCAATTGCAAAATTTGGAGATCTTCTTATTGCCCGCAGCGAAGCCATAATCATCTACAAAGATCTTAACTGGGTAGTGATCACTGCTAAATGGGTCTTTAATAATATTCCAGTTTGCTGAACCATACAGGTCAGCTGGACATAGAGCAAGATCAATACAGGATTCCGCTCCACCCGGACTCACATGTGTAGGACTCCCGTTGTTGAGTATGCAAAGGTTGTTATTATTACACCATCGCAGCAAAGCTTTACCTCCTGCAGATAGTTTCTTCGAGCCCCATGCAGGGTTATGGCTGTTAAAGTCGCCTAAAATTAAGTATCTCTCTGGTAATGTAGCCAGCACTCTGTTCCAGTCTTGTTCACAGAATTGGCCATTAGGGAGATAGACATTTAAAATTGATAGATCAAAGCCGTTTGCAGTGATGTCAACTCTCATTATTTCCCCCCCTGCAATTTCGTAGCTATTATTCTGCACCAGTAAACTGGCCCAGTCTTCCCTGATAGCAGTTATGAGGCCACCGCTTTGGTGGGAGCTATTTCTGTCTTTCCGGTAGATAATCTTGTTTGGTAAACAAAAAACATCTTGGTTAGAAAGCCAGGTCTCCTGGATAACTAAAATATCACAGCGAAGCTCTTTCCTGTGAACAATAAAATCTCTCTTATTGCGAATGCTCCTTGCATTCCAAGAACAAATAATCGGCCCCATCTAGCTGGATGAGAAACAAATGTGCGAAACGGAAAGAGAAAATAACATTGCTAAAAAGAAAAAAGAAGTGGAAATGTTAAGCTTTCCCACTAACCATTTCCAGTTTTTTTGAGCTTAGTCAAGTCATGCTTGCTCTGATAGCAAGCCTCTAGGACTGCTGGGTGAATTTTAGTTAAGGATTTCGCTCCCTTGCTTCTCGCAGAATCTGTTACTATGCTTGACGTGTCTAAGACCTCTGCACTATCTAATTCAAGGGCACGTTTAGCACTCTGCTTGTCTTTGATTAATTCTGACAGTTCACTTAGCTTAGCATCAAACTTTTCGTGCATTTTTCTAATCGTTGTTTCATATACTTTAGCGTGTTCTAGCAAAATTCTTTGAAAGTTTGCCTCTTGTTGTTTTAAGATGGCTTCAAAGGTGCCTTGAAGAGTAGCTATTAATGGCGTTACCACCTTCAGGATATCCTCCTTTGCCAAACTTGGCGGCTGGGTTTCAGCCGCTTTTGCATAGGTTCGTTTGTTTCCAATAATTCTTCTTGCTTCTGCGACAGGGACATGAAAGTCTGCACTGTATTTAAGGATTTTGCTCTCTTCTTTATACTTCGGACAATCTTTTGAGGTGGCTTCGTGATCGTTGTTACATAGAGCACACTTGACTACCTGGCTTTGACACTCTTCTTTTTTGTGGTTATCACCACATCTGCAACACTTAGTTTGGCCTCTACAGGTTTTAATTCCATGTCCAAATTTCAGGCATTGTGAACATTGTCTCGGATTATCATAGAATCGTGTTACTCTTTGTCTGGTCAGCCAAATTTTTATAAATTCTGGGATGTTGTGACCGACAACTGTGACCAACACTTTCTCAGAGGGCCTTTTATTTTTGTCGGACCCTTTTATCATAAATCTTCGTAAGCTTATTACATCTATATCATTATTACAGTTGAGTTCTTTGGCTAACTCTGATAATTCGACGTCCACTGGTATATCTGATAGAAGAAATTTACTTGTTAGATCGTTCATTGCGAGCGCCGTAGAGACTTTGGCGCCCGACAACTCTGTTAAGCTCTGTACCTGCCAAGCACATTCAGCTGACGAGGTGCAAATAAGAAGTCTGCCATCTCTTATACGCTTAATAAAATCTATATGTTTCATCAGCGGGACTTTCCCCTCAATTTCAGTTTTCAATCCTTTTGGATTATTCACATTCAAACTCTTTTCTATGCCTCTTATAAAGATTACATAATTTTTAATACCTCTTTCATGGCATGCTTTTAGAAGAGATTCTGGCGACAATGGCGGACTGTACAGTTGTTCTGGCCCTTGCGCAGTTTCACTGCTCCATTCCATTATGAAAGCATTGCAAATTTCAAATAGGCGAAAACAAAATATCCCTTTTGGGTTCACGGAACTTAGTTACAATTATTGAGCTGTACAATATTGATAATTAGCAAGAAATTACCTAAAAGATACAGTAAGGACGATAAATCACACCTCCAACGCACACGTACGCACTTCGTCGTAAGTAAACAAATGCGAGAGAAAGTTATAGCACCACACAGCTTCGCGTCCGCGCGGCGAAAAAACATAAGGCTGTTAATAAAACGAAGTGGAAGTAGATGACCTTCGTAGTTCTTCTCTCGAAGTGCAACGAAAAGCAATTATAATATAAGTGTTTTCAGAAATCGTAACTTAAACGAAGTCAAGACCGGCAGGAAGTGCGGAAGATTATATTTCATTGATTCTGAAGTAGCGAAGTGTTATTGAAACTGGTGCCATTAACATGAATCTTCTCGCTGTCATCAAAGAACTTTTATTCTTCTCTTTAATAAGTCTCATTTGAGTTTATAACCACCTTTTACTTTAAGTAGAGGGAAAAAGAACATAATACTATAACTCTTAAACGTTAAAGAAGTCTATTTATAGTGAATATAATGTTTACTTATAATATGGCGTGGTTTTAACAGCAGTGTATAAGGCGAGTAAGATATAACGCTGTTACAGATTTCGTATTTATTTAGCTATTTATTTAGAATTGTAATCAAAATTGTTTTATTTTCCCGTGCAACGCAGACGACTTTAAAGAGAACGTTAAGTTGGAAAAATAAGAATCCAAGAGCGCGTGCGTTTAATATTTAATAAATAAATATCTCGTAAATGCTGTTGCCATCCAGAAAAATCGAGCTATTTATAGATTTTACTAGAGTTTCTCATGAATAATTAAAAAGTTTATAAAATCCGAATTAAAACACCTCATCTCAGTTGTAGCTGTTTTAAGCGAAATGTTGTTTACTTAATGCTGTTATTGATTGTAGCGAATTCGTTGTGAGATTGGATTAACTTTTTCTGTTTTGAATTGTGTTCTGTTTAACGTTTGAGATATTGTGATATTGTACGAATATCTTTGAGGAAATATTTCAGCATTTTGTTTTATTTCTTGTGAAAAGAATAAATTTCATTAACTTTTTCGACGATTTGTGCATTCAATCCATAACGAACCCGTACGCACGGAACAATATTCTTTTGAAATAAATGCAGCGTATTTGGTTTAGTTTAGCATGTTTTAACTATGACAAAGCATGCGAGAGCTAGCTACCTAAAGAGGGATGCGTTCGTGGAGGACTTTCTAAGAGAAATTGGCATCTTATACCGTTACACCTGAAGATAACCACGAAAACGCCCAAGCAGCCAGCCCATTTGGTGAGACTCGAACGCTGACTGAACTACCAGTGTTTAGTGACTTTACCGCTCGTCTGCTGGTAGACCAAATATACTTTGTAAAGGAAGATGGTTGTATATTAAAATTGAAGCTTCGTTATTTGATTTCCAACCTGAATTGTGTGCTTAAGTCATTAACCATCATGGTTCTGAATTTGCGTTAACAAATTAATGTTGAAGTGTGGGCAGGTACAAACCAGAGAGATCGACAGGCCCAAATGTGATTTTAACGTATCGTTGTTGCCGTCGATTGTAGGGAATCAACTATTTGTACTAGAAAAATTTAAAAAGAAAAAAAGTGTTATGGAAACATTCGAATAACATCGACGAGATAATGTGTAAGGTTTTAGTTAAACTAACCAAGTTTATTTTAATTTAAATCTTTTCTATCTCCTCTCTGCTTCAACTTCCTGTCAGAAGAAGCGCGCGTTTTTAGCTTATGCTAATTTTTGAAGTTCAGCCATGCACTATTTAAGCCAGAGGTAGAAACCTCTCGGTGTGTGAGAGCTTTGCCTCAGATCACGGTCACGCTGCTCAACGTTCGCCTGACCAGCTAGCAGTTTAAATTTATAAGCCATAGTGCTTACTACGTGATTGCATTGTAAAATAAATTAAAGTGCGGTAGTATTTAGTATATCTTGCTACGCACCCTTTTAGATAGAGGCCAACTTCCGCGAATTGCTCTGCGAAGCAAAGTTTAATTTAATTTCTATTTTAGGTTTAGTATTTAAATTTATTTGATTGTTAAGTTCGACCAAAGTGTGGTCTTTTACTTTCTGTATCTCTCCCGAATTGGGAGGTTTGTTATTAATAGTGAAATAATAAAAGAGGATTTCAAATCCCTTTACGTGCAGTTATTCTCCAGCCCAGCAGTTACATCAGAACATAGCGTACCTTCCGCTCCCTGTTCCAGTTCAGGACTTAGAACGTAAGGATAAGAACCCTTTACAGAATTTACCATGTTCTCAAAGAATACACACAGAATGCTAAGTCCTGATAAATGGTTATGAAAATATTGGATATTGTCTATGGAAAAGGGGACAAAATTAGTTTGTAATGCTGTGCATTTTTCTTCGGTTTAAAAAGCTCACCTTCCAACGGAATTATTCTCCCATTCCACAGCCACAATACTGTTATCAAATGCTGAAATCAACCATATTTCTGATTCCCTTGTGTACACTGCTACCCCCCCCTAAAGACAGTCCTATATCTCCCATTCTATTGGGCCGATTGACGAAATTCAACTTGCGTTAATGTCTCAAAAGCGCAACTTGTGATATGTATTATATTTATATATAGAATTTTTCTAATATAGGTATTTCGATACAAAATCGCACTTTTTCTTAAATGATATGCCAATTTTTTTTCCATGTTTCGATTCTACGACTCAAATTATATCAAATTACCACTACAGTTTATCGCAAAAATCGCACTAGCAGTTTTTAAAAAATTAGCTCCTCAATGTTAATTGAATTTGATATATATTTATTAATATTCCTTTTTTATTAAACTTACTGGATTCCTTCTTCCACAGTTCGAAATTTAGGCTTGATCCAAATATAATCCGCACATTTTCCATTATTTATTAGTCCAAAGGGATTTAGTCCCGAAGGATTATTACTTTCGTTTTGCGATTTTGCGTTGATTCACTCTGAATGCCCGATTCACTTTTCAAATTGTTGCCACTAAATGTTATCGCTCTGCATTAAAGTTTAAAAAATGAAAAATCTGCATAAATGTATGCATGTTTTT
>KK118055.1:273164-291523 GCA_000611955.2 Stegodyphus mimosarum | reverse complement strand
GGGCGGGGGGGGTAGTTTGTCAACTGAAAGGATAATTGTCTTGTTTCCCCCAATCCAAAGGCGTCGTCAGCCATTTGCTGCATGTTGTGGAATAAACCCGTGATATTTCGATTTAAATTCGGTGTAATACTTTCAAAAAAACCGTAACATTTATTTTTTTTTAATATTGTTGCGTGCGTACGGGTTCGTTATGGATTGAATGCACAAGTCGTTAAAAAGTTAACAAAAAATTATTCTTTCCACAAGAAATAAATCAAAATACTGAAACATTTCTTTAGAGATATTCTCACAATATCACAATATCTCAAACGTTTAGCAAAACTCAATTCAAAACAGATAAACTAATTCTATCTCATAGCGAAATCGCTACAACATTACGTTAACAAACAGAAGTTCGCTTTAAACAGCTACAACTACAATTGAGATGAGGTGTTTTACTGCAGCTTTTATAAGCTTTTAATTATTCACTAGAACAATCTCGATTTTTCTGGAGGGCAACAGTAATTACGAGATATTTATTTATTAAACATTAAATGCACGCGCGCTTTTATTTTTATTTTTCCGACGTAGCTTTCTCTTCAAAAATCGTCTGCGTTGCACAGGAAAATAAAGCAATTTTAATTGCAATTCTAAATAAACAGCTAAATAAATATGAAATCCGTAACAATATTTTTAGTCCAAAGGGATTTAGTCCCGAAGGACTATTACTTTCGTTTTGCGATTTTGCGTTGAATCACTCTGAATGCCCGTTTCACTTTTCAAATTGTTGCCACTAAATGTTATCGCTCTGCATTAAATTTTAAAAAATGAAAAATCTGCATAAATGTATGCATGTTTCTCGCATTGTGATAAAACCTAGAGCCATCGAATTTTGAATGACGTAATCCTACTGCGAATATGGGCATCTGGAAGCCCTAATTTTGAATTTGAAATTTGCTTTATTATCGATTTTATGTTTTGTAACATTTCAACGAATTTCTGATTAACAAACTAAATGATTTCAAAGCGAGCAATGGCAACACTGTACGGAAAAAGAAAAACATTTTTATCTCCAGCGCACGAGACTTACGGAAATTCTAAAGATATGTTCATTTTAAAATGATTTTGCGATATTGATTTTGAACTGAATTTTATGGTTTGAGTACGTAGTACATGATATTTAATAAAAAAAGGTAGCACACGAAACGTTAAAAAAACGCGCCTTTGGACGTAATTTAAAATCTGAAATCTTTCAGATTTTTTTTTTTATAAATTTTTTGAATCGTCAATCCGTCCAGTAGAATGGAAGGTAGAGAACTGTCTTCCTCCCCCCATTTTTTTAGCCCAAAGGAACGTTAGTTCAGAGGGGCTATTAACTTCGTTTGGCGTCTTGCGTCGATTTACTAAAAATGTCCGTATCAATTTTCAAACTGTTGCCACGAAATATTATCTCTCTGTGCTATATTTAAAGAAATTAAATAATGAAGAATCTGCATAAATGTATGTACGTTTCTCGCATGTGATAAAACAACGGTACCTACCAACGTAATCCTCCTCCAAATATGGGCATCCGGAAGCCCAAATTTGTAATTAGTCCAAAGGGATTTAGTCCCGAAGGACTATTACTTTCGTTTTGCGATTTTGCGTTGAATCACTCTGAATGCCCGTTTCACTTTCAAATTGTTGCCACTAAATGTTATCGCTCTGCATTAAATTTTAAAAAATGAAAATCTGCATAAATGTATGCATGTTTCTCGCATTGTGATAAAACCTAGAGCCATCGAATTTTGAATGACGTAATCCTACTGCGAATATGGGCATCTGGAAGCCCTAATTTTGAATTTGAAATTTGCTTTATTATCGATTTTATGTTTTGTAACATTTCAACGAATTTCTGATTAACAAACTAAATGATTTCAAAGCGAGCAATGGCAACACTGTACGGAAAAAAAAACATTTTTATCTCCAGCGCACGAGACTTACGCAAATTCTAAAGATATGTTCATTTTAAAATGATTTTGCGATATCGATTTTGAACTGAATTTTATGGTTTGAGTACGTAGTACATGATATTTAATAAAAAAAGGTAGCACACGAAACGTTAAAAAAACGTGCCTTTGGACATAATTTAAAATCTGAAATCTTTCAGATTTTTTTTTGTTTGTTTTGTTATCGATTTTATATTTTGTAACACCTTTAGCGAATTTTTGATTAAGAAACTCAACGATTTCAAAGCGAGCAATGGGAATACTGTACGAAAAATTTTTTTTTTTTTTATTTCCAGCGGAAAGAGACTGTGCATTGGAAATTCTAAAGATATGGTTGCTCATTTTAAAATTATTTTGCGATATTGCTGTTGAATTGAATTTTATGGTTTAAATGCAATATGTAATAAATAAAAGTTACACAGAAAACGGTCAAAAAAGTCCCTTTATTTATTTAGACGTTAAAAAAGCCTATTCAGATTTTTTATTTATTTATTTATTTATTTTTTGCGCAATGCACTTTTATAATTTTTAAAAGATCATTAATATTTCAGAAGGATCATTAAAAGATTTTCGAAATTTATACTAATGTTAAGGGAAATGGTTATCTGAGTTTTCATATTTTTATGCTAATTTTCAATGTGGTCACATGTTGTTGGGAATAACTAAAAGATGATAAGTTGACAAGAAGTGCAGTAGCTAGCAAAATAATTAGAAATAAAACTTTAAAACGTGTGTAGGATATCCTTGTAAAAGTCAGCGCATACTAATGGCTACCTCTCTTTGATTACTTATTAAGCATAAGTTATGGATGATATGCACTTGCTTTCTGTGATAAATGATCTTATGTCAGACATGATTTATTACAGTCAAATTTGTTTTATCTTAGAAGAAATTATATGTTTGAACTTTTATTTTTAAACTCACCGTAAATGCTTAGAATGCAGGACTTTTTATCTTGCCGTAAACCTAATAAATTCACTGTAGTCTACAATTATAGGGAAGGTAGTAATATTTTAGTAAGAGGAAAGGAATAACATTTGAGAGACGATGGCAAGGATAAGCTATGAAGTTTCCTGAAAATTTCATAATTGAGGTTTCGCACTGAAAAATGTGAGATAATATTGAAGCAGTCCTTATTATTATACAATGAAAAATCTCTTCCTCAGACTGTGTAGAAACGGTTGCCGAATTTTGACTTCGAATTTGTTAGTCCAAAGGGATGTAGTCTCGAAGGACTATTACTTTCGTTTGGGCGTTTTGCGTCGTTTCATAAAAATGTCCGATTCACTTTTCAATTTAATGCTTATGTTTCTTTGTTGGTAATTGAAGTTGCATTGGGTTGGCTATGGGAATTTTTGGAATTGTACTGTGTTGGTTAATGGGTCTGTACTCGATGGATTAATGGAATTGTATTGGGTTGACTATTGGAATTATATTGGGTTGGTTTTTGTGTTCGTATTGGGTTTAGTTTGATTTTTTGTTTCGTTCGGCAAGTTATTATATTATTAAGCAAGATCCCTTTGGACGTAATCTAAAATCTGAATCCTTTCAGATTTTTTTTTATTTTTTTATATCATATTGTTGGCGAATTTAATGGCATTTTTATTTACAAACTCGATGATTTAAAACCTGTTTGTTACCACTCTACGAAATTTGAGATATTTTTGTCTCAAAATTGTCAGAAAAATTCAGCAACTCAAACAAAATGTGTTGCCAACCGGCAAAACGTAAAATATTTACCTTTCAAATTTAATAAAAAAGCTCCACGACTTAAAAGAAATGTGTTGCCACTCTATGGAATGTATGATAGTTATGTTTTAAATTTTATCAGAAAACTCAACGATTCATACAAGATGGCTTGCCCCCCGCCAAAATTTAAAATATTTGCCTTTCAAATTTAATAAAAGAATTCAAGGATTTAAAAGAAATGTGTTGCCACTCTGTGAAATGTAAGATATTTATGTTTCAAAATGATCAGAAAACTCAACTATGCAAACAACATTTGTTGCCACCCGGCAAAGCGTAAAATATTTGCTTTCAAATTTAATAAAAAGAACACCAGCGATTTTAAAAAAAATGTGTTGCCACTCTATGGAATGTAAGATATTTATATTTCAAATTTTATCAGAAAACTCAGTGATTGGAATAAAATGGGTTGCCACCCGGCAAAACATAAAATATTTGTCTTCCAAATTTAATTCAGCGATTTATTCAGCGATTAATAATTATGAATTATTTAATTCAGGGGCTAAAAAGCAATGGGTTACCACTCTGCTAAATGTAAGATATTTGTGCTTCAAATTTTATCAGAAAGTTCCGTTATTAAATAAAAGTGTGACGCCATTCGACAAAGCGTAAAATATTTTCCTTTTAAATTCTATGAAAGAACTCAGTGATTTTAAAGCAATGTGAGGTTTTTGCCTTATAAAATATTTTATTTTTAACACACCAGTTTATTGCTATTTAGCAAGGTATAAAATATTTAATTTTTCTTTCAAATTTAATTTGTGCGTTTCTGATTAACAAAGCAGTTTTTTTTATCTCTTAAAATATTGATTATTAGCTGAACCCTTAAAATTGCACAAATTGGACTGAACTTTAAAAGCATTACATAGTTTTATCATTTTTATAGTAACTATCTATAATGGAAGAGAACACACGCCAATGTAACAATCAAATTCGCTAACACAACCTTGTATTGAAATCGATTGAGTGTTTTTAGTGAATGTACGCCAAATACAAGGTTGTGTTAGCGAATTTGATTAACTATCTATATTTTTAGCGCCCGACCACGCCAGTCGCTAATAATATTAATATCTAGCACCTAATTAAACGAGTCATACTTTACATGTACAAGGAATTTTAAATTGAATGTGACAAAAAGGAAGCATATCTGTGAATATTGTAATTTATTTTGATAAATCAAATATAAAAGGAAACTATACTTACCCAAATTTCTATAGGTGTTCTATGTGTGCGTCTTCGTTGTCGCGTCAAAAATTTATGCAATGTTCCATTTCCTGCTACTCTCGTGATAGAATATCCTTTGTCAATCAATTGAGCACTTCATTTATCCGTTGTTTTATTTGATGTAAATACTTGCGAAATGGCAGCGCGAACACTTTTCCCTTAACAACACCCCATAGGAAAAAATCACAAGAGGTTAGATCTGAGGATCTCGGTGGCCAAAAAGCAAAGACATATCGTTTTATCCAGCACGACCAATTCAGGTACTGGCGTACATTTTTATGCCAATGTCATGGAGCATCGTCTTGCTTCCCAGTTAAGGTGGAACCGCTTCCTTCAACTAAAAGAACAGCCACTCTGATAGAATATCTTAGTAATCAATTCCGTGAATTGATTTTTCCTCGAAGAAAACTGCACCAAAAACACAGCTGTCAGAAACGGCGCAGAAAAAGTTCACCTCTGGAGAATCACGCTCATGTTCCATTGGACAATGTGGATTTTAAGTTCTCCAAAACCGTAAAAGACCAGAAGTGTAAACTTTGCCAGACGCGGTTTCATCCATTAACACAAATCTGTTCGTGAAACCAACAACCTTCAGCTTATCTCGCAAATTCTCACAGAAAGTTTTACGCAACGGTTTCTCGGAAGGTTTTAACATCAGCAGCATCTGAAAGGTTTGTGGCCAGAATTGTAGAAATTTCCATAACACACGCCACACCGTTACATGAGGTATATTGAGTTACAAATTCCCACGACGCTTTGCTTCTGTGGGACTTTATAAAAACATTTCACGAATTTTTTTTTTTCAACCACTTCTGTTTTGGCTGCTGTTCGTCTTGGGCTGGTAAGATCCCTTAAACGATCTTTAAAAAGACAAGGTTATGAAATTTATTATTTAAATGATATTTAGAAAATTAACATTCAGGAAAAGTATTGCAGTTTTATAACTAACAGTAGAAATAAAGAATATAAAAACTAGACTACACGTTCTAATAGAAGATTGTTATATGTTACAGTAAAAGGAAATCTTTAAGCTTGATGAGGAACAGAAGGTGAGAAATAGTTCTTAAATTATTACGTTTCCTGAGTATGAATTTACTATAAACGCAAGCACAGAGATTACGAAAAATAAAAGGAGAGACAGAACATAACGCCTTATTTCTGTATGAACGTTACGGACCCGAGCAAATAACGAACACACAAAATATGAATTTGCAACAATGCATAACGAATTCCAATTTTCATTGTTATTTAATTTCGCAGTTACAAGCAGTTACTCCATGACAAAAGTGAATTGAGTTACAAGATCAACAAAATTCATAAACTGGCGGGATATAAAGTATTTTAGATTATAACTATTTGTTATATTTACTTGCCCAAAGGGCGTTAGCCCAGAAGGAATATTAATTTCGTTTTGGCATTTTGCGTCAATTCACTTTAAACGGCGAATCACTTTTCAAACTGTTGCCGCCAAATATTATTACCCTGCCTTATATTCAAAGAAATTAAATAGTGAAGAATCTGCATGAATGTATGTGTTTCTCGCACTGTGATCAAACAAAGGTACATAGAGCCATCCAATTTTGAATAACGTACGTCTTCACCCGAACACCCGCTTTTAGAAGGCCAATTTGGAATTTGTTTTATTACCGATTTTTTATTTTGTAACACTTTGACGAATTTTTGATTTAAAAACTCAACGATTTCAAAGCGAGCAATGACAACAATACAGAAAAAACATTTTTATGTCTAGCACGTAAGACTGTGTGTCGGAAATTATAAAGATATGCTCTTTTAAATATTCTTGTTTAATTGAATTTTATGCTTTAAGTGCGAAGAACGTGATATTTAATAAATAAGGATAATGTCAGAAATTCTAAAGGTAAACTTTTTAAAATATTTTGTGATTTTGCTGTTGGATCGAATTTTATGTGGTATTAGTGCCAAGAACATGATATTTAGTACACACATAAAATTTTAATAACAGAAAGACAAAAAGAGTTTATAAAGCCATCTTAGAAAGAAAACTGAACACTGATAGAATGAACTGAAAAAAAAAACTGAAACAAAACAAACAAAAAGTAACAACAACACATAAAAAAAATTATGCCGACACTTAAGGCTTTATTGAGAAATCTAAACGTATACTGCTACGTTTTTTAAAAATATCTTGTAATTTTGCTGTTGAATGTATATGGCGTAAGTGCGAAGAAAATAAGGCTTAAAAATAAAGCTTTAAAAAAATAGTAGAAGTGAGTGGAACAACAGACTGGTAGACTGCAAGTTCAGCGAGAGGGTAAAAAAAACTTAACAAACCCTTTGGTAACCGTTACAATCTGAAACCTTTCAGATTTTTTAAAAATTTGTAAACGTATAGCGATGCGTGATAATGTAATTGCCTCTAAATATTTCCAATATTTTGTAATAAGCCTCTCACCTCATAATAATTTGTAATAAGTTTCAACATTTGAATGGTAAACTCCGGGGCAGAGCTTAAATTGAGCCGGAGCCCAACGGAGCACGGCTCCGGTACATCTCAGTTTTGGGGATTGATCATAATTCTAGGCGGAGCACACCGGAGCCCTAAATAAGAAGGCACTGGTACTTCTTAATGTAACTGAAAAACAATTTCAGCAAAAATAAGATCTCGAAAGTTTAATTTAAATAATAAAATTATATTAAAAATGGATCCTCACTTCTAAATGCATGCCTCTCTTTCCTTGGAAAAAATCCATGAATGGATGTGGAGATTTTTAAGGGGAGAAAACCCCCCACCCACATTTCAAAGATTTATTCTTCATAAAGTGCAATGACTTCATGACAGCGCGTAAATTTTTTATTCCGACGCTAGTGTCTTCCCTCTGAAAAGAGCATCTGCGGACTTTTTGGAACGATGTAATCGAAGACGGGGCACGAAAATTGCCACTTGTTACTTTTTCCTTAGCTAATCCTCCGATTCAAGGAAAATATGTTCCTCAGTCATTTTTTGCTTGACAGTTAGAATTATATTGACAGGGGATCATGGTCAGAAAATGTTAAATTCTTCTCTTTTTGGTCTCATACCTATAAACCCTCCGTTAAAATTTTCTCTACACTCTGTTACTGATTATAGCATTCTCTCTAGTCTCATTAGTGACATTTTAACCAATTTAATTGGCATTAATGGAAGAAGAATGGTCTTTATTTCTCTCATCAATTGAAGTAATATATTATATTCGGAGATTATATTCAACCCGAGACCGATAGATCTATTTCTTAGTTTGGTGTGAAATTGCAATTCCAACCGGAACTCCAAATAAGTCCAGTGCTTTATTAGTTAATTGTTAACCAATTGTTTAATAACATATTAATTTTTTATTTGTCTCTTTAAGTTTTGTAAAATTTTAATTATTGTTGCGTGCGTACGGGTTCCTTGTATATTGAATGCACAAGTCGTTAAAAAGCTAACAAAAATTTATTCTTTCCACAAGAAATAAATTAAAATGCTGAAATATTTCTTCACAGATATTCGCACAATATCACAATATCTCAAACGTTTAGCAGAAACTCAGTTCAAAACAGATAAAATAATTCTATCTCACAACGAAATCGCTACAATCAATTACAGCATTAAGTAAACAAACAGCAGTTCGCTTTTTACAGCTACAACTACAACAGCAGCAACAACAAATGAGATGAGGTGCTTCAACTCGGCTTTTATAAGCTTTTTAATTATCAGTAGAACAATCACGATTTTTCTAGATTATTCAGGATGGCAACAGTAATTACGAGATATTTATTTATTAAGCATTAAATGAACGCGCTCTTTTATTTTTATTGCTTTTTTTTTTCCGACGTAGCTTCAAAAATCGTCTGCGTTGCACGGAGAAATAAACAGGAATTTTAATTACAATTCTAAATAAATAGCCAAATAAATGTGAAATTCGTAACATTATATTATTATTCTAATCATTAATTATATAATTATACCAATTATTAATTATTTAATAATTTTAACAATTAATTATTATTTTTTTTAATTATCAATCACTTTATCATTTTATTAGTCAATTTTATTTATTTATTTATTCCTGTTCCTCCTACCTGAAAATCTTCCATAGGGCTCCGGCACTTCTAATTTTAGATATTAAGCTCTGTTCCAGGGGAAAGTTCTTAGTGGCAATGTCCTACATCATTAAATGTATCAGCAACAAAGTATCTTTAAAATGAAGAAGCGGGTGACGGGGTATAATATTCCAAATGCTCTTTTAATGACCCGAATTTGAATAACAGTGTTTACACAGTGTGTGGTAGATTGCCCAAATACCCCTACTGAGACTTACAACTGAATACTACATCGTCTACTGAAATTTGAAGTCGGCTTCCTGCAGGGCCAGTTGACACTTCGTTGGACAATTTGTCAATTATCGTTAAACAGAGGCCCGTGTTTCTTGCCCTCGGTTGAACCCAACCCATCTAAAGCGGGGGCGGTTCCGTGTGATTTAAATTTCACCCGCAAGAGTCATTCTTTGTGACTAGATAATCCAGAATTTAATTGCCAAATACGCAAAAAAATGTTCATCTTCTGCGTTTGCTGTTATGCGCGCAGTCAAAAAGACGCAGACTGTATCAATTATAAAATTTGTTATCATGCACTTGTCATATGTATCGCTGCCCCTGAAAAGCAAGTGGTACGGGTGAAAATGTTACAACTCATTACATATGTTAAGAAATAAATGCTTTAAAAAAAAGGGGGGGAGAGTCTGAAAGGTTTCAGATTTTAATGGTCTTCCAAAAGGATTTGTTAAGGTTTTTTACCCTCTCGCTGAGCTTGCTGTCTACCACTCGGCTGTTACATTGTCTCTTACCAACCTCCACTTTTTTTGGTCTTTTTAGCTTTATTATCAAACACATTTTCTTAGCGCTTACGCCACATACAATCCAACAGCAAAATTACAAAAATTTTCAAAGAAGTACAGCACTATACGTTTAGAATTTCCAAAGCAGCGTTAAGTGTTGGTATGCATTTTTCTGTTTCAGTTCATCATATCAATGTTCAGTTTTCTTACTAAGATGGCTTAACAAAACTTGTTTTATTCTTTTTATTATTAATGTTTTGTGTTTTTACTTTATTTATTAGATTATTAATTTCTTGACGCTTACGCCACATAAATTCTGTTCAACGACAATGTCACAAAATATAATTAAAAACGGAATACCTTTAGCATTTCCGATAGACAGGCTAGCAGACTGGAGATAAAAACGTTTTATTCCGCTCAGTGTTGCCCCTGTTGGCCTTGAAATTAAGAATTCATTGAGCTTGTTTATCATTCAAAATTCAGGATTCCATGTGTCCGTGTTCGGGTGGAGGACTACGCTATTCAAAATTGGATGACACTAGGTGCCGTTGTTTTTTCACAGTGCGTGATACGTGCATACATTCATGCATATTCTTCATTATTTAATTTCTTTAATACATTTCGATAGTATTTGGTGCCAACAATTTGAAAAGTGATGCAACGCATTTAGGTGTTTTATTGTGTTTATTATATCATTTTATTGTGTTTTCAGAATAATTGACTGACATTGATTGATGTACAGACATCAAAGCTTTGGACATGCGCAGTAGCCTTGAATTGCTCAACGTTGTGCAATGGAATAGCAATCGTATTATGTTGACCAGCACCTGCAGAAACAGTTTGTAAATATGAGACCAGCTTTTGAAAGTAAGAATTATAAAGTAATGATAAATAAAGAAAAAATTATTGAAATTACATCCCAAAATAAATAACATTGCACGGCATCCATGTACACTGAGGGAAAAAAAAAGTCTTAAAAGCTTTCAGATTTTACATTACGCCCGAAAGGACTTTTTTAACGTTTCTCATGTCACCTGTATTTATTAAATATCATATTTTCTTCGCAAATGAACCATAAAATTCAATTCAACAGCATTATAGGAAAATAATTTTAAAATGAATTTCTTTAGACTTTCCGGTACACCGTCTCGCCCGCAGGAAATAAAAATGTATATATTACGCCCCGCACGGTCTTGCCATTGCTCTCTTTAAATTCGTTCAGTTTCTTAATCCAAAATCCGTTAAAGTGGTACACATAATGAAACAGATAATAAAACAAATTCCAAATTAGGTCTTCCAGACGCCGATATTCCGTGGAAAGTCACGTTCTTCAAAATTCGATGATTCTAAGTACCGTTGTTTTATCACAATGTAAGAAAAATACATACATTCATGCAGATTCTTCATTATTTAATTTCTTTAAATATAACACAAAGCTCTAATATTCCGTGGCAACAATTTGAGAAGTGAACCAACGCAAAATCCTAAAACGAAATTATTAGCCCTTTGGGCTAAAAAAAGGGGTGGGGTCTGAGTTCTATATCTCCCGTTCTACTGGGCTGATTGAAGAAATTTAAATTGCGTTTTTCATGTTTCGAAAGCGCGACTTAGGATATGTATTATATTTATATATAGCATTGTTCTAATATAGGCATTTTGAAACAAAATCGGACTTTTTCTAAAATAACATGTCAATTCATTTGATTCTACGACATAAATCCCGCCAAACTGGCAAGTTTTGTAAAAATGGCACGAGTAATTTTTAAAAAAAATAACTCTTAAACTTTTAGCTCCTTAGTGTTAATTGAATTTGATATATTTTTATATGTATCTCTGTTTTTATTAAACTTATTTGATTCTTCCTTTCACATTTAAAAATTTAGGTTCATTCCAAATAAAATTACCCCGTTTTTTAAGATTTATTTTAAAAATCTGTATTTTAAATCATTTTCATACATTTTTCGAAAAATATTTTGAAATATAACCTATAAAATTTTTACCATCACCTTAAAGTATATGTATTTTTAAGGATAGAGGCAAAAAAAAAAGAGTTTTTTATTCAAAAATTTCCTAAGATATACGTAAATTTACATATTGGTGCGTTTTGAAATTTTGCATATTTGTTATAAGCGATAATAACCCCAAATGCGGTTCACGCACTTTGTTAAAATTATTTGAAAATATGAATGATGACCTTTTCCCGTCGTGTACAACGACAAAAAGGAAAGGAAAATAGGTTGCCATAAATTAACCAGTTCGCCTAGTGAATTATTCTTGACGCAAATTGAAAAAAGTGCGGTAAATAAAATAACATAAATTGCTAAATTTCTCACCAAAAATTACAAAATTTAATATCTAGGCATAATTTGAGTCGTAGAAGTGAAATATGGAAAAACGTTGGCATGCTATTTCAGAAAAAGTCCGATTTTGTGTCAAAATTCCTATATTAGAATGATGCTATATATAAATCTAATATACATTCTAAGTCGTGCTTTCAAGACATGAAAAACGCAATTTGAATTTCGTCAATCGGCCCAATAGAAAACGGGATATAGAATTTTTTTTCCCCCCGCAATGTACATCGTAAACTGAAAGTTCCGCACTTATATAAATTTTAAATGCCATTAGTAGTTCATTCGACTACAGTGGCTAAGAAATAATTATCGCAATTTATTTGATAGATTTCAATAGTTTATATTCGAGCATCATGGCATTGGATGTCCACGTACACTTTGCACTCCCCTCCAAAGAAATGAGGCGGTTCTATATTTCCTTTTCTCCTGGGCCGATTGGCGAAATTTAACTTGTATTTTTCATGTCTCGAAAGAATAACTTAGCATGTACACTGCGAAAAAAAAAAAGTGGAGGGACAGTTCTATATCTCCCGTTGTACTCGGCCGATTGACAAAATTCAATTTCGTTCTTCATGTCTCGAAAACGCGACTTAGGATATATACTAGATTTATATATAGCATTATTCTAACATAGGTATTTTGACACAAAATGGGTCTTCTTCTGATATAAGATACTATTTTTTTCCATATTTAGATTCTACGACTTAAATTATGCCTACGTATTAAATTTTGTAAAATTTGGTGCGAAATTTACGGAGAAATTCAAAAACTTAACTTGGCGAATTTTTTTCCGTTTGCGCCAGGAATAATTCACTTGGCGAACCAATTTTGCTATTCCTTCCATTGTGCAGGAGCGGAAAAAAGGTCACATCGTTCCTTTCAAATAATTTTAACAAAGCCACAATAGATGTTATTATCGCTTTCAACAAATATGCCAAATTTCAAATCTCGTCAATGTATAAATTCACGTATATCTTCGAAAATTTTGAATAAAAAGCTCTAATTTTTTGCGGGTAAACTTAGAAATACAGCTACTTTAAGTGGATGGTAAAAATTTTATAGGGTTATAATTCGAAATTTTTTTCCAAAAATTTATGAAAATTATATTAAAATACAAATTTTAAAAATAAATCATAAAAAATGGGCCAGTTTTATTTGGAATGAACCTGCATTTCGAACTGGAAAAGACGGAATCAAATAAGTGTAATAAAAAAAGAGATATTAATAAGTACATACAAATCGAATTAATACTGAGGAGCTGAAATTTTGAGAGCTAAAGTTTTAAAAATTGCTCTTGCAATTTTTACAAAACTTGGCAGATTGGCATAATTTGAGTCGTAGAATAGAAATATGGAAAAAATTCGCATGTCATTTCAAGAAAAGTCCGATTTTTTGTCAATATAACTATATTAGAACAATGTTATATATAAATCTGATACATATCCTAAATGGCGCTTTGGAGACATGGAAAACGCAATTTGAATTTCGTCAATCGCCCAAGTAGAACGGGAGATATGGAACTGTCTTTGTTTTTTTTCGCAGTGTACATTATATTCATATATAACATTGTTCTAATATAAATATTCTGAGACGGACTTTTTATCATACGACGTACCGATTTTTTTCAAAATTTCGATTCTGGGACTCAAATTATGCCAAAGGTTTTGTAAAACTACTACGAGTAATTTATAAAAAATTAGCTCTCAAATTTCAGCGTTAATTGCATCAGCGTATATATTATTCCGTACGTACGGGTTCTTAATAGATTGAATGCAGAAGTCTGATAATAGGTTAATAAATTTTATTTTTTATCAAAAGAAATATTTCAGTGGTCTGGAATTTTGCACAGAAATATTCGTACAAATGTTCACAGTATCACACAATAAAATCAGTAGTTACACTTCAAAACTATTAACAGCGTTAAACGCACGCAATCCAAAGCGCATCCAAAGAGAAAGCTAAATCGAATATCTTAGTTCACGCGGAACTAAACAACTCGCAACAGGTGTAACTGAGCAATAGAGAGCAGGTGCTTTCTCTGTCGCCTTAAATAATTTTCAGTTGCCCTCGAGATATTTCTAGTACTTTCTATCACTGGAAAGCAATACGAGAGTGGAATTACGGTTACATGTATTCAATTTCAATACATATTACGGTAATACAGGGACCGGACCAAAATGTCGCCAAATTTGGCGATTTGTGGCCATTTCTTGCTAAATTTGGGGATAAAATAAGTCGCAAAACCGTTGTCAGTCTGGTGATATCTTGACAAATTATCGTGATAGCAATTTACTCAATGTTAAATACACTTGCTCCTGTATTTTTACTTCTTTAAAGCTTTCTCTTAAAATATGTCTCGTGCTACATCACACTGAAAAATAGAACAATTTTACTTAAAATTCTACTAAAATTATCTATCTAAGTACAATATTCGTAACATTATTTATTAATATCTCCTCTTTTACTAAACTTACTTGATTCCTTCTTCCACAATTCAAAATTTAAGTTCAGTCTAAATAAAATTCGCAGCTATTTTCTGATTTATTTTTAAAACATGTATTTTTTAAATAATAATATATTTTATAATTTGAAAACTTTTTGAATTATAATCTGTAAAATATTTGCCATCATCTTAAAGTACATGTACTCCTAGGCAAACTTGCAAAAAATTAGAACTTTTTATTCGAAATTTCCCAAGATGTACCTGAATTTATATATTGGCGTGTTTTGAGATTGGCATATTCGTTATAAGCAATGATAACAACAGATTATGGTTTACGCATTATGTTAAAATTATTTGAAAGAATGAACGATGCGCCTTTTTCTCCGCTGATGCATATTGGAAAAAGGGAAATAGGGAAAGGAAATTAGGTTACTATAAATTAAAAATTTTGCCAAGTGAATTATTCATGGCGCAAACTACAAAAAGCGCGCCAAGATAAATTGTTTAATTTCTCTGTAAGTTCCTCACCGAATTTTACAAAATTTTTAATATTTGCGCATAATTTGAGTCGTAGAATCGAAATATGGAAAAAATACGTAGGTCGTTTCAGAAAAAGTTTTCGCTTTTATGTTAGAAAACGCAGGTGAAAACAACTCTGTATGCAATATATTCTGAATCAAATGTCTATAGTACTAACATTTCTGCTCATCTCTGTGTTTGTTTGCGGCATTTTCTTCTCCGGAACGGAGGGGAGTTGAGTTTCGAGAGAGGTAACCCCGAATTCCAAAAATTCGTGGGAAAGCCATTTCGACTTTTTCATCGTCGTACGACTTTAATCAGCCGAGATATTAATTAAAAACTTTGAAAACGCTAATTTTCGCATTCATTTTTTCCGAGTGGCAACAGTCGCGTGCGCTGGAGATAAAAATCTGCTTTATTTCGGAAAGTGTTGCCATTGTTCGCTTTTTAAAAATTTGTATTTTTTACAAAATATGAAATAAAAAATGGCATTGCCAAATATTAAATATATTATTATTATATAAGATCACATTCTGACGCTGAAGAAAGCACGCCATTGCATGTGACATCATTGTATGTCAAAAATGATTCGTTAATGTCAGCATTTTGAATAAATAGCTCACGTTGGCAACTTTTTTTTTTTCAGGTTAGGACAATTAACTCGATATATTATTGCCACCTTAATTCTTTTATTGATATTGAAAAAGAATTATTACATTACATGAAATTTAAATCATGACGTTATACGTATTAATCTGATGTGTCAAAGCTTTTGTTTACTGGTTTGACAACAAAAAATTATTTATTTATTACTTACTTGCTTGGAAAGAATGAGCTGATTTTATTCATAATAAAATGTTTTCGTACATTTTCTTTTTAGTGTACATAGAATTTGTAATTTTTTTTTTTTGGCCTCAACCCGCTGGTATATTTGAAGTCGCGCTATCGAGACATGAAAGATGCGACTTAAATTTCGTCAATCGGCCCAGCAGAATGGTAGATGTAGAACTGCCCCTCCCCCATCTTTTTTTTTTTTTTTTCAAAGGTCTAAAAGTCGTAGAATCTAAAAATTTCGTTTTGGCATTTTGTGTTGATTCACTTTTCAAACTGTTACCACCAAATATTACATTAAAACTGTTTCACTTTTCAAATTGTTGCCAACAAATATTACAGCCCTCCATTATTTTTAAAGAATTTCAATAATGAAGAATCTACATAAATGTATATATGTTTTATGCATTGTGATAAAACAATGGTACCTAAAGCCATCCAATTTTAGATAACATAATCCTCCACCGAATATGGGCATCTGGAAACCCTAATTTGGAATTCGTTTTATTATGTATTTCATATTTTGTAAAACTTTAACGAAGTTTCGATTTACAAAGTCAACGATTTCAAAGCGAGGAATGGCAACACTGTACGAAAAAAAAACTTTTTATCTCCAGCGCGCGGAACTGTGTATCGGAAATTCTAAAGATATGCTCATTTTAAAATTATTTCGCGATATTGCTGTTGAACTGAATTTTATGGTTTAAGTGCGAAGAACATGATATCTAATAAATAAATGTAACACACGAAACGTCAAAAAAACGCCCCTTTGGGCGAAATGTAAAATCTGAAAACATTCAGAATTTTTTTATTTATTTTATTTTTGTAGCAGTTCTTGATGCTCATAGTATATCCGTGTTTATTTCTTATTTTGTTTTGTGCAAGGTGTATCTTTTCATCAACAGTATCTTTATCCTGTTTAATTATTATACAATAATTACCGTAATTTACAATATGCCGAACTGATAATTTTGCATTAGTTTACTAATAGAAGATGCTTCTTAAGCCACCTACCATGCGTGTATAAGTTGCAGAAAAATCATTTGCTTCGTTATTCATTTTTTTTCCTAGGAATGTTAGTCTGCTTCATAGGCTAAGAACTTTTCGATAAGTTGCTACGTTAATTGCAAGAGGGTCAAGGTTTTACCAAATGAAACTATATTAAGTAGGTCGGAAATATTGTTTCGTATCTCCACTACGTAAGCAGAAAGCGGATGCAGAAAAGAAATATATCAGAATGGCACTGATGTTTGCCGTCCGAAATCTGCATAGAAGAAGAAATAAAACGTTTGCCAGTGAGATTCCACTTCCACTTCCACAGTTGGTGACGCAACAATTTTTACTTCATTAATATTTTATTGCTCTCTGCTTTTAGCCTTGGGAGTACTCGAGTATTTATTTGCGAAATAATGTTTCAAATCGTAGCATCAGCACCAGCACCAATCATATATTTCAAGACGAAATAAATAGTGTCCCGTTTTAGTAAATTATTTATTTTAAAATTTACCGAAACGAACAGGAGGAGAAAAATCTGAAAGGTTTCACATTTTAACGGTCGCCCAAAAGGTTTTATTAAGGTTTTTTATGCTCTCGCTGAACTCGCAGTCTACCAGTCTACTGTGACACTTTTCTTATTAACATTTTTTTTTAGCTTTATTATTAAGCATCCTTTTCTTCGCACTTACGCCATATGCAATTCAACAGCAAAATTACAAAGATTTTAAAAGCAGCAGAGCAGTATACGTTAAGAATTTCCTATGCATCCCTATCCATTTTTCTGTTTTTTTTTCCCCAGACTTATCCCAGTTCATCATATTAATATTTAGTTTTCTTACTAAGATGGTTTTTTTTCTTCTTTGTTTTGTTAACGTTTTTAGTTCAAAGAGGCTTTGTCCCTGAAGGGCTATTGTTTTCGTTTTGAGATTTTGCGTCGTAAACATTAAAAGTCTGAATCACTTTTCAAACTGTTGCCACCAAATATTGTATCTCTGTATTATACTTAAATTAAATTATGAAGAATGTCCACAAATGTATATATGTTTCTTCAAATATACCTAGAGCCATCCAATTTTGAATAACGTACGTTTCTACCCGAATAGGCGCATCTGGAAGCTCAAATTTGGAATTTGTTTTATTATCTATTTTATATTTTGTAAAGCTTTAACGAATTTTTGACGAACAAACTCAAACCATTTAAAAGCGAGCAATGGCAACACTCTACGAGAAAAAAAAAAAAAAAACCTTTTTATCACCAGAGCGGGGAACTGTGTATCGGAAAAAGATATACTCATTTTAAAATTATTTTGCGATGTTGCTGTTGAACTGAATTCCATGGTTTAAGTGCAATATTTAATAAATAAAGGTAACACACAAAATGTTAAAAAAAACGCCCTTTTGGACGTAATTTAAAATCTGAACCCTTTCAGATTTTAATTTTTTC
>KK118055.1:242997-272445 GCA_000611955.2 Stegodyphus mimosarum | reverse complement strand
ATATTGCACTTAGCGTGCATTGCTAGCATAATATTATTATTACATTTCATAACACATTAAATTTCATAGCAATCATGAAATACACATATAGGTTAAATTTCTAAGCTTACAGCAAGTGCTTCCTATTCCTTTCTCAAGGTACTTTCTTGAAATATCAAATTACATTGAAATAATAGTCCACAGACTAAATCGTGTTCTTCAATTTTCCGATTTTCATTCTAGACATTTTACAAGTCTTTCGACAAAGCGTCATACAAAATCATATAGTTAACATTTTTCTTTTCAGCAATTCATTGCTTTTACAAAATTAATCTATTTACAAACATTAAGTGATTTTAAATCTTTAAGAATTACAAATTCTTTTAACAAAACATTTTACTTTCAATATGAGAACTTATCGCCCACTTGGCGTAAAAGTCAACCTCGCTTGAGGTAAAATCGGCCCTGCAACTTGCAGTATACTCAAAAAATTAACTAAACTTTTGAATACGAAATTGTACTTATCTTATTATGATCGTCCATCCGTTTCTTGGCCCAATCTTTGAAAGTCGAGTACGTTGTAGCTTGGTTGAGTCTTCTCGTTTTTCGTTGTTGTTCTTTCGGAGCCTGCTCATCTCTTTTTCTTTTGAAATTCTGTCGTTGTATCTTTGGAAATTTTTGTTGTAGAGGAGGTTCCTCCGCTGGACGTTTGGTGGACTGGGCCCTTCTCTCCTGGTTCCTTGTTCGTTGCTTGTCCTGGTTCCTGCTGCATTCGGGAAGTTGATTCTCAGGCTGCAATCGACGTTTCTTGCTTCTCAGGCATCTGACTGATGATTCCACAGTTCTTTTGGATACATTGGGCTTTCCTTGCCCATTCTGCTTACTTCTCTTGGTACGCTCGTAGTTCCGTTCGTAGATCTGGTCACCTGCATCGTGAGACTTTCTTTTATATCCACATTTTTGGTTCCTATTTCTATTTTGTTGAGGGGGAGCTTTCTTTTTCTGACTTTTCGATGCCGTTGTAACTGGTTCCTGCTGTATTCGCTGAAGTACATCTTCCTGGCTAGTCGATTGCGTCGGATCCTGAAACAAATCTTTAAGTATTGGCATTTTATTTCTATTATAATATGGTTTGATTTGATCCACATTCGCTGTCACTGTATGACCATCATTTCTTTTTAATATAGCCACTGCCCCCGTAATTTGTTCAATTATGAATGGGCCTTCAAAACGCGGAAAAAATTTCCCCACCTTATCTTCTGGGGCATTTGACAAGTTGTGTTTAATCTTCAACACTTCATCTCCCACATTGTACTTGACCTCTCTTCTTTTTAGGTCATAATATAACTTTTGTTTTCTTTGGGCCGTTTCTATATTTCCCGTCGCTTCCCGTATCAACTTTTGTATATCACTCATTTTACATTCTTCTGCCCTTTCCTGTACAAAGAATAGCTTGTCCAAGGGGGTCAGTATTTTCCTACCTAAGAACAGTTCAGCGGGTGTTTTTTGTGTAGTATCGTGTTTGGCGGTCCTAAGGGCAAATGCAAATTCATTTATATGGCTATCCCAGGTAGAGTGATAGTTTTTCACATAACTTCGAATTATTTTCACTACATTTCTATTCACCCGTTCCGCTATGTTTGACTGCGGACGATACGGGACCATCTTTAGATGACGTATGCCCAGTTTTGCACACATTTCCTCAAACATTTTACTAACAAACTGAGGACCATTATCGGAAATAACTTTTAGGGGCGCCCCGTATTTTAAAATATACTTATTTAGAATTGAATCTACTACAATTTTTGCAGACGCGCGTTTTAACGGAATTAACTCTAACCATTTGCTAAAATGATCCACTATAACTAAAAGATATCGGCTTTTGTTAACTTTACTTCGAGGGTAAGGTCCAAGTAAATCGATGCCTATTATTTGATTTGGGAATTCTGATTTAATACTATTTAGGAACCCGGCCGGGCGGAAATTAACATAATTATTTAATTGACATGTTGGGCACGACTGGACATACGCCCTAGTAAACTTTTGCAGTTCTGGAAAGAAAACTGCCTCGCGAACTCTCTGAACAGTTTTTCTTATACCTAAATGAGCCGAAATGGCACAATCATGCAACTCTTCTAATACATTCAACCTCATGCTAGCTGGGATAACCGGTCTATATTCATGATTCTCATTAGTAGCTTTCGTATAGAATAACAGTCCGTCAATTAATTCGTAATTTTCGGCCCTATTTCTTATCGGCACAATATCCGGATGATTGAAATTCTCAGGGTCGGCCAAATAATTGTATATATTTTTGAACTCCGGATCTTTTTTGAGTTCGGCTATTACTGTTTCACGAGAATCTAATACTTTGGATGTTAACATGGCTATCTTAATTACACTTCCATTTTCATCTAAGTTAATTCTGCTTAAAGCATCTGCCACAACATTTTCCTTTCCCGGCGTATGTTTAATTATTAGGTTATATTCCTGTAATTTGAGAGCCCACCTTATTAATCTGGGTGATAAATTTTTTCCAGAATAGAGTCTAGTGACCGCCGCGTGGTCGGTATATACAGTTACTGGAGAACTTCCAAAGAACACACGAAATTTCTGTACTGATGCTAACACTGCGAGAGTTTCTCTCTCTGTTGCGGAATAGTTTCTTTGGGTTTCATTTAATGTTCGGCTGAAAAAAGCCACGGGCTGACCATTTTGGGAAAGCACTGCACCAATCGCGAAATCTGAAGCGTCCGCTGAAATCTCTAATCCTTTATCCCCTTCTGGAAATTTTAAGACGGGAGCTTGAGTCAATGCGTCTTTCAATTTTTGAAACGCCAAGTTGGCTTCTGCTGACCACGAAAACCTAGCTTTTTTTCTTTTCAACTTTAGCAGTGGCTCAGCTATTTTTGCAAAGTCTTTAATGAAAGCCCGGTAATATGAACACATCCCGAGAAACGACGATAATTTCTTCGCTGTTTTAGGAACAGGATAATTTCTAATGGCTACTATTTTTGACTGATCCGTTTCGATTCCCTTTTGGGAAATTTTAAATCCTAAATAACGTAACTCTTTTGCGGCAAATTTACATTTAGACGCATTTATCTTTAAACCAGCTTCGTTTAACAATGAAAATACTTTTCTTAAATCTTGTAAGTGTTGTTCTAGAGTACTACTCGTAATTATAATATCGTCTAAATATATGAAAGTGCTTTTACCAAGGACTGGTCTTAAGACGATGTCCATACATCTTTGGAACGTTGCCGGCGCGCCGGATAATCCGAACGGCATTCTAAGAAATGCGTACGTACCAGATTTCGTTATGAACGCGGTTTTGTGTACGTCCTCGGGTTTTACCCCAATCTGAAAATAGCCACTCGTGAGATCTAATGTAGTCATGTATTTTGTAGACGAAATATTTCGAATAATTTCTTCAATTATCGGCAACGGATATACAGGATATTTTGTAACTGAATTTAACTTGCGATAATCTATAGCAAAACGCCACCGCTTCGGGTGCGTAATCGGGTAATCATTATTTTTCTTACACAGGACAACGGGGCTAGCATAACTGCTAGAAATTGGCGTGATGATTTTATTCTTTAACATCTCTTTAATATGATGTTCAATTATTTCTTCTTTTGTCCTATCATATCTATATGGCTTTTGCCTAACTGGCTGAGCGTCCCCCGTGTCAATGTCGTGGTTCACCACCTGCGTAAAGCCTGGTACATCACTAAATAAATTCGCAAAGTGACTTACCAGACCTTGGATTTTCTCTTTTTCCTCTGCTTGTAAATGTTCCAAGTCCAGCTGCGGGGGCTTATCATTCTTCGCTTCAATTGGCTTCATATTTAATGTTAGTTCTCCCCCCTTGAAATCAATTTTTGCTTCTGCCAAACTAAAAAAGTCCACACCTAGAATAATACAAGTCTGCAGGTTACGCACAATATAAAACAGGATTCTTACCTGTTCGTTGTTGATACGCACGAACAATGGTACTTTTCCTAAACAGCTACATTTTTCTCCTTGGGCCGCTATGACATCCGTGTCTCTTGCACTAAAAATTCTGTAACGTCGAAAGTGCTTCTTAAAGAATCTTTCCGATACGAAGCTGCTTTGGGCTCCTGTATCCAAGAGGGCTGTCGCCGGTATGTTGTTGATTAGAACTTCAATCTTCGGCAAACTCAAATTCTTAACGACCACGGTGTTTAAATTGATTTTGGAAGGGTTTTGCGCTGCTTCGGACTTCTTCACCTTCCTCGAAGAAATCCCTCTTAGTTTAAATTCTTTTTCTTCTGGTTGCCCTCGGAATCTTTGCTTGTTCTTCTATTAAATTCCCTTCGTTCGCCGCTCGCTTTAGGAGACACATCTTTCTTCGGCCATTGCTTCGCCTTATTCCCGTAACTTTGATTTTGCTTTTGCTGGGGTCTTGGCGAACTCCACTGACTTCTTCGCTCAAATTGGCGTCGTCGCTCGTTGTCGGCTGTTCTTCGGCTTTCAAATTGTACTGCGAGCTCAAATAATCTGTCTAATGTCGTTGGATTTCTTAGCTCGATGAAATCTTGAACTTGGGGCAGTAGCCTAGGAAGTATAAATTGAATAATTTCAGGATCCGGGCGACTTCCATACAAAAGCTTGAAAACTTGAATTTTCCTCAAAATAAAATTAGACAAATCTTCTATTCTTTCTTCATATCGACTAAAGAGTTCAGCTTCCAGTTTGGCTCGATCTCGCACTACAGGAAATGCTTTGATCAAGGAATTCTTGAAATTTTCATACGTGTATGTGGGGCTTCCTGGTTCCTGGAGATTCTTTCCGATGCATTTGAACCAACTTAGCGCTTGGCCCTTCAAAGCGCTGGTAGCAAGAGCGACTTTCTGAAATTCGTGGACTGGATATAGCATGAAGTGGGAGTCTAGTTTTTCTAGGAAATTGATTACGGCTGTCTTGCCGTCAAAACTTGCCGCTGGCTTCATGGTTGCTCTCATGCTTTGTACGATGTAGCCGAATCCTTCTATGCCAGGAGGTGCTATCTCAGGATTCTGGACAGGTACAGCAGGTGTCTCAGGTTCGTCTTCTTGTTGTTGAGGCCATCCTCTTCTTTTGGATCGGGCGCCACTATCAGGACTTAGTGTTCTGTGCATCATTTTTGGAAACATAAATACAGTCTGTAATCGGGTTCTTATCCTCAAGTTCTAAGTCCTGAACTGGAACAGGGAGCGGAAGGTACGCTATGTTCTGATGTAACTGCTGGGCTGGATAATAACTGCACGTGAAGGGATTTGAAATCCTCTTTTATTAAATCACTATTAATTTACAAACTTCCCAATTCGGGAGAGATACAGAAAGTAAAAGACCACACTTGGGTCGAACTTAACAATCAAATAAATTTAAAACTAAACCTAAAATAGAAATTAAATCAAACTTTGCTTCGCAGAGCAATTCGCGGAAGTTGGCCTCTACCCGAAAGGGTGCGTAGCAAGATATACTAAATACTAACGCACTTCAAATTGTTTTACAATGCAATCACGTAGTAAGCACTATGGCTTATAAATTTAAACTGCTAGCTGGTCAGGCGAACGTTGAGCGGCGTGACCGTGATCTGAGGCTAAGCTCTCACACACTAAGAGGTTTCTACCTCTGGCTTAAATAGTACTTGGCTGTACTTCAAAATTAGCATAAGCTGAAACCGCGCGCTTCTTCTGACGGGAAGTTGAAGCAGAGAGGAGATAGACAGATTTAACTTAAAATAAAACTTGGTTAGTTTAACTAAAACCTTACAAACTCCGAAAACCTTTTTGGTAACAAAACCACATTTCTGTTTAGTTCTTTCTGTTAAAGATTTTATTCTTTTACCGCATCTGTCTAATTTTTCTAAATTCTAATTTTCTAATTTTTATTACTCAACGAATGGTTTCTCACCTTTTAAAATAAGAAATTGTATATATCCATTGAAACACAAGGATATAATTTTAATATTTCAGCTTTAAATGCAATGAAAGTTTGTGATAAAAAGGCAGATACAGTGATACCATTTGAAAAAAAACATTTGTCTTTTTGAAGCATTTGCATTTAAAAAAATATTTTCTCTTCTAGAAATTTATTTTTTTCATATGTAGTAAGATTGCAAAGACATTACGTTATTTCGAAGCAGGAGAGGAGAAAAATGAGTAACGCCTTTCCATGGAATCGAACCACGGACCTCTCGGTTACGCGTCGAACGTGCTGACCACTACACCACGAAGGGATGCGAAGAAGGCAGGAGAAATACCTTATATATTCTCCTTTTTAAAAGGCGACTAGGGTTTTAGGGGCCCAATCGCCAAATACTAGCTGTGAAGAATTATCATTCACCACCTTTTAGTTCGGGCGCCAGTGTAGACTCATTTGTTTATTTAAAAGCAAGAGACATGAAAAATGAGCAACGCCTTCGCCGGGAATCGAACCACAGACCTCTCGGTTACGCGTCGAGCGTGCTGAACACTACACCACGAAGGGATGCGAAGAAGGCGGGAGAAATATCTTATAACACGAATAAGATTTGTTTTAGATACTTTAAAAATGAGTTAATGCATGTTTACTTCCTTGTACGAGGTACACGAAGTATTTAATCGCGAAAAATTTCGGGTACTATATTTCAAAGAAAATATCCATTTTGAACGCTCTCGAATGCATTTGAATGATTTTTTTACGTCACATCTCTACATATGGACAGAATAAAGGTCTCATTTCTCCGAAAGATATTGCAAAAATAGAATTTAAATGGATTCAGGAAATGCTTTTTCTTGAGGTCTGTATAGTGCGTACGTACGTGCGTAGGTATGTATGTATCTCGCATAACTCAAAAGTGAGTAGCCGTACAGCATTGAAAATTTGTATATGGGACTGCTATCACATGTAGTTGTCCATTTCCCTTTTTTTGTGACAATTGGCCTCATCAAGCGTGTTAATAGTATGTATATATTGCAAACCTGTTATCCAGCTCGGTGAGTTCACGTTTTTTTATTCTTTATGTTGGTAAATTGTGCATTTTTTTATTTAAAAGTTGTTGAATCATTTTTTTTTATGTTTAGTTAATATGCTAGCAGTAGTTGTAGAATGAACAATAATTTAAAAATTTTAAAATGGCGCTAGGGGTAATGAGGCCACCATTTGCTAACATGTGAAACTCTTAGTGAATTAAGTGAATTGGTGCACCAAATTCAGTGCCTTTTTCCCAAAGGGGCCAAAGTTAATTTTCAATTTTGCGCAGCGAAAATTTTGTCTTCTTGCCCGCCGGCCGAATGGTTTTTTTTTTTTTTTTTTTTTTGCCTAGAAACAAAAATTTTAATTGCATTTTTTTACAATGTTTTCAACTGTGTTTGGTGTTTTATGTTTTCCTGTATTTTGCAATTTTTAATGAAGATGTTTTGAGTTTTTATGTATTGTTGCGTGCGTACGGGTTCGTTATGGATTGAATGCAGAAGTCGTTAAAAAGTTAACAAAAATTTATTCTTTCCACAAGAAATAAATCAAAATGCTGAAATATTACTTCGGAGATATTCGTACAATATCACAATATCTCAAACGTTAAACAGAATTCAGCTTAAAACAGATAAATTAATTCTATCTCATAGCGAAATCGCTACGATCAGTAACAGCATTAAGTAAACAAACAGCAGTTCGCTTTAAACAGCTACAACTACAATAACAACTGAGATGAGGTGTTTCAATTCGGCTTTTATAAGCTTTTTAATCATCACTAGAACAATCTCTATTTTTCTGGATGGCAACAGTAATTACGAGATATTTATTTATTAAACATTAAATGCACGCGCTCTTTTATTGTTATTTTTTCGACGTAGCTTTCTCTTCAAAAATCGTCTGCGTTGCACGGGAAATATAAAGGCAATTTTAATTACAATTCTAAATAAATAGCCAAATAAATGTGAAATCCGTAACAGTATTTTTGCCTTTCCGCGAAGTGAAAACAGAATTGATTGAATGAGAAGTATAGCTCTAATGAAGTAAGTTTAAATGAAGTGCAGCCAATCAGATGTCCACATCAGATATTTTATATCTGTATTCTAAATTTATTATAACTGCTTTGCAGATATATTATTTTTTCCCCATGTATAAGAAGACAGAGTCCTAATTTCTTAAGTTCTCTAGAACATAAAACTGAAAAAGTAAACCTCTTCACTTTATTTCTTTTCACCTCTTCCTTTTTTTTATGACGAACTTACCCTTCACGTCCAATCAATATCAAGAAATGTTTATGTGAGATAAGAAACTCTAAGATCGCTGCAAAAAATTCAGGGACTCATGGGAGAAAAAATTCCATTGAAGAGAAATAGTTTATTATGTTTTCCCCGAGACCTTTGATGCATCAAAAAAGAGTTTTACGACAAGTTTCCAAACAATAATTTTGGGCACACCCTCAAGTTAAACATTAGTAAATTTACTCAAGTGACACATTTTAAGGATAATTTTAGGCTCAGAAGATGCTTTAAGGAAAGTAATATCGTTCTGAGAATTGCTCAGTTTATACAACGTTTCGGAGAAAATTCAAGGGTTTCTGTTCCTGAAAATAGTGTTTTGCATGATGATTCATTCGTAAAGACTGTATTGGCTTACAGCATCTCAAAATTAGAATTAATTTGTTATCAGTTAACTGAATAGATTTAGTTAAGTATAAGGCGTTATATGCTTGATCATGTTCCTTAAATATTTAAAGTAAGCGAATTTGTGAAAGCGTTTTTAGATTTACAAAATAAAAATCAGTTGGTTTCACGAATAAAATGCAAAAATTATGATATATATTTTTAAAATTTATTTTAATAGTTACTTTCTAACTCTAAAATACATTTTAATTGAAATGACATTACATTTTAAAGCAAAATTTTGAAAAAAAAAACAGTTTAAGATATTAGTGCTCTATTGTTGCTCTGTATTTCGCCGTTAATATTTTTATCACAACCTTGAGAGGAATTATGAAGTTTTCTCAAGCCTATCCTTGTAAAATCATCGGCACATTTTTCCAAACGCTAAAAATGATGTATTTCGATTTTCGACGGTTCATTTTTCATATTTGCTCCTATAAAACCTTTAGTAGTGTAACAGAGTAGCGAAGCAGATTTTACAGTTGCGCTCGAACTAAAATGTGGTGAATAGGCATATACAATCTGCACACCACCAAAAAAGAAAAAGTATAGTTCCGTATCTCTCGTTCTACTGGACCGATTGTCGAGATTTAACTTGCGTTTTCCATGTCTCGAAAGTGCGATTTAGGATATATATTAGATTTATATATAACATTGTTCTAACAGATATTTCGACATCAAATCGAATTTTTCTGAAATGACATTGCGATGTTTTCCAGGTTTCAATTCTGCGTCTCAGATTATGTCTAAATATTCAGTTTTGCAAAATTTGGTAACACATTTACCGAGAAATTTAAAAATTTATTTTGGCGCACTTTTTCCAGTTTGCGCCAAGAATAATTCACTTGGCAAAATTCTTCAATTATAATAAAGTATTTTCCTTTTTTCACTATGCACAAGCTGTAAAAAATGTATATCGTTCATTCTTTCAAATAATATTAACAAAGTGTGTAATGTGTATTTTTATTCTTATATGTTGGTAAATTTGCTCATTTTTTGCTTTAAAAATGATGAATTATGTTGTTCTTATCTTCTGGTTAAGGTTTTTATGCCTTTAATAAATCTGCATGCAATATTTATACAATATTTTAGAATTATCAACAATTTAAAAGTTGCTTAAGTGCGGCTAAGCCTAATTTTTTTTTTTTGCCATATTTTATTTTACATTTGAAACTTAGCAGAAAAGTGGATTCGTTGCCAATTTAGAGAAACTACGCTTCGCAACAACAAAGATAACACCTTCTTTTATTATTGCGAATTAAATCATGCTTAATCTAGTCGGAAATTTATTCGAGGAAATAAATGTTTAAGATTTACTTCATAATTTTTAATATAGATTTTTTTATGTATTCTTGCCTTGTTTCGAAGTCAGAAGTGAATTAACTGAATGAGGAATACTGAATCTTCTGTGAAAAACTGCTTCTTTTTTGTTTGTTTGTTTGTTTGTTTAATTTCTTTTATACCTCGTTTTGGATTTATTATAGTATTTGAATAGAACATGTAGCAACAATTGGATAATTCTTCAGATTATATAATTTTTGTGCATTCTGAGTTATAAAATGAATGAGATGTAACACTTTTAAGTGAACCTAGCGCCAGAGTGTCGTTATAGTAAACAAATATAGTGAATTTTTAGGAGTGGACTTATTCTATTGTGGTTTATGCGCTATCGACGAAGTACATTTAATTCAGTCCAATAAGTTTAAATGAAATGCAAGAAAAAATGCGTATAATTTAATATTCCGTACAAGGAAGCCATGTCGTGTATACATCAGATTTTTTTCACTATGCACAAGCGGTAAAAAAAAATAAATCGTTCATTCTTTCAAAAAGTATTAACAAAGTGTGTAAACCACATATGGCATTATTATGGCTTTTAACAAATGTGCCAAATTTCAAACTGCGCCAATATATATACGTATACCGCATATCTTGCAAATACACGTATATCTTGGTAAATTTTGAATAAAAAAACTCTAATTTTTTGCAGGTGTGCCAAAACATGCATCTACTTTAAGGTGATGGCCAAAACGTTATATATTATAATTCAAAACACTTTCCGAAAATTTATAGAAATTACTGAAAAACTTTACAAATAAACCAGAAAATATCTACGAATTTTATATGGATTGAACCTAAATTTCTAACTCTGGAAGAAGAAATCATTTAAATTTAATTAAAAAGGAGATATTAATATAGCAAATACAATTAACACTGGACCTAAAATTTTGGTAGCTAATTTTTTAAAATCTACTAAAGCTATTTTTACAAAACTTGGCATTTTCGCATAATTTGAGTCGTGGAATCGAAATATGGAAAAAAATCGCTATATCGTTTCAGATAAGAGGTCGCTTTTGTGTTAAAATGCCTATGTTAGAACAATTATACACATGTTGCCGCTGAAGTGCGGAAATCGTTTAATCTGCACATCATCTAGCTAATCTGCAGATAAACTAGGGTGATCCGTTAAGGTGCGGAAAATTGTTTCATTTCTCAAATTACCTTTGTAATATGCAAATTCCGTGCATAATCTTCACATTGCCTGGTAGGCAGTCATTAAAGTGAAAATAAGGTCTTTTCGGAACAACAGCAACGTTTTCGTACGCTTAAAACAGCTGCCACTTTTAAATTTTTGATCGGGCAGGCTTTCAGAAAATGTTACTGAAAATCTAAATGTATACAAATAGGTATGCCTGTCGCAAAATCCATCTGTTGTGTAATTCTAAGTGTCGCGAATCCTTTGATGGCACTAACAAGGGAGCATAATTTTATCATATAGACTCTTAGACAAGAAAACGGCGCACCAAGAAGGAGTTATCCGAATGGGACGAAAATCGGTAGAAGTGATGTACATGTACAGAAAAACAAATGATTACAGTTTGAGAAAAACTGGATGCTTTATTGAAGTGATAGAGCTTCACAAAGTGAAAAAGTCAGTCATATGTTTGTTTAGGGTAGAATGTGCAAATAGATTTAGAAGTGGGCAGGAAGCGAGAATTTCACCATTGGTAGTCTGGCAAAGAATATGTACTGTTAAGAAGGAAAACTTCGCAGAAGCAGAAGTGGCTCCCTTCCAACGACAAGGGAAACAACTGCGCATGCGTGAAATATCTATCGCCAAAAAGCGCCAAAGCTCGAAGCTGAATGTCGAAGTTGGTTTGGACAGGTTCGACAGTTACGTTTAGCAGGAGTTTAAACAAATAATAGGTTCTTTGGTTTCAAGTAGCGATATGGACAATGGAAGTTCAACAGCCAGTGAAAGTGAAACTTCACCTAATATTTCATCATTTCCGAGTTTAAATTATCGCGACAAGTCAAAGAACGATTAACCCGTGTTCCTCAATTCCCTATACACGTCGCGGAGGGGGAAAATGTCGGCTAGGCACCAAAGAAGCGGCACATCACAGAGGGGAAATTCTCTCCAACAGATTCCGTCGCCAAATCCCTTGGCGAATGTTCCCTTTTCTTTGTAGAGGCGTTGCAGACAAAGTGGTTTACATTACGTCTATGGAGCCTTTCCTTCTTTACATAGAGGTTCTTTGGTACTGGTATAGTCCGGCAGCGTTAATTGTGCCACGCTTTTAAAGGAAAACAGCCCAGGGTGTAATATAGGGCAATAAATTTATCGCCGGGGGAATAAAATTTGTCGGCGACTACAGGATAAACTGTGAAAAGTCGCAACCTTTCGAAACAATGGTTTTCTTCATCGAGCCCTTACATTTTTCTCTATTATATGCAACCTAATCATAATACGAATAATTTCATATAAATAACTTAAATATATCAATTAATCTAAGAATTTGAACAAAACTTTTGAAAAAAAAAATGGTTTGTGAGATTTGTATTTTATTAATTTGTGTGCTAATTTTATTTATAGCTTTTCAAAAATAAACAAGTTTTCAGAAACAGATTACAGAAACCTCGCGAAAGTTCAATTTTAATCAATGGGATTGCTCAGCTTGATCTATTGATGTAATTTTTTTAACATTTGGCATACAATTGCTTAACGTAATCCTTAAATCGGCTTGTTCAAAAACATTCAACCTGTTTCCTGTTTTCCATCATAAATTATTGACTTGACTAAATTCTTTTCTACTAGGTAAGAAGAGGAATTAGTGAAATGATTTTTTTTTCCATAAAACTTCCGTAGTATTTTGATGTGCAACTAGAGATTATAATCTGTTTTACAGATTGTATAGTTACTCGTATAGGTGTTCACAATTACTTTGTGAATACGAGTATTTCTGTGGAAAATTCCAGAACTTTGAAATATTTCTTTTGATAAAAATAAATTTTATTAACCTATTATCGAACTTGGGCATTCAATATATTCCTACCTTGGGCGCACTCGACAATATGTACACTGATTCAATTAACACTAAGGAGCTCAAACTTGACAGCTAATTTTTTAAGAACTACTCGTGCTGCTTTTACAAAATCTGACCTTATGACATAATTTGAGCCGCAGAATCGTAAAAAAAAAAAAAAAAAAAAAAAAAAAAAAAAAAAAAAAAAAAAAAAAGAGGTACATCGTATCACAAAAAGTCCGATTTTATGTCAAAATACCTATGTTAGAACAATGCTATACATAAATGTAATATACATGCGAAGTTGCGCTTTCGAGACATGAGAAATGCAAGTTAAATTTCGTCAATCGGCCTAGTAGAAAAACGAGAAATATAGAACCGTCCGCCCTTTTATTTGGTTGATAAATCATTGGACCTGTAGTCATTCAATATACTGTAAATCCTTACGAACCTAGCAATATGTGTATATATATATTCCCACTCTGTTACCCGACTGAGTGTGGTCAGTATTTTTATTCTTATATGCTGGGAAACTGTACATTTTTGGCTTTAAAAATGGTTGTAGGAAAAAACGTCACCCGGAAAATAAGGAACGGAAAGATAGGCACCGGAAAATTAGGAAACGGAAAATAAGTCACCATTCTTTTGCAATCGGAAAAATAAGGGATGTTTAGAAATAGTGCCAAGATGGGTGATAAAAGTTTTATCATAACAACCATACCTGCGGAATAGGGAAATCTTCTGACGATGATTGAAAGAAGATAAGCGAGCTGCTGGCCTGTGCGATGGTAAAAATAGAGGGTTGACCAGGGGGTTATGGTCATTAGTGATTGTTCCCCTCGTACCCCATGTAGTTATAGCCTTAAGCTGTGGTTCAGGGGTGAAACATTGTCCCATAACTGAGCGTTAAAAGCAGTATTATAACAAACCGTTGTAGATGAATTTTAGTCACAGTTTGCGATAAGAATATTACTTAATTTTTAGCTAATTAAGTGTCGCATATTTTTTTTCTTATTTAATTTTAATTAACAATAACCTGTTTCCACAGGAAACAATTGCTTAATTTTGCATTTAAGTCTGAATAGGAAAACAAGAAAATTACAGTTATTAAAAATTAAGAGGTTTATTTCAAAATTACACTAAAATTTTAAAATGGATCCTATGGACACGAAATTAGGATTTAAACATTTAATACACAATGTGGTTCATTGTATATTAAATGTTTAAATCTTCCAAAGCCCACCAGCGGCCGAGCGGTAAAGACGTGGGTCTGTTTCCTAAATGAAACGGGTGAAAGAAACACGGGGGAGAACATTCCTGCAGGCAAGTTGGAAAAACCTGCTATCGAAATGACCTTGCTCGGCTGCAGCTAGCTCAAAGTCTTACCCTTAAAACCTCCCTCAAGAGAGCCCGCTATAGCCCTGCCGGTTAAATTAGAATTTCGCAGGTTTCCCCAACTCCGATTGGCGACATTATTTGGCGAGATTTTAGAGTTCCTTTTTTTCCGTTCCTTATTTTCCTGTTGACATTTTTTCCGTTCCTTATTTTCCGGGGGCTTTCTTTCCGTTTCCCTTTTTTCCGGGTGACAAATTTTCCTCACGCCTTAAAAATAGTTGAATTATGTTGTCCTTATATTTCGGTTAAAGTTTTTAATCAGCATGCTGTAGATTCAAAGTTTTTAGTTGATCTGCATACAATAGTTGTAGAATTATCGACATTTTAAAAGTTTACATGGCGCTAAGCCTAAAGACACCGCCATTCGTTTACATTTGAAACTCTTACTAGAATAATAAATTAAATTGGTGCACCAACTTCAGTGTCTGTCCAGTGAGACAAAAATTTAACTTTCAGTATTGTGCAACAAAAAATTTGTCTTCCTACCCGCCGGCCGAATTCCTTGTTTTTGCGTAGAAACTAAAATTTTAACCGTAAAATTGTTTTGTTAATTGTTTTTAACTGTATTGGGTGTTTGAGTTTTTATGTATTTTTGCCTTACCGCGAAGCGAGAAGTGAAGTGATTAAATGATAAATATATCTCTAACGAAATGCGAGGAAATAAATTTAAATGAAGTGCAGCCAGTAATGCGTACAATTTAATAGACCGTACAAGGCAGTCACGTGGTGTCTACATCAGATTTTTTTTTATATGTCTCTCTCAGCCACATTAGTTGCGACTATATAAAATAAATGGCAACTGAAATTCGTGTATCGAGTTCAGAAGATTATAAACTGGATACGCGTCGAGCAAAAGTTTATTCTGTGTCGAAATACATAATACATGGCATTGGCAGTATCTTTCGTTAATTATGATAAAGATACAAATGTTCATAAAATTCATTAATTAGATATATAGTCGACTCCCTGCTAACCTAAGGTGGATTAACCTGGATCTGTCTAGATAAAAGCTATGTTTATTTATTGCGGAACGATAAAAAAAATTACTTTTGCAAACCATCACGTAAAGCAAATCTGCTTACGGAAAGCACGAAAAGAGAAGAAAAATTTGACGGGAGGGTGTCTCTTCCAAACGGCCGTCTGGGTTTAATGCGTAGACTTACTGTTCCTTTTAATGAGTGGAGACTTAAAAAAACAAATCCGAAAGGTTTCAGCTTTTAAATTACGTCCAAAAGGGCATTTTTTACCATTTTGTGTTACTTTTATTTATTAAATGTCATGTTCTTCGCACTTAAACCATAGAATTCAGTTCAACAGCAATATCGCAAAATAATTTTAAATTTAGCATATGTTTAGAATTTCCTATACACAGTATCACGCGCTGGAGAATAAGAATGTTTTTCCTGTACAACGTTGCCATTGCTCGCCTTGAAAACCTTGAGTTTGTTCATCAAAAATTCGCTAAAGGTTTACAAAATATGAAATCGATAATAAAACAAATTCCAAATTAGGGTTTCCAGATGCCCATATTCGGTGGAGGATGACGTTATTTAAAATTGGACGGCTCTATGTACCTTTTTTTTATCACAGTGGGAGAAATATATATATATATATATATTTATGTAGATTCATCATTATTTAATTTCTTTAAATATAATACAGAGCTGTAATATTTGGTGGCAACAGTTTAAAAAGTGAATCAACGTTTATCGATAGATGCAAAATGCTAAAACGAAATTAATAGTCCTTCTGGGCAAATTGCCCCTTTGGACTAAAAACTGTTGCAAAAATGTAAGTAATGTTTATTTATGTTTGTGTACAATTCCTATCTATTTTATGCAATATAGGATGATGATAAGAAACATAATTCATTTATTATGTAGTAATATTTGGAGTTAATTTGAAAATAATAAATAATAAATAAGAATAATAAATAGAAATAATAAAGAGAAATACTCCCTTCTTTGACTTAAAACTTTGAAAAAAATTCGAAGTGTAAATTTCAATATGCCAACACGTGCCTGTATTTGTCCAGTTCAGTATCTAATCTTGCTGAGCGTTGCCTCAGTGGCGAAACAAGCTTTGGCAGAAATCTTCAAACAGCCGTTCTAGAGCGTAGTTTCGGCAATCCAGTTAAAAGAGACTATAGATCGGATGAATGGAAGAAAGGCGTTAAAACAAAACTAAAATCTCTCTGCAGCTGGTGGCGGTTTCCTTACATCCAGGCGCTGGCGAAACTCGAGACCCCACACAGCGAGCTTAATGAAGCGTGCATCTGAAGTCTATTAGGCAGACATAAAAGCCACTCACACCACTTGTTGCTTCAGCTGATGGATTTCTGCATTCAACGATTTGATTGCTTGCGTCTTTAGATCGCGAAAGAGTACAAAGGGATGGGGGAGTGGCAAAGAAAACTGTGATGTGTCTGCTGCATTTGACTTTCGTCCTAAGCCATTCTAAGGTATAATTGCGTATACCGTTCTATTTACTACAGTAATTATGAATCGTAAATTAAAAACTGGCAGAAAATATAAATGTTATGAAAATAAATAAAAACTGGCTTGTCAGAAAATACGGCTTTGGTATCGGACCCACACTTGACTTTCCAAATATTAAAAATCTATACGAGTATATTTCAGTGAAGATTGCAAGGGTAAGTTTATAAGGCATTTCTCCCGGCTTTTTAGCATGCCTTCGCGGTGTAGTGGTCAGTACATTCGGCACGTATTCGACAAGTCCGTGGTTCGAGTTTCGGCGAGAGCATTGCTCATTTTTCATGTCTCCTGCTTTAAAAATACCTAATGTCTGTACATTGGCGCCCGAATGGCGCCAGTTTTAAGGAAAACGCCGGATTGACATAAGTGTGCTGACATCACTTTCAAGCGTGCGTACGCTCCCTTATGCCGCAGCACTATTCTCAAGATTTCTGTCTTTTCGAACATCTGCCGGATTGTATAAGGGTGTAGAATCATTATGAAGCCGTTCGCTTACCACGTTATGAAGCAATACAGTTCTGAGACTTCAAAAAGTGCTGTTACTGCAGATTACAGGCTCTTTTATTACAAACACACATATCCACTCTCATAGCCTGCATCTTAATGAGCAAAGATTCATTAAAACATTTTTGATGACTTTTCCTGTGAAAGAGATATATACTTTTTCTTCCTAAAAGCTTCACTACTTGAGCCTAAATGCAAAAATCTTGGCACTAAACTTTATGGGACTAGTAGCTTACAAAAAATTATTGCGCTGTTGTTGGTTAGGTTACAAAAGATGTCATAAGGAAGTCATTAGCGTGGAGATCTTCTTTAATCTTATAGACTGATCTTCAGGCCGAGCTATGCGTTACCATTATAATAAAGCGTAAAAGAAGAATTCAGAAAATTTCGAGTACAGATCATAAACCCCTTTGTCAAACTTAAATTAATTTTCCGTCATTTTAATCATACACGAAGCGTTTCGGAAATAACATCTAATGGTAGAAATCAGAATCATATTACATAATGCTATCGAAAATTTTCGAGAGCAATCTTTACAGAAAAACATTTCAAAGAAAACTATGTGATATTTAAATTACACGTACAGAAAACTACGAAAATAATACATGCATTCGTACCGTTTTATTAACGGAAATTAAACGTGGACGAAATGCGTATCTGAAAACGATCGTAAACCGAATTTCTAGGTAAAATCCTTGAATAATAATAAGGATGCTAATAATAATAAGCCGAGATATTAATTAAAAACTCTGAAAACGCTAATTTTCGCACACATTTTTAAGAGTGGCAACAGTCACGCCCGCTAGAGACAAAAATGCCTTATTTCGAATAATGTTGCCACTGCTCGCTTTCAAATCCTAGAGTTTGTTAATAAAAAAATTTATAAATTTTACAAAATATGAAATAATATATATTTTTATTATTATTATGAAAGGTCATGTTCTGTCGTTGAAGAAACCATGCGATTGCATGTGACAATGTATGTATTGTATGTCAAAACATTTTCCTTAATGTCAGCATTTTAAATAAATAGCTGTCGTTGGCAACTTTTTTGTTTCAGGTTAGGATAATGACACGGGTATGTTATTTCTTTTATGATACTGAGAAAAGCTGTTATATTGCACTAAAGTTAAATCATGACGTCGTTACGTATACGATTTAACCTGAAGTGTTAAAAGGTTTTGTTTCCTGGTTTGGCAACAAAAAAATTATTTACGCATTTCTTGTTGGTTGGAAAGAATGAACTAATTTCATTCATATCGAAGTGTTTTTTTTTTCTTTAGTAGCACATTGAAGTGCTAAATTTAGCTCTTTCGCCGCAGCCCGCTCATTTGGCGAGCGTGCGCGCTCATGTCTTTAGAATTTCCGATAGACACTGTCACGCGCTGCAGATGAAAATATTTTATTACGTACAGTTCTGACACTGCTAGCTTTGAAACCGTTGAGATTTTTAATTAAAATTTCGTTTAAGTTTCAAAAGATATGGAATACAAAAATTTAAAAAAAAAAAAAAATGAAAGGTTTCAGATTCTAAGTTACACACAAAGGGATTTTTTAACATTTTGTGTGTTACCTTTATTTATTAAATATCATGTTCTTCTCCCTTAAAACATAAAATTCAGTTCAAGACCCATATCGCAAAATAATTTTAAAATAAGCGTATCTTTAGAATTTCCGATACGCAGTCTCGCTCGCTGGAGGTAAAAATATTTTTTCCTTACGACGTTGCCATTGCTCGCTTTGAAATCCTTGAGTTTGTTAATCAAAAATTCGTTAAAATTTTACAAAATATGAAATCGATTATAAAACAAATCAAAATTTCAAATTTGGGCATCCCGATGTCCATTCTAGAGATGAATGTTTGCAACAAGACTACGTTATTCAAAATTCGATGGCGCTATAGGTACCGTCGTTTTATCACAATGCGAGAAACATACATACATTTGTGCACATTCTTCATTATTTATTTTCTTTAAATATAATACAGGGCTGCAATATTTGGTGGCAACAAAAAAAAATCTGCAAGCTTTCAGATTTTACATTACTCCCAAAGGGGCGTTTTTTTTAAAGTTTTGCGATTTTTCTTTATTTATTAAATATCACATTCTTTGCACTTAAACCATAAAATTCAGTTCAACAGCAATATCGCAAACTAATTTTAAAATGAGCATATCTTTAGAATTTCTAATACACAGTCTCACGCGCTTGAGATAAAAATGTGTGTGTGTGTTTTCATTCAGTGTTCCCATTGCTCGGTTTGAAATCATTCAGTTTCTTAATCACAAATTCGTTTAAGTTTCTCAAAATATGAAATAGATAATAAAACAAATTCCGAATTCCAAATTTGGACTTCCAGTTAGATGCCGATATTCGGGTGGAAACGTACGTTATTCAAAATTGGATGGCTCTAGGTACCGTCGTTTTATCACAATGCGAGAAGCATACATGCATTTGTTCAAATTCTTCTTTATTTAATTTCTTAAATATTATATATGGAGTTAATATTCAGTAGCAACAATTTGAAAAGTAATTCAACGCTTTGATTAATTCGACTCAAAATGCCGTTTTGAGGCTAATAACCCATCTGGGGTAACGTTCTTCGGGCTGATAAATAAATAAAAGGCGTAATATTTTAACCTAATTTTCGTTATAGAAATTTAAAAGAAAAAAAAATCTGAAAGGATTCAGATTTTAGAATACGTCCAAAGGGATCTTGCTTAATAATATAATAACTTGCCGAACGAAACAAACATTAAACTAAACCCAATATGAACACAAAAACCAATCCAATATAATTCCAATAGTCAACCCAATACAATTCCATTAATCCATCCAGTACAGACCCAATAACCAACACAGTACAATTCCAAAAATTCTAATAGCCAACCCAATGCAACTTCAATTACCAACAAAGAAACATAAGCACTAAATTGGAAAGTGAATCGGACATTTTTGTGAAACGACGCAAAACGCCCAAACGAAAGTAATAGTCCTTCGGGACTACATCCCTTTGGACTAAAAATGAAATTCTGATTCTTAATTTAAAATCTTAAAATATTCTTTCTTCTCTATATCTATCTCAGCACTCACTGCTTAGATGAAAAAGAATTTCGTTTGAAATCAAGCAAAAATAAACGAGTTTATGTTGGCAACAAGAGAGAGCAACCAGAGTAGAGCAGGAGAGCCGCTTCAATTACAAACCGTCACTGAAGCAGTAGTTCAATGCGCCGTATCTAGTAGCCTTGCTTCAAGGAAATGTTTCCGGAGGACGTCAGCGTTCCTGGAAAACCCCCAAATTAAACGAATGAATGATTTTAAATCAGCTAGTTAACCAGTGTGAGACGTGAAAATCATCCTAATCAGGTTACTTGAGTTTCTTCCGTTCTGTGTTGTTTTAATATTAACTGCTTTGTGCTTGCTTTTTGTTAACTATCGCTTGAAGAAAATTCTGTTCTATTTTATGTAAATCTGTGTTATTATCAGTTAAGGTTGTCTGAATTAATGGTTAGTTGCTGATTTTAAGACTAGGCAATTATTTCGGGACACGGTAATTATTTCAAGAACTAGGTAATTATTTGGAGATGATTTTAAGACTAGGTCATTATTTCGAGATAAAATTTTACTTTTTAAGTCCCAGAATGTAACGCTGTTGCGTGTTATCTTAAAATAAATATGTTAACAAATTATCGCATTCGCTTTCCGATTCTAATACATCATACGCATACTAAAAATCAGGGACCCAAGTCACGAACATTCTAAGAAAACTTAATTCGAAGACTTAATTAACCCAAAGTGGCAATTTGCCCAGAGGGCTGTTAATTTGGTTTTGGCATTTTGCATTCATTCAGTATAAACTGTGTTTCACTTTTCAAATTGTTCCCACCAAATATTAGAGCCCTGCATTACATTTATGGAAATAAAATAGTGAACAATCTGCATGTGTGTATGCATATTTCTCGCTCTGTGAGCAAACAGCGGTACCTAGAGACATTAAATTTCAAATAATGTAGTTCTCCACTGCATGATAGGTATCTGAAATTTTTTTTTATTATCTATTTCATATTTTGTAAAACTTTAACGAATTTTTGAGTAACAAATTAAATGATTTCAAAGCGAGCAATGGCAACACTGTTCGAGGGAAAAATTATATCCAGCGCGCGAGAATGTGTATCGGAAATTCTAAAGATACGCTCTTTTTAAATTATTTTGCGATATTTTTGTTGAATTGAATAGTACGGTTTAAGTGCGAAGAACGTCGTGTTTAATAAATAAAGGTAAGCCACAAAACGCTAAAAAAACGCCCTTTCAGGTTTTATATTTTAATTAGTTTTCAGATAATTTCTGTTTTCTTGGGAAATTAGTTAAAAAATTTAGTCCAAAAAAGACCTTAGTTCCGAATGTGATAATAGTCTCGAAATGGCATTTTGCGTCGAAACACTTAAATATGTTTTATAACTTTTCAAAATATTGCCACCAAATAATATCGCCCCGTATTAAAGAAATTAAATAATGAAGAATATACATGAATGTATGTATGTTTCTCGCTCCGTGAAAAGACAGCGATATCTAGGGATATCAAATTTTGAATAACGTAGTCCGCTACTGGACTATGGGCATTTGGAAGCCCAAATTTGGAATTTGAAATTGTTTTTATGATCTATTTCATATTTTCTAAACCTCTAACCAGTTTTCGATTGACAAACTCAACGATTTGAAAGCAAGCGGTGGGAACCCTCTAACGAATAAACATTTTTATCTCCGGCACGCGAGACTGTCTATTGAAAATTCTAAGGATATGCAGTTTTAATATACTTTCTGGTTTTGCTATTCAATCGAATTTTATGCAGCGAAAGCACCAAGGAGAACAAGATGTTTAATAAATAAATACACCAAACCTTTATCATAAAAAAAGAAAAAGAAAGTGTATTTAATTTAAAAAGTCTGACAGGACTCAGATTTTGACGCCTGCCTAAAAGGGATTCTGGAGGTTTTTTACCATCTCGCTGATCTTCTCAGTCTGCCATTACACTCCTTCCTGTTAACCCTTTTTACCGAAAGTGGCGATAACCCAGAAGGGCCATCAGTCTAAAAACGACATTTTGAGTTGAATCACTTAAACGCTATGTATCACTTTTCAAATTATTTGCCACCAAATATTAACTCCCTGTATTATATTTAAAGAAACTAAATAATAAAGAATCTCTATAAAAGTATGTATGTTTCTCACAATGCGAAAAAAAAAAACAGGGTACCTATAATAATCAAATTCTGAATAACATAGTCCTCCATCCAAACATGGGCACCTGGAAGCCCGAATTTGGAATTTGTTTTATTTTTAGTCCAAAGGGTCTTTCTCCCTGAAGGACTATAGTTTTCGTTTTGGCATTTTCCGTTGATTTGATTCACTATAAATGTCCGATTCGCTTTTCAAATTCTTGCCACCAAACATTATCACCTGTATTATATTTAAAGAAATTAAATAATGAAGAATCTGCGTAAATGTATGTATGTTTCTGGCATTGTGATAATACAACGGTACCTAGAGCCATCCACTTTTGAATAACTTACACATTTCCAGCCGAATGTGGGCATCTGGAAGCCCAAACTTGGAATTTATTTTATTATCGACTAGCCGCTGCGCGGCCAGCCTTCGTCTGGCTTTTAAGTGTACCGGAAAAATGCCTAAAGAGAACACCAAACATTAAATTTGAAAACTGCACAGAATTTTACTCTGCAGAGCAATTTTATCGAAAAAGAAACAAACAACAACGGAAAAATTTCAGTTAAAAATGCATTACATATAAAAAGCATACAACGAAATAAGCAATATCCCTTAATACAAATATTAATTATCCTAATAAATAAATTAACCAACTTCCCTTTGCAAAATCTTAAGAACTCAAATGGTATAAACAGATTAAGAACTTAAAACAGATTAAAAAATATCATGCAAAACTTTTTTATAATTAAAATTATATATAATTAAAACATAATATTACAATGAAATAAGCAATATCCCTTGATACAAATGTTAATTATCCTAATAAAGTAATTAAACAATTTACCGTTGCAAAAAGAAACAACTTTTTAATTTCTTAAACTTTTCAGTCTCTTAAAAACAGTAACATAAGAAATACGATGAAAAATTGTTGCCAAACCGAAATTTTTAAAAGAATGAAACTATTCAAAATGATGCAATTTCATCAAAAATCTATCAACAACAATAAGAAAGGAAAATTGTTGCCAAAACTACATTTTAAAATATCTGAGATGTGAGAAGTGTATTCGGAAGCTTCATTTAAAAAATTTGAAAAAAATACAAAATATTATTATTTTTCCAAAATTCTTTTTTTAAAAGGAGTCGAAAGGATTAAAGTTCAACGTGTCCAAAAATCGAAGCAAAATAAACAGCACATTTTTTAAAATAAGGTTTTTTAAAAAAAATTCCACTGAAAAGGTGTTAAGCTCACCTTCCTAAATAAATTCGTATTTAATCGATTTATTGAAATACGAAATTTATTTTAAGTTCGTAAAATAGCTAAGTGTCTACGCTTCACGACGATGTTAAAATGAAATGTATAGAGTGAAATCTCGCTTTCCTGTAGCCCATTATGTCTCAAAATGACGCGATTTGATCACAAAACATAAAATAAAAAAAAATCGAATTCAAATTTCGAAAAAATCGCTTCGAGGTGCACTGGCTCTTGTGTAGATACACCTATGTACCAAATTTCATGGCCCTGGGTCTATTAGCTTACTCGCAACACGAACGAAAGACACACCCACACCCACCCACACCCACCCACACCCACACACACACACACACACACAGACTCTTTGTTTTATTATATGTAGAGATTTCATATTTTGTAAAACTTTAACGAATTTTTAATGAACAAACTCAACGATTTAAAAACGAGCAATGGCAACACTCTACGGGGGGAAAACACCTTTTATCTCCAGCGCGTGACACTGTGTATCGGAAATTCTAAAGATACACTCATTTTAAAATTATTTTGTGATATTGCTCTTGAACTGAATTTTATGTTATTAAAAAAAATATCTGTTGGAAAACTTCCTTTGACTTCCTTGTACGAAGTGAAAAGGATGTATTGTAATAGCGAAAAATTTAGGGTACCATATTTCAACGAAAATATCCATTTTGACATCTATCGAATGCAATTGAACGATGTTTTTGCATGACATCTGTACGCAAGGGCAGAATAAGGACACTTTTTTTCCCAAACGAATCATAAAACTGATTTAAAATGGATTCAGAAGAGATTTTTTCGTGACATCTGTACGTACGTACGTACGTAGTATCTCGCATAACTCAAAAACCAATAGTCTCAGAATGTTGAAATTTTGTATGTGTGAGTGCTATAACATGTAGATATGCACCTCCCCTTTTGGTTGCAATCGGCCACACCAAAGGTATATAAATATATGTATATAAAAGATTAGAAAAAGGTGTAAAATTCTAAAAGCTATTGCCTAAAAGTAAATTTGATACTGTAGTTCCAGAGTGCAAAAATATTTTGAACAAATAATCAATTTCTAAAATAGTAAATCACCGCAAAAAATAAATGTTGATATTGAGAAAAAATTCAACATTTAAAAATTAAAAAACACGTAAATAGTAATAGCATTATTAAAGCACAAGCTAAAATTACAAAGACTGGCAGTAAAGGGCAATTTAGTCTAACTCAAGTTTATCACGGACTTATCAAGGGAAAAGCTTAACAAATTCGAATCCAGTTAAATACCGTTACTCGTTTCGTCAATATATGTATATATATCCACTTTGTTACAGTGAGGTCAGTTTCTTTATTCTTTTAAGTTTGTAATTGTGCAATTTTGGCTTTAAAAATAATTGAATTATGTTGTTTTTATCTTCCGTTTAAGGTTTTTATGCCTTTAGTTAATCTGCATGTTATAGTTGTAGAATTATCAACAATTTAAATGTTGTTTAAGTGTGGCTAAGCCTAATTATTATTACTATAGAAGACATATTTATTTACATTTGAAACTTAATCAGAACAGTGGATTTGTTGCCAATCTGGAGGAACTAAGCTTCACAACAACAAAAATAACGCCTTCTTTTATTATTGCGAATTAAATCATCCTTAATCTATTCTGGAATTTAATCGAGGAAAGAAGTGTTTAAGATTTACTTCGTGATTTTTAATATAGCTATTTTGAGTTTTTATGTATTTTTGCTTTGTCACGAACTGAATTAATTGAATGAGATAATTAATGAAATGAATTATTAATTAATTAATGAAGTGAAATGATTAATTGAATGAATTAATTAATACTCGAATAGTCTGTGGAAAAGTTTCTTTTTTTATTTATTTTTTTTATTTCTTTTATACGTCGTTTTAGATTTATTACAGTATTTGGATAGAACATGTTGAAACGATTTGACAATTCTTCAGATGATATAATTTTTTGTTTATTCTGAGTTATAAAATGAATGAGATGTAACGCTGTTAAGTGAACCTAGCGCCAGAATATCGCTATGGTAAATAAATGTGCTATCGATGTGCTTATGCGCTATCGATGAAGTAGATTTAATTCAATGGAATAAGTTTAAATGGAATGCAAAATGCGTATAATTTATCAGGTTGATCGGAAAGTCCCGTTGTATTTTACTATGTTTTTCAAAGGTGATTTATTCCTATAAAAATGAGAATTCAATGAATAGTGTATTGACCATTTTGTTCGATGACCTTTTTCCATCATTTAACAAGGTTCATAATTCCACGCTAGTAGAATGACCTGTCTTTAGAAGGGAAAAACTGTACCAGGTATCGATTTATAGCCTCATCGGAATCGAATGTTTTATGATTCAAGGCATTCTGCAAAGAGCAAAGCAAATGGTAGTCTGAAGGTGCAAAGTCAGGCGAGTACGGTGGATGGGGAAGACATCGCAACCAAGCTCCAACAGCTTTTGGCGGGTAACCAAATTCCTGTGTAGTCTTGCGTTGCCTTGTTGAAACACAATGCCTTTACGATTCATGAGCTCTGGTGGCTTTTGATTGATTGCATTGTTCAATTTGTCCAATTGCTGACAGTACACGGCTGAATTAATTGTTTGATACCTTGGTAAGAGCTCGAAATGCACAACACCTTTGAAAACCCACCACACTGACAGCATGACCTTTTTCTGGCGAATGTTCGCTTTCGACGTGGATTGAGGTGGTTCATCGCACTGTTTCCAAGACTGCTTGCGTGTTACGTTATTATACGTAATCCATTTCTCGTCACCAGTGACCATACGCTTCAGAAAAGGGGGTCGTTTTCTTCACGCTTAAGAAGGGAATGGCAGATGCTCAAGCGCTTCACCAAATAGATTTCCTTGAGCTCATGAGAAACCCAAACTTCAAGCTTGCTTACGAATCCGAGCTTTTTTGATTTTGATTTGATTGAGCAATGCGTAGTGCCTCTGCAACCCCTCGCATGTGCTGTACACATCGGATTAATTGAAACTATATTTTTGAAAAAATAAACTTTCGTCAGCTACTTGGCAATTTTGTTTTCATGCAAAATGACGCTTTTAAAGAAACAATGGATGGAAAGCTATGTTTATGCTTTTTCCGAAGAAAATTGTTGAAATCTAGATATTAAAAAACGCCATATGTTTTCGATATCTAAAGCTACGATACGTAATATTGTCAATAGGAAATGAAAGAACGTCCAAATTTGGCTTCAAGTTAAAAAGTTATACATATTCAAGGAAAAATAAAAACGTTATATTTCGAATGATGCAAAGGTAAGATCTTTAATATTAAAAGAATATCCACCGAATGAAAGGGCAGTTGCAAAATCATTAAAATGCTCGATGTCGTAAACAAAGTGCTTAGTGTACTGATTTGAATCTTAAAAAGGGGGAAAACACAATGTGCATCGTCTTTCTCTACTCCATATAGCCGTACGCAGAACGCGCTGCAGAATTCTTTGTGAGAAACATTTATCGGGACAAAAGTGGAAAAATATTGTCAGATACGCGAATCTTGGGTGTACTTAAATGGCTGTAATAAAAAGAGTGTAGGATCTGCCCCTCCTTACCTACATGAACTAATCTAGATCCTATTAATGAACCTGGCGAGTTCACGCATAGGCGTGAAATAATACCAGCACAGAAGAAGGGTAAAAATAACCTTTTATTTTTCCAACTATGAGCAAAAAAAGCACGTACTTTGCAATAACACCGTCAACTTATGAGGAAAGCTAAGAATTTGTAACACAGATCAATTCAAGTTCTAAAAGAATAGTGCTGGATTAGCACTTTTAAGTTACAGTAGCTAGGTTGACTCGACAAACCTAACACTCGTGATAATTATTCAAAATAACCAAAAGGCGTACCAGCGTAACAGGAACGAAACGTGAGCTGGCTAGCGAAAACACGCTCTGAATAAACTCCAAAAATCACCCGCTTAAATACTCAAGTTTAAAGTTACATCCTGGCGAGGAAATGCGAGAGGAAGTTAAGGAGTTCAGGAAAGATAACAAAAATTTAAAAAATAGGTTGAATAACTAAGGAAAACCCTATAAGAGATCCATTTATTATCATCGAAGAGGAGAAAAAAAAAATTCTTAAAACAAGGTTCAACGAATCTAAAGAAAGTTTTTTCTAATGGATTTACGACTGCTGCTGGTGTTTCATATAACGGCAAACTAAAAATACAGAGAGTGGAGGAAAATGTTCATATTAGCTCTACATATTATCAAAAACATATTTTATACCCAATTTTCAAATATGAAATAACCTTCTATTTACACACAGTGTGATCAATCGGTAGAACTGCATCAAGACAAAGCAAACAGCGACACGTCAAAATCTACTGTTAATTTCCTGCAAAAAATGAAACAAGAAAGGGGTATTAAGGCTATAACCTTCATTCATATCCCTACTAAATTTCTCCTAATCTATCACCGGTGTATTTTTACGCTTTTGGACTTTTAAAATAGGGTTGTTCAAACGTCGACCTGCAACCTCTTTAGACTTTCTAAAGCTGCTGGTGAGCAATGAGATAATACCTCTTACGATATTACAAAAGGCACTTTGACCAGGAAATTAAGGCTTATAAAGATAATGAAGAAAAGGGTTATCAAATAGAGCATTTAAAACATAAGAACATGATAATAAAAAGATCAGATTCTAAATTACGTCCAAAGGCGCGTTTTTTTTTAACATGTTGCGTGTTACCTTTATTTATTAAATATCACGTTCTTCGCACCTAAACCATAAAATTCGGTTCAAGAGCAATATCGTAAAATAATTTTAAAATGAGCATAACTTTAGATTTTTCGATACACAGTCTCGCGCGCTGAAGATAAAAATATTTTTTCTGTACAACGGTGGCGTCGCCCGCTTTGAAATCCTTGAGTTTGTTAATCAAAAATTCTTTAAAGTTTTACAAAATATGAAATCGATAATAAAAGAAATTTCCAATTTGGGCTTCGAGATGCCCATATTCGGATGGAAACGTTCAATATTGAAAATTGGATGGCTCTAGGTACCGGAGTTTTATCACAATGCGAGAAACATATATATACATTTATGAAAATTTGAATTTAAGAAATATTCTCTATTTGTAAAAAGTAAATATAAATTTTAAATTAATTATAACTGAAAAAATAAAATTAATTATTGCTGCAAACCAGTTTACAATATCATTTAAATTCTAAGAGCATAGTTAAATTAAGTGTACGTATTTAAAACCATGATTAAAAAAAATACATAATTCCTAAAAATTAATCTCAAAAATTTTTTTAAATCTAAGACAAATTAGCATAAGTGAATAATTGTTGAGCAGCAGGAGGCAGACTTAGCAAGGGGAAGTTGCCTCCAAACCTAACTCTTCAATTACTCAATTCGTGTTTCGTCATCTATATAGGCAAGGGTAAACATTCAAAACCAAAAGTAAAATCAAATGTCGCGAAATACTCAGAAAGAAATTAAAATGAATAAAACTAATTAAAATTTTGAGAAATTAAGCAAGTAAAAAGACTAGGAATACTGATTAAAGGTCAAGGTAGAAAAACAAATTATTCAAAAGCAAAACAAAAGTAATTAAAAATTATTTTCAAATAAAATAATTTAGGAACTCTTGCTTA
>KK118055.1:232562-242950 GCA_000611955.2 Stegodyphus mimosarum | reverse complement strand
CATAAACCTAAAAACTATACACAATATATCAAAATATAAAAATAATACTAAAAAGCCAGTAAATTGCAAGTTCTAATTTAACTTATCTAGGACAACACATCTGAATTCCTGTGAGTGGACTAGCATTTGCTAAACTGAGGTCGAGTAGTCTGTTGCTGCTAAATGTAAAAACAGAGGTAGCTAATAATGTAAAGTTGAGTGTAAAGCTGCTACCTGCTGATTCTTCATTATTGATTTTTTTTAATGTAATACAGAGCGATAATATTTGGTGGCAACAATTTAAAAAGTGAAATAATGCTTTTAGTAAATGGACGCAAAATGCCAAAAGGAAATTAATATTCCTTCTGGCCAAATTGCCCCTTTGGACGAAACATTTTAGGTAAAATGTTTCTGTAATTACAATGAAAATGTTTAACAAATGCGCGAACAGCCTCTGCATTACTGATTAGATCGTTAATGTTCTCAAAGTATTATTGATGCAATTAAGATGTAAAAGCTTTTCCAAAGTATTATTGATGCAATTAAGATGTAAAAGCTTTTCCATCCTTTGAAATGATTAATTGCGTATTACGTATACAGTTTAGTGAGCATTTCGTCCACGCAAGGAAAACACCAGTAGATAAGTAAAGATTAGAAGCAAAGTATATAGTGGGTAACTGCGCAGTATTATCTACTGCAAGGGTATAAAATTTCTGCAAATAGCTTCCAGCTTGCCCGATCTGTCAGGAAATTATCTCTTGTGAAATAAATGACAGTATTCATTAATTTTATCTGTTCGTTCGTCCACTGAAGCGTCGCATGGAAAAGCATGATGTAGTTAATCTGAAGATCGTAACTTCACTTCCCCTGAGCTTTTCAGCGATACTACCTAGCACCATCTTTCATAAACAGAAAAAAATTGTAACCATACAATTATGAGGTTCAGCTAGAAGTCGAATTCCTGATCGAACATTTAGTTATTCCAAACGTTCTCTGCACTATGGTATGACAATAAAAAAAATATCTTATGTAGACACCAGATCACTTTCTTGTACAGCATATTAAATTGTACACTGCGCCAAAAAAAAGGGGGGCACAGTTCTATATCCCCGTTCTACTAGGCCGATTGACGAAATTCATATTACGTTTGCTATGTCTCGAAAGCGCGACTTAGGATATGTCGCGCTTTCGAGACATGACAAACGTAACGTATTGCATTGCTCTAAGATACGTATTTTGACACAAAATCGGACTTTTCTGAAATGACATGTCAATTGTTTTCAAAATTTCGATTCTACGACTCAAATTATGCCCAACTGCTAATTTTGTAAAAATCGCACTAGTAGTTTTTAAAAAATTAGCTCTCGAAATTTTAGTTTCTCAATGTTAATTCAATTTGGTATGTATTTATTAATAGCCCTCATAAAATTCAGTTAAAGAACAATATCGCAAAATAATTTTAAACTGAGCATATCTTTAGAATTTCCTATGCACAGACTCACGCACTGGAGATAAAAATGCTTTTTCTGTACAACGTTGCCATTGCTCGCTTTGAAATCCTTCAGTTTGTTAATCAAACATTCGTTAAAGATTTACACAATATGAAATATATAATAAAACAAATTCCAAATTTCCTTATTTAAATTTGAGCTTCCAGATGCCCATATTCGCAGCAGGATTACGTCATTCAAAATTCGATGACTCTATGTACCGTCGTTTTATCACACTGCGAGACACATACATACATTTATGCACATTCTCCATTATTTAATTTCTTTAAATATATTACAGGGCTGCAATATTTGGTGGCAACAATTTGAAAAGTGAACCGACATTTAATGTTTCCGACGCAAAATAGCAAAACGAAAACAATAGTCCTTTAGGGACAAAGCCCCTTTGGAGTAAAAAAAAGGGGGGTAGCTCTATATCTCCCGTGCTACTGGACCGATTGACGAAATTCATCTTGCGTTTTTCATGCCTTGAAAGAGCAATTTAGGATATGTATTAGATTTATATATAGCATTGTTCTAATACAGGTATTTTAACACAAAATCAGACTTTTTCTTAAATGACATGCTAATTTTTTTCCATATTTCAGTTCTACGACTCAAATTATGCCAAATTTTGTAAAAATCGCACGAGTAGTTTTTAAAAAATTAGCTCTGAAAATTTTAGCTCCTCCTTGTTAATTGAATTTGATATGTATTTAATATCTCTTTTTTTATTAAACTTATTTGATTCTTCCTTTCGTATTTCGAAATTTAGTTTCATAATTCGTAAATTTCTGCTGGTTTATTTTAAAAACGTGTATCTTTAAATAATTTTTATACATTTTTGGAAAAACATTTTGAATTATGACCTATAAAATTTTTGCCATCTTCCTAAAGTAGATAAATTACAGATTAAAAAAAATTAGAGATTTTTATTCAATATTGCCTGCGATATTAGTGATTGGCCCGTTTTGAAATTTGGCGTGTTAATTATAAGCGATAATAACGAAAATGTGGTTTACCTACTCTTAAAATTATTTGAAAGAATGAACGATGATATTTTTCCGCTTGTGGACAGTTAAAAAAGGAAAGAAAAATGCTTGCTATAAATTAAGAAGTTCGCCAAGTGATTTATTCTTGGCGCAAACAGACAAAAATCCGCCAAGATAAATTTTTTAATTTCTCCATAAATTTCTCACCAAAAATTACAAAATTTAATATCTAGGCATAATTTGAGTTGTAGAAACGAAATACGGAAAAAACGTGGTATGTTATTTCATAATAAGTTTCATTTTGTGTCAAAATATCTATGTTAGGACAATTTGCTGTATATAATTCTAACATATATCTTAAGTCGCGCTTTCAAGACATGAAAACGCGAGTTGAATTTCGTCAATCGGCGCAGTAGAAAGCGAGATATAGGAAAGATCTCCTTTTTTTCATAATTTTTATTTTATTCAATTATTTATTTATTTCATTTTACTTTGCGCAGTGTATATAGGACACTTACGCTATAATGTACTTTCTCCCTCCTTTCGGCATGCCTTCGTGGTGTAATTTTGGGCGTATTCGAGAAGTCCCATGTAGGAGTCCCGGCGAGGACCAGTAGAACGAGAAGTATAAAACTGTCTTTTTTTTTTTTTTTTTTTCGCTCTGTACATTTGGCAAAAACTCAGCAAATATGGCTCGACAAATTCCGTATTCATTTGATGAGGTGCTGCATGATTTTTACTTATTCTTACGATTATAACTCCTTCTTCGCGATCTTGGTTTTTAGTCTATTAATGCAATAAAAAGAAATTTCGCTGTATTTCCTTAATGAGTTCCAAATATGTTTCGGGTATTGGTAGAAGCAGTGGCATTTGTGCATTGCTGTCAGAAGGGATTACTGTGAACAGGATGCAATAAATAGTGCTATATAAATTTAAATTTTGTGTTTTATGGAATCATACCTGGCACTTTTTGATCTTATTTCATTCAATTTCGAAATTTCTCTAAATGATGTAAACAGTAACGGGAAAACAGTTTTAGGCTTAATGGCAGAACAGCTGTGAAAGTACAAAATTTAACTTTTTATATAATCCAGGGAGGGGCAAGTTAGTTCATGAAATTCTGATGATATTCTATGAAACTGAGAAAATTCTGGATCTCATAGGCTACATGTCATTACATATTCTGGAAAAAATTATCTGGATGAAAGAATAAAACATTTAAAACAATGGGTTGCATGCTATAATTTTCGGGAAGAACAGCTAGACAACATTAAAATTCTTAGATCTATATACAAAATTTTTTGATTGGCGACAGTGAGTGTAATGGAGGGTATATTTTAATTTTTACTTCTTGTATATTCACTAATTTAACTTTGTTATAAATATCCTGCACTTTTAAAATTTTACCAAGCAACCGGGACAAAATGTCAAACTGTCAGGGACGCAGGAACCACACCGTCAAACCCAGGCAGTCCCAGCCAAAATGGGATGTCTGATAAACCTATGATTAAGTATTCGTTTGGTATAAGTGTTAAATGTAAGACTGTGATAGGTAATTTGACAGCTATAGAGTATTATCAAGCCGTTACGCAATTTAGCTTTCCTATAAATAATTTTAAAATTGTAAGTAGGAATATTAAATAACATAGGTCAGATTTGATTTGTTAGGTTTGATTATGGTTTGCAATTGTTGTGAAAATGTTCAAAATTCTTACCTCTGCTTAATAATCTTCGGACTGGCTTCACAACAATTCTTTTACCAAGAATAAGCTTTTCAAAGAGATAAGAATTTCCAAGTGCGGGATTCATTAGAAAAAGCAATTAATTTTTTATTTATATATAGTATTTTACATATGCTGAATAAAGAAATTATAACATTTTATTACCATTAATTTAAAAAATCTGATGTATACACCAGATGACATCCTTGTAAGGAATATTAAATTATTCGCATTTTTTAAAACTCAAAATATCTATATTAAAAATTGAAAGATATAGGAAAACATAAAACACCAAATGCAGTTCTAACAATTAAAAACATTTTTTTACAATTGAAATTAGAATTTCGAAGCAAAAACAAGTAATTCAGCCAGCGGGCAAGAAGGCATATTTTTCAGCGCACAAAACTAAAAATTTGCTTTTGGTCTCACTCTGCAAAAAGACACTGAAGGGGTATAAAATGACTTGATTTATTGTGGACTCTATGCTGAGTCCATACATGGGATAATTTAATAACTTAAATAATAATTCCAGTATGAATTAAGCATGATTTATTTCGCAATAATAAAAGGAGGCGTTATCTTTGTTGTTGCGAAGCTTAGTTTCTCTAGATTGGCAACAAATCTACTATTTTGCTAAATTTCAAATGCAAACAAATATGGCTGCTATTGTAAAAAAAGTAGGCTTAGCTGCACTTGAACAACTTTGAAATTGTTGATAATTCTACAACTATTGCATTCAGGTTAACTAAAGGGCACAAAAACCTTAACCGGAAGATAAGAGCAATATAATCGAGTCATTTTTAAAGCAAAAAATGCACAATTTACCAATATATAAAAATAGAAAAACTTAGCTCAATGAGCCGAGTAACAGAGTGGGTATATATATATATATATTTATATACGTTTGGTGCCCACGATTGCCACCAAAAAGGGAAGGGCACAACTACATGTTTTAGCAGTCGTATGTACAGAACTTCAACGTTCTAAAGCTACTCGTTTTTAAGTTATGCGAGATACATACATACATTACGTACATACATACATACATACGTACAAACGCCACGAAAAAAATCACTTCTGAATCCATCTGAAATCAGTTTTATAATTCGTTTTGGGGGAAAAGTGTCATTTATTCTGTCCTTAACGTTCAGCTATCACTTAAAAATATCGTTAAATTGCATTCAATAGAGGTGGAAATGGATATTTTCGTTGAAATATGGTACCCCGAATTTTTCGTGATTACAATATTTTCTTTAATTCGTACAAGGAAGTAAAAGAAATGCATGGGAAATAAGTTACAGAGGGCATCCTCAAAAGTTGATGAGTTTTAAGTAATCGTAAAAGCTTTAATATAAACGATACGAATACATAAATTTTAGTTCGATGCCAAGGTTCATCAAGAATTTATGGATTCGACATGAGAAAATATTCGTATCTTTCTTGGACACAATGGTGAAAGTCTTGTATATAACACACTGTGATACGATTAAGTAACTTAAATAATGCATAACTTACGGTGATTTAAATATATATTTTTTATTTAAGTGACAGTGTTTCTCACTAAGCACAACAAAATTTTGGGATTTAAGTCTTATGGAGTATTTTTCCTACTATCAGCAAAATGTCAAAAGCAATAAACTTCAAAAGGAAGCGAAATAAGCAAAAAAATAAAAGTTATGGCTTATCAGGCAACTTCGTTCATTTCCGAAGGAATTATCTGCGTTGCAGTGCAAAGCTATTGTTTCAGATGGTCGTTGCTGCGATTTTTATTATTTCGTGGAATCAAGCAGATTTCGTAAAATAACACTCCTATCATCACTTTCCTTTTCGATATACCTTTCCTCCTTTTTAGATTCGTTTGCACTTTTAAATTTTGGGAAGAATTCTTACATGAAATGCTGAACGAAATTATAGAGACTATTAGGTTTTCTTGAGCGGGAAAAGTGAAAAATTAGTTATAATCTTGCCGGTATTCAAGCAGCACTTTTTCCAGTTACCAGCTAGACGTTTCTAACCACTTAGACAGAAGTTGTACACATGGATTCGGTTTGATTTATTGGATTACGGCTAAGCACGCTAGGATTATCGGCCTAAGGGGAGGGATGTCTTCGTGGAGAAATTTCGAAGGAAAATACTCGTATCCACGCTATACACAGGCAAAACCCCTAAAACGTCCATGAAGTCAGGTTGTTCACCAAAAATCGACCCCAGGTCAAACTACCAGTGTTCAGAGACTTAACATAACTCGGTCGCTGGTGAGATCTCCCACTCCAGGAAATGTGATCATTCCTTACATAATTATAACTTAAAGCGTAACTGAGGAAAAAGGGCAAGATCCAGTTTATTGTCCACCACATTTTAGTCCGGGTGCCACTGTAGAGGCTATTATGTCTTTCAGCGTAGTTAAACAGTAAAAAATAATTAAAAAAATAATTGTATTCTTATGGAATCCAAACCATTGATTTTCGGTTGCTAGCTGGTTGCGCTACTAACCTCTTACACAATATATGCAGTTATGAAAGAACGAGGTTATTCTTTATAAAACTGTGTGAATTTTGGAAGGTAATATTGCTCGCAAATTCGCCTATGAAAAGCTTCTAAGAAATAAGCTATATCGTCTGGCAAAAATTTTCCTTAAATATTTATGTCATTAGCATAAAGGGTGCATCTTAAGTGTACTATAGTGAGCCTTCTATTGGCGGCCATCTTTATGAGACGATCACTTCTGAAACTCAACAGTATTTCCTACAACATAAATAAACATGGTTGTGAAAATCACCTCCCCCAAGCAATTACTTACACAGAAGATTGAAATCGTTTGGAATCATAAGTAGTAGTGTTAAAAGAGGCTCTATTCTAATATAAAATTTCGAGCTTAAGAAAGGTAGTAAAATCTGACGGTATTTAAAATTCTCTCTAGTAAAATATGGCTCATGATTGGTCTCTGCATTTCCTTCCCTCTTTTTACTTCCTCTTACGAAGTAAAGGAAGTATTGTAATCGTGAAAGATTTCTGGTATCGCATTTCCACCAAAATATCCATTTTGACTTATCTTAAATCCATTTGAGCAATGTTTTTGTGTGGCATATATCATAATCAAGCAATTTACTTAATAATTTGGACGTTCGAAAATTTTTTTCAAATGCTTTGTCAGACGACATTTCTTGTTAGCACAAAGCGCGTTAGACCAGAAGAGCTATTAATTTCGTTTTAGCATTTTGCATTGAAAACTTTAAATATCCGTTTCACTTTTCAAATTGTTGCCACCAAATATTATCACCCTTCTAGCATTTTGATAAAACAACGGTACTTAGAGCCTTCAAATTTTGAATAATGTAATTCTCCACCGAATATGGGCATCTGGAAGCCCTAATTTGGAATTTGTTTTATTACCGATTTCATATTTTGTAACATTTTTGATTAAGAAACTCAATGATTTCAAAGCGAGCAATGGCAACATTGTACGAAAAAAAATCATTTTCATCTCCAGCGCGCGAGACTGTGTATCGAAAATTCTAAAGGTTTGTTCATTTTAAAACTATTTTGCGATATTGCTGTTGAATTGAATTTTATGTTTTAAGTGCGAAGAACATGATATTTAATAAATAATGGTAACACACAAAACAGTGAAAAAACGCCCCTGCGGGCTTAATGTAAAATCTGAAAGTTTTTAGATTTTATAGTATTTTTTTTATTTTGAATGAAAATGCATCACAAAACTTATAGGCATAATTTGGAATTCATTAATTGTTTATCAAAATCTATCAATAATTCAGTATTTGAGGTGGACAAGAATAACGACAAATTCTGTTAGAAATTTCATTAAAAGTTTATTTTAAAGATTCTAAAAGCATCCAAAATATCCAAAAAATCTTTCTGTATGATTTTCAACTACCTTTGATGTTATAAAAGAATAGAAATTGTATGGAACCGTTGAGAATGTGTTAAAAATCTGGGCCACATTGCAAGTTAACAACAGGGAATCGAAGATTTATCGTGAGAAAAATCAGTCAACGCTATAAGGTATAAATTTCTAACTGGTTATTTTATATTAATATTCTTTCGTATCGATCCCGTTTCCATTTCTGGCAATTCGCAAGCATTTCTTCTTTTGTCCTTCATAAATGACAAATTTTGGGCTTCCATTTATTAAAATAGAGAGAAATTTAAAAGTAATTATGAAACAGAGACTTTTTGTGGCCCGCAAAAGAAAAGTTTATATAACTGTTAAAATAAACATTATTACTAGGGTAATAGTTATATCGTGGGGCTTATTTCAGAGAATTTCTAATTGTCTTAGAGAATATCAGAATTCACCTCCTTCATCCAATGTTGCATAAATCTGTGAGTTTTGGATTGTTTTCCTATTATTCTAAAATTTACATTATAATCGCAAGATGACTTTTATATTTACAGTTTGTTTCTCGGCTAATGTTCAGTTCGAACTTCAGTAAAAATACGTCGGACGCTAATCAAGAATCGGCAGAGTTCTGTAACACAAGAAATTATTATCTTCCGAGGTTAAAACGGCCCTCAGTTGCGTATCAGTGCCTACAGAAAATTTCAGTACTATGAAATGATTCATTTAATTTATCTAACAGTTAATTTTAATTTAAAACAACTTTCCTTTTATTCTCGTTTCCAACCACCCACGGTTTTTTAGCAGAATGTTAATAACTTAACATGTGCGTGTTCAAATGAGGCAGAGAGAGGTAGTAGTTAAGGAAAGGTTTTGGAAAGTGAATTTAAAGAGCGTGTTATGCCTACTGAAGACCACGTTTTCATCTTTGATTTACCAGTGATTACATTTCTGTGCCGTTGAGCGCTTCTAGCCATTAGGCTCGTTTACGCCGACTTTTAAGAGCCAGAGACTGCCTGTGTGTTGAGTAACCTGTAAAAGGCCGCTAGGCTAATTTAACTTTATTTTACGTTACTTGTTACCTTTTAAGTTAAGTAAAAAATAGTTTCTATAAGTAAGAGTCGGTGCCATCTGTGAAATCTGTGTTGAGTTAATAAAAGGCTCTTTATACCCTTCTCTTGACTTTGTTGTACTTCTCAGTCTTCTAGTTTATGTTTGCAAACAATACGAGATGCTATAACCCTAAGATTATTTTTATAGTGCCGCTTAAAAAATTATGTATGTATGGCATAAATACTATAAGAATACATTCCAAGTAATAATAATAGTGATTTCTAGAGCCTGATTTATTTATAAATGTAAACTTTAATTTAAAATACATCGTATAATTTTTATTTAGTTACAAACTAGTTATTCGTGCTATTGCTTCGTTCTGGTTGCTGTTGTATTGTAACTTACTCAGTTGTCTGACAGTAACATCAGAAAAGCCCACGAAATTCGTCGTGGCAAGGAGAACGAGACAGCACCTGTCAAGAGCCTTAAACACCATCAATACAAGTGGCAGTACGATTTCTCTCAGTTCCACCCCAATTTTTATGGAGAACACCCCGGGGGGAGGGCAATGGCTCCGAAGGTCTCCCATTCCTCTTCCGTTACCAAAAACCACTCGAGAAAACTTTCGGCTTGCCATATGTTTAAAGTGCCCCCATGCTGCAAAGACACTATACATTTACAAACATTCATGCATTCTCCGGGGTTCGAACACGGGCCTTTCGGTACCGCAGTAGGCTCTGTAACCACTATACCTTATGGACGGATCGTTTCTGATATATGCGTATTCCCCTGAAATGTCAATAACATTTCTCAAATTTCTCTGAAATGTCAATAAAATTTCTCCAGTCGTAAATCTCAAGTCTCGAAAATGCCGTAAATTTTCAGACTATGGCTACTGTCCAACAAATTTTGCTTTTAATGAAATGATAAATTTGCTGTCGTAACAATTACCAAGTAAAAAATCTCTTATTAATTCCAATTTCTAGTATTCATTAGTGTGAAATTTCCAATTTTTTTTTCGGTATAACAGAAAATTTCTCGCAAATGTACACCTTGTTTAAAAACGTCCTAGCCTGGCTTTTAGTTTTGCAACCATTTGTCGTAGGCAGATACTTCCAGTTACAAAAATGCTTTAAACGATAGAAAAATTCATGATTTGGCCTTTTTAAATTTAATGATATCAATTTTGTAAAAATTACAAAATCTAACTTTTCCGGTCCCTTTACTCTTCGTCTAATTCATATACTTTCCTTCGGACCCTACACTTATATATATATATATATATGTAATTATG